>NW_010729116.1:2176527-2225916 GCF_000365185.1 Nelumbo nucifera | reverse complement strand
TATATATATATATATATATATATATATATATATATATATATATATATGTATTTGTACTCCTTCCAAACTGAGCATAAGGCTATATTTGGTTGCTGATGAAGCGCGATCTGGAAGGTTCTAGCTGGAAGGATGTTTGGGCATGCACACGTGGTGAGCTGGATCAAACTGCAAAACAGGGATCAGAGAGACCGGGGTGGATGACCAGGGGAGGTCGCTCCGATGCTTAAGTTAGTATTCTTGTTGTGGTTGTGAGCTAAAATTTGAATGCTAGAGAGCTTGAATGTAAGTAATCGCGCGTACCTGGGCCCTAGAGAGGTTGATGCCCTTATATAATTGAGATGTCGTGGGTCTCACAAAACGGTTCCGAGATCTTCGGCCTAAGTAGATGAGATCCGTTTCCGCTTTAGTCGGAGAGTAACGTATCAGTCAATGAAGTCTATCGTTACCGCCCGATCCAGGTGGGGAGAGGATAAGGCATGTCGTTACGCAGCGTGATCCCGTGAGGTTCGAAGTCTGCTGGGAAGCTTCTGGAATCGATTATGTGTCACTTCGGTTCCTAGGCCCCGAACTAGCTTAGGTGCCGAGGTGACTCTATGCCGAGGTGACTTTATGCCGAGGTGGCTTTGTGCCAAGGTGACCGAACACCCAAGCTTTGAAAACTACTGACTAGGTTTCTCTTGCTGAGTTGTCATCCTAGAGGCAGATTGCGTCCATGTGACCTTTACTTACTAGGTCATGCCAAATTACCCCTCATCAATTGCCCCCCACTCCTCGTGCTAGGGGTCCTGACCCGGTGCGGAGAGTTCATGACGAGCCCAGGTGGATTTGGCATGGAGTCTAGGTGATATGGAGGGCGGACCATTGGTTGAAACTGTTCGACCGTTTGGCTCAACCAGCAAGTGACCCAGATCGTGTATTAGGTACGCGTGGACGTCAAGCCGGTTATAAGCTCCGCGGACATCACACAGATTTTGGCCATTGATCCCTGGATATACTGGTTATAAATAGGGGCCGAAGGGCCCATTTTCTTCACCACAAGACCACGAATCCAAAGTCCTTGAGGTCGGGTTGAAGTATCCCAACTCAGTGCCAGCTATTCCTGGGTCCAAGGTTGTCTTGCTTTCTTTGGTCTTCTTTTGGTGAGTTTGTCTTCCTTTGCTTTCGATTCCGTTGTCCTTTTCCATTAGTATGTTTAGTCTTAGCTTAGATAGCCTTCTAGATGGGAGCGGTGAGTCCGTTGGGGCCAAGGTGGGTACTTCGACACAGACCGCGGAGCCTCATCCTGCCGAGGTGGGCACTTTGGCACAGGATGTGGACTCCAATCCATCAGAGGCGGACTCACCTCGTCGAGAGTGAGAAGCCTCTGGCAAATCGGCCTCCACCTCACATCGAGGTCGCCTGCCGAACAGCTTTGGTCCATCTACAATGACAGCGGATAGGCTCCTATCTTTAGTAGCTCGGTACAGACTTCCCAATGACTTTGTATATAGTATTCCCTTAGACAACTTTCCTTGGGATCATGGTCTTCGAGGAGTAGCTCGTAGCCGGGCTGCGTCTTCCACTCCACCCTTTCATAGTCGAAGTCGTTAAGTTCTTTGACATTGCCATAGACCAGCTACACCCAAACTTCATCCGTAACATCGTAGGTACCATTTCCCTTTTCCACGATTACACCCAACCTCTAGACCTCGACATCTTTTCTTCGATCCTTTCCATCAAGAAGAACTCGGCTTGTGTTCTACCCGAGCACTAGCGAAGTTACTATATGTCTCCTTGCCCCGAGTACAAGCTATTGCACAAGCTCCCTAACAAAGTCCCGGCCTGGAAGAGACACTATTTCGTGGTCCATAATACCGAGGGGTGGCCTTTCCCGACTCATTAGAGGAGAAGCTCGTACAAGCCGGTCTAAGCCCTCCTAGTAGGTTGCCAACTATTGTACTTTTTTCCTTGTTTGTTTATTTTGTTGTTGCATCTAACTCAGTTCGTCACTTGTTGTTGCCATGGATGACGTCCCCGCCAACGAGCTCTTCGGGAGCATGCAAAAGGGGAAGAAGAAGAAGAGGGCCTCCATGAAGACTCCCCTCCACACTGTGACCACCACCTCCGACATTGGTGCCTCCGTCCCCGAGCACCCACCAGTCGTCGAACAACCTCCCATAATCGACTTGGTAGAGGAGGACCCAGGCAAGGCTACTCCACCTCGCGTGCCCGAGGAGACCACATCTTCTGAGCCCCAGCCCATGTAGGCAGCTCCATTAAGTAGCGATACTTTTTCTCGAAGCATTTTGACTCCGAAGTTTGGCCTCCTCAAAAGCAAGGATGCAGTATTTGCCAAGGAGGTAGCTCGTTGGGCTGACTTATCGGTCGCTCAGCTCGAGGCCAGAGCGGTCGCACACAACATGGTGGCAGGTATTCTATTCTTCGGACTGCTTTATACTTAGATTTTCTTCATACTTATACTTGTTTTCTTATTTTGGCAGGTGAACTCCTCGATCCACGCCCTGGCCTACCAGTCCAAGGTGAACTTAAGGCGAGTTCTCGAAGTCGAGGAGTCCTCTCGAAGTGCCCACTCTGAGCTCAATTTAGCTCGCAATGAGACCAACCAACTGAAGAATGATGCACGAGCCAAGAAGGAGTTATTAAATCTGCTGACAACGGAGAAGGAGCTTGAAGCGGAGAAGAAGCAGCTTGAGGAGCGTGAGGTGGCTCTGAAAAGGGAGAATGAGAACCTCAAAGCGTCGATGAAGGAGTGAACTGAGATTTTGCTCCATGCGATGGAGGAAGACAAGACCAAGGCTGTTGAGGAAGATAAGTCTTCAGCGGAGTACCACGAGAAGATGGTCAAGGTCGGGACAGCGAGCTACCGCAAGAGATTTAAGCTCAGCAGGTGGTTGACCCAGCGTAAATTTCCCCACCTCGACCTCAGTGCCATCATAACATTTAAGATCACCAAGGAGATGGCCGTTAAAGTCACAAAGGACCTGAACTCTGAGGAGGAGAGCGGCGATGACCTTCTCAACAATAAGACAGCGGGAGAGGGAGAGGGAGTTGATGCCGCCAAAGACCACAGGGAGACAGATCCACCCACTAACACTTCTGCTGGGGATGAGGAGCCCCAAATTGATTGATGCCTCCTTTCTTGGACCCCCCCTTTGTAAATACGTGATGTCCCAAGCCTCCGAGCTTGGTTGAACAATTATAACCTTTTTTTTTACTATGTACTCGAAGTACTTTATCAATGGAATACAAGTATTTTGCAAACTCTTTGTATGCAAAATTTTTCTAAGTGTAGATTTCTCCCAAGCTCGCGAGCTAAAACAAATAGGAGTAAAATTTTTATAAGTGTAGATTAGTCCCGAACTGGTGAGCTTGACTCGAATAGGAATACTCTAATTGTTACGCCAGGGTGAACAAACACTATAGGGTACATGCCCGACCTGTCTATGCCCGAGCTACTTCGTCTTGCCCATGCCAAAGCGACTAGGTTTTAATGAGCCCGTGCCGAAGAGGCAACCGAGTCTTAAGCTGCCCGCGCCGAAGATGTGACTGGGTCTTATATCATGCCGAGGTCTTTTTGTCAGCTCGGCACCATAGCCCTTAGGCTTCTAGGAGTGACTTAAGGTCCTCTCTCCAGTTCGTTGTCCATAGAGTCAGCTTTGTGATCTTATGGACTTAATCGTTTTGCCTGTGTTGAGATTTACAGGTAGTATCTCCTTAAGTTGTCAATGTTCTAGGTTCGAGGTACCTGTTTTCCTTCCATGGTTTTGAGCTCATAGCTTCCTTCTCTGAACACATGTTTCACCCGGTAAGGACCTCCCTAATTTGGACTGAACTTACCCACATCGGGCTCAGGTACAATTACCTTATGAAGGACCAAGTCGTCGACTCAGAATAGTCGCTTCTCGACCCGGGCATTATAATACCGAGCTACTCGCTGCTGGTAAGCTACAGTCTGAATGTGGGCCAAATTGCGTACCTCCTCAACGAGATCCAAGTTAGTTTTGATCTCATCATCTTTTGTCTCTTCGTTGTAAGCTTTGAGCTGCAACATCGATACTTCAATCTCTGTTGGTATCACGACTTCTGTCCCATATGTGAGGTTGAAGGGCATCTCACCGGTCGCGATCTTGATGGTAGTCCAGTAGGCCCAAAGGACACTGGGTAGCTCGTCCACCCACAACCCTTTAGCTCGCACAAGGCGAGTTTTCAATCTGCGAATGATAGCTCTGTTCGTCACTTCGGCCTGTCCATTTGCTTGTGGATGCGCTACCGAGGTGAAGTTTTACTAAATCCCCATCTCGGCGCACCAGTTCTGGAATTTGATGTTTTCAAATTGCTTCCCATTGTCCAAAATCAAGACTTTGGGCAGTCTGAAATGGCACACGATGCTTTTCCAAAAGAAATTTTGCACATTTCGGGCTGTAATGCTTACCAACGGTTCGGCTTCCACCCACTTCATGAAGTAGTCCACTGTCACGACCAAGAACTTCCTCTGCCCAGTTGCCGATGGAAAAGGATTGAGAATGTCGATTCCCCACTGCGTTAAGGGCCATGGGCTAGTAAGATACTTCAAATCGGGTCATTGAACCCAGTCTATCTCTTTGATTAGTATCGAGCTAACCACCTCGTCAATCATGGAGAGGTACAGCTTCAACACATTTCCTTCCTCAGGTCGGGTTAAAACCGGGCGGTGCTTAGGTACTTTTTCAGCTCATCAAACGCAAGTTGACACTCTTCAGTCAATTCAAAAGTTTCATTCTTTTTTATCACTTTAAAAAACGGGAGGCGCTGACCTGCCGATTTAGACATAAATCGGTTTAGGGCAGCTACCCGGCCAGTTAGTCGTTGTACCTCCTTGATTTTCTAGGGTGGCCGCATTTCTAAGATAGCTTTGATTTTGTCCGGGTTTGCTTCGACGCCACGTTGGTTCACTACGCATAACTGAGGAACTTGCCCGATGAGACCCCGAAAACACACTTATTTGGATTTAACTTCATATTATATTTTCTTAAAATTTGAAAAACAACATCTAAATCGTCAATTAAAGATCTAGACAATTGGGTCTTCACAACCATGTCATCAACATAAATTCCACTTTATTGTTGATCAAAGGTTCAAAAATTTTGTTTACAAATCGCTGGAAAGTTGCTCCAGCGTTTTTCAAACCAAATGGCATAACTTTATAATAGTACAACCTGAGTTCGGTTACAAAAGCAGTTTTGTCTTGGTCAGCTGTGTCCATCCTAATTTGATTATAGCCGGAGCAGGCATCCATGAAACTCAACAACTCATGCCCTGAGGTCGCGTCTACCAAGCGATCAATTCTGGGCAGGGGGAAGCAATCCTTCAGGCAAGCTCTGTTCAAGTCGGTGTGATCGACGCACATGCACCACTTGTCATTGGCTTTGTTCACAAGCATGGGGTTGGCGACCCAGCTCGGGTAATGGACCTCCTTGATGAAGTCTGTGACGAGGAGCTTCCCGACCTCCTCATTGACTACACTCCATTGCTCCGGGGCAAGGTTGCGTTTTTTTATCTAACTGGCCTAACTAGAGGGTCCACATTAAGTTTATGAGTTATTATACTAGGGTCAATTTCGGGCATTTCTGTTGCAGTCCAAGCAAAAACATTTAAATTGTTAAGTAAGAAACTTACGAGCTGTGTTCGGAGCGGTTCGCTTATCAGTGCACCGATCTGGAGAGTCTTGGTCGACACGGTCTTAGAAACCGGTATGTGGGTTGTCTCTTCCCTCAAGGTAGCTCGCTCCTCGGTGTGGTCTACTGGACGCTCCAATTCGATGTCTTCTGCGAGTTTTGCCTTTCCCTTGAGGGCATCCACATAACACTTATGGGATTCAAGCTGATTGCCTCATACGACCCCTACTCCATAATGAAACTTCATCGCGAGATAGTAAGTTGGAACTATCACGCGTAAAACATGTGTGATAGGTCAACATATGATTGCGTTGTAGGGGGATAGAGTCGTGACCATCAAGAATGTGTGCTCGAACTGGACAATATTCGGTCGCGTGCTCGCCTTCACTGGTACAGTGACCCGACCTATAGGCCTAACTTTCTTTCCGTTGAACCCTACTAGTGGGGCATCTCCTGGTTTCAGATCGCTCTATTGAAGTTGCAACTTATCAAAGGTTCCTTTGAAGAGGATATCGACTGAGCTACCTAAATCCACCAAGATCCACCTTACTTTGAAGTTATTGATGATCATTTTCACGACTAGGGCGCCATCATGAGGATACTGAATCCCATGTGCATTGTCCTCGGTGAAATAAATGGGTTCTTTGATCCAAGGTCACTTTGGTAGGTTCTCTACCTCATGCTCCAATTCTCGGACTGAAGTTTTTCCTGTTGTTACTGTGCACCCCGTAACAATAGATCCTCTAGTGATCATATTAATCATCCTGTGGATCGGTCTTTCTTCTAGTAGCAGGCGAGGTGGCTGCTAATTTTGCCTGCTGCTCTTTGGGGCATCTTTCTTCTGATTTCCCTATCGGTCCCCTTGTCCTTTCTCCTCATACAAAATGTATCTCTTCAAATACCCTCGACGAATGACTTCTTCAATCTCGTCTTGGAGGTTTCTGCAATTCTCCGTGTTGTGACTATGGCCCCGTTGAAAGTGACAATAAACATTCGGGTTCCTGATCGTTGGGTCTCCCCGTAGCCTGGGTGGCCATCTGATGATGGAGGAGTCTTTGATGGCCATTAAGATCTCTCCTCACTTCACGTTAAGGGGAGTGTAGTTGGTTTATTCAACTGGCAAGGTCCTAGAACGTGGACTTGACCTATAACTTCGTGCTGGGGACTTACTCCTCGAGTTCGAGAACTTGCTCTTTTTCCTTTTGTTGTTGCTCGTTCCTTCTTCCTCTCTCTTCCTCTTCTTACCTTGCTAGTTGTCGATTTTTTAGTTTATTTCCTCTTCTGTACTGATGAACTGATCGGCCAGCTTAAGGAACTTGATGATGTTTTTTGGCTTGTTGGTCATGACGTGCCACTTGAACTCTTTGTGAGTGATTCCTTTTCACACTGCGGTGAGACGTACCATTGGGTCAAGGTCTGGTATCTGCAGGCATGTCTCGTTGAAGCGCTTGATGTAGCTTCGAATTGACTCTCCTTCCTTCTGCACCACGTTCAGAAGGCTCTCCTGTGACTTCGAGCACTTCTTACTGGTGATGAAGTGAGCCATAAATATGTATGCGAATTGCGCCCAGCTTCTGCTGGAACCTAGCACGAGGTTTCTATATCGGGTCCGAACTACTCCTCTGAATGTGGTGAAGAAAGCCACGCACATGAAAGCCTTGTCGGCCCTGATGAGATGCATCTGGGACTAGAATGCGTCTACGTGATCGTTGGGATCAAAGGACCCATCATACTTATCTAACGGCGGTACCTTGAAATCTTTCGACATTGGGGCCGCTAAGAGCTCGGGTGACAGGGGGGATGGCTGGCTCAATAGAGCAGGCACCGTTCTTGTGGCCACCGAGCTCACCTCCTCTCTTTCTCGACCTTGATTCGCTGGATGGCTAGGCTTTGCTGGTGGACCATTCCTTACTGATGAACGGCGAGTCTTGCGACGTCGCCGCTGCTGCTTCTTTGGTGGTTCAGCATTTGTACTGCCAGCCTCAGTGTTGTCAGGTATCTCAATCTTACATTGAATGGTAGGGTGAGGTGGTTCAAGGGTTCTCCTCGTCGCTTCTTCGTCGCATGTCCGGTGTTGGCTGTCACGGGGAACCAAGGGTTCTCCTCTCGAGCCCGCACCTTAGGCCTCGAGCTGACGATCTACGTTACCTTGATGTGGAACTTGTTAATTGTGCCTCTCAGGCTAGCTGGGTTTGGGCTATCCCTTGAGCTCTCTCTTCAGGAAGCAGGGGGAGTACGCCGGGTTGCCTACTGTACCCCACAGCGGGGTCCGTCCCGATGGAGGAATCGGTACCTACGGAGTTCTCTCCGTGCGGAGAGGGGATTGCGGACGTTCTAATGAGCCCGGTGCTGATTCTGGTTCTGAGTCTGCCCTTGATGATGATTTGCCAACTGGTTCAGTTGCAACGGTGGGAACTGTTGTTGGTACTGTTGATAGAAATAGTACTACTAAAGCTATTGGAATTGATGGATCTACTGCATTTGAATCTGCATCATTCAGTCGTTCTAGACAAGGTCGTTGAATTGGGAGTGCTCGACCCTAGGGGGACCACGAAAGGTTCCGAGAATGCGACACTCACTTGGGGGAGCAGGACACTCACCTGTTAGGTAGTGTGTGGCACGGACAGTGATGGAACGCCGAAGACAGTCAAGGGATTGCTAAACTGGTCGATAGTCACTAAGGAACCCTGGGGAGTGACTGTTTGCTGTTCTTGCCCCTAGTGATGTTCATGTTGCTCTTTCCATTGTGGCTAGATGATGCCATTGAGGTTGAGATTGGGATTGAGATTGTAACTAGGATTGGGATGACCTTTCGATTGTTTCCCACAGACGGCGCCAATTGATGGTGCATGATCCGGAAGCTCCTAGCTGGAAGGTTGCCTGGACGTGCTCACCTGGCGAGTTGGATCAAACTACAAAACAGGGATCAGAGAGACCGTGGTGGATGAACCAGGGAGGTTGCTCCGATGCTTAAGTTAGTATTCTTGTTGTGGTTGCGAGCTAAAGTTTGAATGCTAGAGAGCTTGAATGTAAGTAATTGCGCGTACTTGGGCCCTAGAGAGGTTGATGCCCTTATATAGCTAAGTTGTCGTGGGCTTCACGAAACAGTTCCGAGATCTTCGTCCTGAGTAGATGATATCTGTTTCCGCTTTAGTCGGGGAGTAATGTATTAGTCAATGAAGTCTATCGTTACCGCCCAATCCGGACAGGGAGAAGATAAGGTCTGCCGTTATGCGGCGTGATCCTGTGAGGTTCGTAGTCCACTAGGAAGCTTCTAGAATCGATTACATGTCACTTCGGTTCCTAGGCCCTAAACTGGCTTAGGTGCCGAGGTGACTTTATGCCAAGGTGGCTTTGTGTCGAGGTGATCAAACACCCGAGCTCTGAAAATTGTTGACTAGGCTCCTCTTGCTGAGTTGTCATCCTACGGTAGATCGTGTCCACGTGACCTTTACTTACTGGGTCGTGCCAAATTACCCCTCATCAGTTGCAATGCAAATAAATTTGCACTAATGCAAAACAATGGCAGTGTAAATGATTTAAGTGTAAATTCTGATCTATTTTTGTTGCAAACTTTAGCTTATTTTGTTTGACTATAATACAAATGAAATTGCATTGCAACCAAACACAGGCTAAAGGCTCAATTTGAAAAAAGTACAAATACGTACATACAAAATAATACAAAATATAAGGTTTTACACTCTACTCTTTCCAAAGAGTACAAACACACGTTTAAAAATAAAAAATACAAAACTTTGCACTACATATATTTGTATTTATACTCTTACTAAATTGAACCTAATGAGCATCCATTAAATTTCTTTATGATATCATGGGGTTTAAGTAGGATAGGAAACAAGGTATTTTCTCTAAAACTAGAAACCCCATTACCCTTATATATACTTCTAATGAGTGCTGCTGCCGATTCCATTTGTTTGGTTTCCAATGGGTTCCTCAATTCATTATATGAGAATATGTTCTCTGATAGTGCACGACTTGGTTGCTCTTAGTTGGATGGCAGTTCAGACGTCGGTCTACTTAGATGGCTGGTCGAACTGCAAGAAAGCATAATCAGAGAACCCGGGGTGACTTACCCAGTGTGGGCACTCCGATGCTTAAGTTAGTGTATGGAGTTTGTGAATTCAAGAATTTGTAGCTAGAGAGCTAGTAAGCAAATAATCGTATGTACCTTATAATGTTGGGGTTGGAGCCCTTATATAGGTGAGTTGCCGTGGGTCTTAAGAAACACCTCCGAGATTCCCAACCCGCATTACCAGGAGTCCGTTCCATGCCTGGAGATGGACTTTGTCTGAGCTGATAAGGCTTATCAAGTCCGCCCAATCTGGGTGGGATAAGGATAAGGCTTGCGGATGTGTGGCGTGATCCCAGAGAGGTCGGAGATAGCTGGCTATCTTTTAGAAATCGACTACATATCACCTCAGCAGGTCGAGCCATCACAAACTGCTCGGACCTCGATCTTGGCTGAGGTGCCTAAGGTACCCGAGCTGACTTAGCCTACTAAGGTGGCAGGAAATGTTGAATCGTCTAGTCATCAGGTCGATCCACGTATATGCGTGCTAACAGGTCGGGCCAAATTACCCCTCAATCATTCTCCATCATTTATTTAGAATTTTCTTTATGAGCTTCGAAATCTGCAATTTTTTATATTTCAAGAGGTAGTTGCTTAATTTCTATAACCAGATTTTTGTAAAAAAAAATGTATAGGCCTTCAAAAAATTATGTATGAAAAATAAGAAATAGAGGAAGGAATATAATATGTTAGAGGAAGGAATATAGGGCTTAAAATAGCTGCTAATATCTCATGGGCCAGGGTTGGGTTGAATTTTTGCCAAATTTTGAATGGGCCTGCCCACTGAATGAGCCTGAAGTATTGTAAAAATTAAAATGTTCATGGCCCAAGCCCAACAGGTCTATTAGAGATTAGAGGAGTGTTAAGGTTTTTCTTTTCTTTTATATTTTAAACAGTGTCAAATAGAACGAATGACAAAATGGCAAAACATGATGCCCATGATATTATTTTATTTTTTAACAAAACAATCACCTTTGGCTGAATTTGGTATGAAAAAAAAAGGAAACGGTTCAAAAAAAGCAGGTGTTATAATATCTTTGGTAGGAGACTAGAAATGCAACTTGGGTGGGCTCGGGTTGGTATTTTATGAAAACTTGAATGGGCCTGGATCTAAAACTCGAAGTCCAATGTGTAAAATCCTAAAACTAGTTACCTGATTTGCACCATTAAGACTGCGTTTGTTTGCAGTGTAAATACAAAATTACACTGATGGAGTTTTACAATGGTTAGATTTCTGAGTGTAAAAAGTAAACCAGCTTTATACTCATTTTACACTCTAGTGTGTTTGGATGATTGATGTAAAAGGTAGTGTCGCTTAATTCTTCGATTCCTCAATCTCTCTCCTCTTTTTTCCATGTTCCAACATTGAGCATGATCTTCAAAAGCCTAAAAAGTTGCAGTTGAGATAAATGCTTTTTGTTTTCATCATAGAACAAGAACCCCTATTTTTCTTTGATGAATCAGTGGATGAATGATGAATTAGTGTTAAATATTTGCAAGAAATTAAAAGGGAAAACATGAGAAAGAACAAGAGTTTTGTAGAGACAAAATCTAGTGATAGGAAAACCCACGATAAATCAATTTGGGATCAAAATCTAGCTTTGGGATCGAAATATGCTGCACATGTGACAAGAGTTTCATAGGATTTAAGCGTATAGACTGAGACTCTAGTTTTTGGGATCGAAAACTAGAGCTTCTTTGGCGCTACTCCAAACCATGTAGTTGCAGAAGCTTCTCTCTTGTCCAATACATGTTTGGGTTTTCACTGTTGACCAACTGATTCCATCTTGGAATCTTGGATGTCGCATCGGGGTGGTTGCCGACCGACTAAGGTCATGATCGTGATCGCAACCAGATGTCTGAGGTCATGGAGGCTGTCGCAACAGTTGTTCTTGGATAGAGAGATAGAGAGAGAAAATCACACCTACTAGAGAAGTAGCAGCACCGAGGAAGGGATATATTAGTGGGAGAACTACCTTTACACCGATGGAGAGATGAGAAGAGGTTTTTACATTGATTTTTTTTATGTATTTTTCTTGATGTAAAAATCTATCGGAAAGCTTGTTTACGTCAATATTCGTTTTTATTTTACATTCCAACCAAATAGCTGTAAAACTAAACCAAAGTGTAAAAAATTACATCGAACCGGATTTTACACTGCTTCCAAATGCAACATAAGAATTGGGGATATGGTGCTGGAACTTGCAGCTGCATATCTTGGTGGGGTTATGGTACGAGGGACAGGTTACTGACATTCAAAAGATATAAAGGAAAACCAAACTGGTCACCGAGTTCTTGGTCAATTGTCCAGTCCAGAGTGTGACTACGTCAAAACATATCAACATGATTTTTGAGCCGCTGTTGACCCGGATGGTTGGATCGTTCGACCCGAGAACCATCTAAGCAACCGGTTCCGTTTTACCCAAACTTGGTTCATGATAAAAAACCGTTGAATCGATCAATGACTTAGTAACCCAAGCAGTCAAACCGTCAATCCATTCGACCCGTTTAATGGTTTTAACCGTTTTTAAATTTTAATTATTATTATTTTTTGATTTTTTGATTTATTTTGTCAGAATAGGTCATCTGTTCAGACCGTATAATCAAACCATCCATCTTTTTTAAAACATTGCATATCAATAATTCCAAAAAAAATTATAATATTAGAAAGACATATGATGCTGAAAAGAATAAGATTTTTCGATATCATGCCTTTTTGATATGGGTCTTTATGCTTTTACATGATATCAACCAATCACAATCCTGCGAATTTTGATGAAAACCTAATTGATTACTACTTTTATGATATCGGTTGTTTGATTATAAATTTTTCCGATATCATATTTATCCGGCATCACACTGTACTTTTTTCTTATCACCCAAAAAACCTTCCCAAATCCAAGAGTGATTTGGGCACAACCAAAATTGGACCACGTAATGCAAGAAAACATAAGTATGTGATTTAAATCACCAAAACAACCATACGTCACTCGATACAATTCAAAGATACAAGTAGAGTTTATTGTATTGGACTGAGGACGCGCTCTCTTCTGCAAAGGGGTTCGGACTCGGGCGTCTTGATTCGAATCGCGCCACACGCACTCTCCTCCCACTAAAATCCTAGCATCCACCTCCTTCCCCCCCCCGGTTCTCTCAATACCCATCTGCTCCGGCGAGATGATCGGTATAAGCTCGACAAAAGTCAGATTCTACAACCTCCGGTGAGATCTTTTCATATTCCTTCTGCAATCCTTGAATCATTATTGCATTAAGGCCTCTCGTTTCTCGAGGAATCTTCGGAGCAGTGTTAATTCTTCAAAGATTTTCGATCCATTGGCGAGAATCATCACGACAAGTTCTTGAAGGTCCTTCTCATCTTCCACTGAGAGTTTCAGGTTCGATCCGCTATGCATTTGTTAGATCCTTTATTTGTTTTTGGTGGTTTCTGCTATTCTTCCCCGCTTTCATGTTTATGCGTTTGTAGTGTTTCTCTTCCATGATTTGTTTGTAGAAATTCTGGGATTATGTCTGGGCAATTGGGAGTTTGATGTGAGACTGATTATGAACCGAAGAGATTTGAATTCATCAATCTTCTAGCCTTCTACCAAAATAAAAAAAAAGGAATCTGCTAGCCAAGTAGTCGTAAGCAATTGATCAAAAAAAGTAGTCGTAAGCAATAACTTTAGGAAAGGGGAAAATGAGCTTTAGCTTTTCTAAGACAACTACTAATAATGCTTTCTAATGACGAAGACCAATAGAAATGTCTAAAGATTTGTTGAGTGATAAATTTTCTGAAATACAATTTTTGCTAATCTGTCAGCTATGGTTGCGTCCGTATGAGAACTTAAGCTGAAACGTTAGATTGAGCTTTGAGACCACTGGGAAAGGTGAGCATTTTTACCGATCCTTTGGTCTTGAGATTTATTTTTTCCATTTGTAGGTCTTGAGATTTATGAAACAATTAATTTCCATAGACTCCCTTTCTTACAAGAAAAGGGAAAAGTGATAGAGAAACTTTGGCATGACCTGCTATGTCTAATTCCATCCTTTTTTATTGGTACTCATATCTCTCTATCCACACATTTTTATCTTGTCTCTAGAAATTCTATGTGTGGTGCCATCTTATGATCTCTTTTGTCTATGCACTCAACCTATCTGCTTATATTTTATATAGGGGCAGCAGATTCCACTTCCCTCTATTTTGAAAATGGCTGTAACTGATTTTGACATCTTTAGTCTTCTAACCAAAGTGCTTCAAGCTGCTGACATTGATATCAAGAAAGAGGCTGCTAAGTTTGTGAATTCAGATTGAGCTGAAGTGGTTAAAATTTATCCTGTAAAATTAGAATTATAAGAATAGATTTGGATAAGTATTAGCCTATTAGGAAATGAAATGTGGAAAAAATAATCAGCAACGAGGATTGAACTTACCATATTGTGTATTGGATAAATTTACCAATTTTTTGCTAATTCAGAGATTAGCAACTAAATATCTGAATCTGCCATATTCTGGGAATGTATGGTTGTATTGAAAAGATGAAATGTGTGCATATTAAGTAGTTTGTATTTGTGATTGGTAGTTGTTAATGATGGACAGTTCAAAGTTCCAGTCTTCTCATTTACTGAAATCTCAGTTGTGGAATGTAGCAACCGCTTAACATCAAACTGATGTTAATATATGCTAAGATGCTTGAAAGATACTGGTTTTTACCATTTAAATGAATTTTGTGAAATTTCTTTCCTGTCATATTTGGCAGCCAAAGATACTGGTTTTTACCATTTATATGAATTTTGTTTATAGCATTGAAGTAGGATTGATTTGCCAATGATAATCTGTGTTATTTTAATAAACTTTGGGTACTACACTACCTCAAGCAGTTCTGAAGTTTGATTTGGTTCTAAAGACCATTAGGCAGGCTCATTACCTAATGCTGGTCCTGGCCATGCAGGATTTTGGAAGAGGTGGACTGGATAAAGACTTAACCTCTTTTAGCTCAAGTCTGATTCAGTTCTTTCTTCTATAATGAAGAAATCACTGATTTTCTCATCTAACCCAGTTCTTAGTCTAAAAACTTGCCCCTATCTCATCCATCATTAACTAGAAAGATATCAAGTACTTCAAAGAACCCATCTGCAGTTTCTTTGTAAGCTATTGGGAGAGGCTGCAGCTTGCGCCTCTCCAAGGGATGTTGTATGGGAGTACAAATCTAATTCAGTTTCTGAAATAATAAAAATTCACTATTACTCATAAAAAAAAATCCATCTGCAGCTTCAGGGATGCTGTTTTTGATAGATAACTTGTAACCTTTATTGATTATGATAAAAGAATTTTTATGTAGAAAGAAGGATGATTCAGGCTGGCATTACCACCTGATCCTATTCTTTGGTTACATTTACAGTCCATCAATTGATTATTCCCCAATACAACTATTCCTTATTTGCCTTGTTCTTTACTAAGGAACCAACAAGAGGGTTTGTTGATCTGTGCACCCAACCAAATGTAGCTTGAAGTTCCCTTGCTAGATGTTGCACCTCCCTCATTATATTCTGATATTGCCACATTCTTTGTCTGTCATACTTCAACCATCCCAACCACCATCTTTGAGTCCCCCTTCACCTTGAGATTCCTATAGGGCCTAAAGACCTCGCCAGAGCTGTAAAATACCAAAAAAAGTTATTTATATTTAATTAATTGGGGTCTGGGGGGTTACCTTGTAATTTTCCCCCTTGGAGGGACTTCTTGGTAAAAACAAAAGAAAACAAAAAGACTAAACCTAAATGTTTGGTCTTGAACGTAGGAAATAAATTTTTTGATACTTGAGTTTTCAAAAAGTTGGGGATATTTCTCCTTCATATCATCCTCAAGCTCCCAAGTGGCCTCTCTCTCAATGTGATTACTCCATTGAATCTTAACATAATGGATAGTGCGGTGCCTCAACACTTGTTCCTTTCTGTCCACAATTCCCACCAGTTGCACCTCATAAGTTAGGTCCTCTTTGAGCTGTAAAGAGGGGTGATCTGTTACATGATTAGGGTCTGGTATATATTTTCTCAACATTGAAACATGAAACATGTTATGTATTCCAGCCAGTGATGGAGGTAAAGGAAGTTTGTATGCCACTTCACCGACTCTCTCCAAAATCTCAAATGGGCCCATATATCTAGGGCTCAACTTGCCTTGGATCCCAAATCTCATCACTCCTTTAGTAGGAGATACCTTTGTGTGGTGATCAATGTAGCCAAATTACTAGTGGAGTTCCTACTCAAAGCATCTGCTACCACATTGGCTTAATGGTAATTGACAATCAAATCATAATCTTTTTGTAGCTCCAACCACCTCCTCTGTATCATATTAAACTCCTTTTGAGTGGTAAGGTATTTAAGGCTTTTATGATCAGTAAATATTTCACATTTCTCCCCATACAAGTAATGTCTCCATATTTCAAGGGAAAATACTACAGTTGCCAACTCTAGGTCATGTGTGGGGTAATTTCATTCATATGGTTTCAATTGCCTCAATGCATAGGCTACAACTTTACCATGTTGCATGAGAACACACCCTAAACCTCGCTTAGAAGTATCACAATAGATGGTGAAACCCCCATTTCCTGAAGGAATAGTGAGAATTAGAGCTGATACTAATTGCTTTTTTAACTCTTGAAAACTTTGCTCACATTCATTTGACCATTCAAAACTTAACACCTTTTTGAGTTGATTGAGTCAAAGGCATGACTATACGGGAAAAACCCTTAATAAATCTCCTGTAGTACCCTGCCAAACCCAAGAAACTAGGAATTTCGATAACATTAGTTGGTCTATTCCAATCCACCACTGCTTCTACTTTCTTTGGATCCGCTGATACTTTATCCTTGGATATTACATGACCCAAGAATGCTACATTGTCACGCCAAAATTCACACGTTTTAGTTTTGCATAGAGCTTCTCTCTTAGAATCTGCAACACCATTTTTAGATGTTTTTCATGCTCCTCCTTACTCTTTGAATACACAAGGATATCATCTATGAACACTACAACAAACTGGTCCAGGAAGAGCTTGAACATTTTGTTCTTTCGATCCATAAAAGATGCTGGTACATTAATTAAACCAAAGGGCATCACAAGAAATTCATGATGTCCATACCTCATTCTAAAGGCGGTTTTAGGGGCATCTTCCACCTTAATCTTTAGTTGGTGATAAGTAGAATGAAGGTCAATCTTGGAGAAAATTTGAACACCTTGCAACTGATCGAAAAGATCATCGATCCTAGGTAGAGGGTATTTATTCCGTATTGTCACCTTATTTAATTCCCTATAGTCAATGCAAAGGCACATGCGTCCATCCTTTTTCTTCACAAATAACACTAGAGCATCCCAAGGAGGCACACTAGGTCTAAAGAATTCTTTGTCTAACAACTCCTGCAATTGTTCCTTCAGCTCCTTTAATTCCATTAGAGCCATCCTATATGGGGCTTTAGAAATAGGTCCTGTTTCTGGTATTAATTCAATGGAGAATTCAATCTCCCTATTTAGAGGCAACCTTGGTAAGTCCTCTAGAAACACATGGAAATTCTTTTCAATTGGAATATCCATTGTTTTTCTCCCTGGCTAGTGTCTCTGACTATGACCAAGTAAGCCTTACAACCTCTTCTCAAGAACTGTTTAGCCTGCAGGGCAGAGATGACTTGGGGTTGAACATCCGCCCCACTACCTATGAAGAAAAATTCAAGTTTACCAGGAATTCGAAATATCACTATCTTTCGCAACATTCCATGGATGCAAAATTAGTTGCTGAGCAATCTATGCCAAAGATTATATCAATATCCCGCAACTCTAGTACCATTAAATCAGCTAATAATTCCCTATCACCAACTTTAACTATATAGGATTTGCATACATGATCAGGTAGCCAGGGGAAGAGAAGAGGGATCACTTAATAAGGTGGGATATAGTGTGTAGAAGTAAGGAAGAAGGTGAATTGGGGATAGGAAATTTGGTCTTGGACTTAAAGAATACAACTTTGTTAGGTAAGTGGCTGTGGAGATGGCCCTTGGAAAGAGGGAGGTGTGGCATGAGGTGATAGCTAGTGTTCATGGTTGCTCAAATAATGGCTGGGATGTTGGTGTTTCTTGACGGGCTACTTTGACAACTCCTTGGAAAGTGATTCATAGCAATCCTTCCCCAATTTCTTAATTTTGTCAGGTATGATGTTTCCTTAGGGAATTCTGTTCTCTTTTGGGAAGATGTTTGGGTGGAAAATTCAGCCTTAAAAGACCTTTTCCCTTCTCTTTACTCTATTTCCTTGGTTAAGAATAAGGCTGTCTCTAATTTCCTTCCCTATCCCCTTTTGCCTTTGTCGTTAAATTGGGATTTTGGCTTCCGTCGGGGCTTGAGGGATGCTGAACTTGGTGATGTTTCTCAACTTCTTTTGATTCTTGATAATGTCTGTTTGGATCCTTTACAGTCAGACAAGAGGATTTGGTCCCCCCACCCAAAGGGCTCTTTTTCTTGTGCCTCCTTTTTGAAAGCCCTTTGTTCTTCCTCCCCTCAATCAGTTTTTCCGGTAAAGGAGCTTTGGGATAAGCTTGTTCCTCCTAAAATTATCTTGTTTTGTTGTGAAGTGTTTTATGGGAAAATCAATACTCTAGACTGCCTACAAAAAAAGAAGCCTTTTATGTGCTTGTCCCCTAGCTGGTGTATTCTTTGCAAAGCTAATGGTGAGGACTGCTTCCACTTACTAATTTCCTGCTCCTTTTCTGTTGCTATTTGGGATTGGATTTTTGCCTTATTTGGTTGCAGGTGGAATTTACCTAGCTGGTCTTTGTATGGCCTAGTATTTTAAAAGCGAAAGGCGCACAAAAAGCGACAGGTTCCAAATGCCTCTGAGGCGCAAGGCGAGGCACACACCTTTTTAAAAAAGGCACACAAAATAAAAAAAAAACTAGAAAAATAGAAAAAAACATGTAGAAATTCTAAGAAATCAGGAAAATATCAAAAAACAAAGTTAATTACTTAATTATTAGCTCCTATTTTTCTGTGAACAAGAAGAAGAACTGAAGAAGAAGGAGGAGAAGAAGAAGGAGAAGGAGAAGAAGAAGAAGAAGAAAAGAAGAAGAAGAAAAGAAGAATAAGAAGGGTGCAGAGCCCCTGTTTTACTGTAAAAACATATCAGAAGAAAGACAATGAAAAAAAAACAAGTAACAAGAGTGGGCAGAGCCCCTGTTTTTCTGTGAACAAGAAGAAGAACTGAAGAAGGAGGAGAAGAAGGAGAAGGAGAAGGAGAAGAAAAGAAGAAGAAGAAGGGGGCGGAGCCCCTGTTTTACTGTAAAAATATTTCACAATGAAGAAGAAGGGGGTGCAGCCCCTGTTTTAGAAAAAAGACAATGAAAAAACAAGAGTGGGTGGAGCCCCTGTTTTTCTGTGAACAAGAAGAACTGAAGAAGAAGGAGGAGAAGAAGAAGAAGGAGGAGAAGAAGAAGAAGGAGAAGGAGAAGAAGAAGAAGAAGGAGAAGGAGAAGAAGAAGAAAAGAAGAAGAAGAAGGGGGCGGGCGGAACCCCTGTTTTAGTGTAAAAAAAGAAGAAACAAATACTGAAATACCTGATGCTGATTGCTGAAAGCCTGTTGGTCATCCGACTAAGAGATGGCCTCTGATAGAACGTTGAAGGTGGCTGTTCGATTGAGAGATGGCCTGAACTTGTTGATCCAAGAAGAACGTGGGGGCTGAGGGCTTGAGACTTCAACTGATACTGGGAGTCCGAGAAGCCTTGCATGGCAAGTTTTTTTCTCTCGAGAGGGTCGTGACTTTCTTTTGAATTTGCTATACCATATCCAACCATTTTGGCACATAAAAGGAAATAATCTATACACATAGCATTATAATCTATCTATAAAAGTCAATTTAAAAACAAATTAAAAAACAAAAGGCAACAAATATAGGCGTGCGCCTTAGACCAGGCGGTCCAGGCGCACGCCTTAGGCACAGAGGCGAGCGCCTTATTAAAGTGTAGGCACCTTGACCCATGCGAGGCGCCTACTCTCGAAAACGCCTCGCCTTGCACCTCAGGCGCGCCTTTTAAAACACTGGTATGGCCCACAAAAAGAGGGAGGATTATGTGGAAATGTATTAGAGCAGCCACACTTTGGACAATATGGGAGGAAAGAAATGCAAGAATTTTTCAAGAAACAAAGTCTCCTGAATATCAAAGAGTGTATCTTAATAAGGGAAATTCATTGGTTAAGAACTTCAGAATTTTTCCATTTGTTCTCATTTGATGACTTTAGAAGGAACTGGCTAGAGGTGGCTAATAGCTCCCTCAAGAAGAAAAGGACTTCTATAGTATGGACTCCACTGTTGGAGGGTTGTGTAAAACTGAATTTTGATGGAAGCAGTCAAGGAAATCCTGGCCCCTTAGGTATAGGAGGGATTTTGAGAGGTATAGATGGTAATATCTTAGCCTTGTACTCGGGTCCAGCGGGAATAGGAGACTCAAATAGGGCTGAGTTGTTGGCAGCTTTACAAGATATTCAGATTGCTAATCAACATGGTGTTGAGAACCTTCAAATTGAAGGTGACTCCAAGATTGTTGTAGATTGGTTAACAGATCCGAGCTTAGTCATTTGGTGCTACAAGAATCTCTCAAAGAAGGCCAGCTGGTTATTGAGAAACATGAATGTTGTTAGTATACAATGGTTGGCACTTGGCAGGTCTGCAAACACTATGGCAGATTATCTTGCTAAACAAGGGATTTTGAGGGAACATTTGTATTGGGCTACCTTGTAATCTTGATCTATAGTGCTATTTGATTCACTCTTTAAGGGAGGTCACACCTCGTGCCTTTCAGTAAGATGGTTGTAACAGTTCTCATATTGTCTTAATAAAATTCCTCTTCAATTATCAAAAAAAAAAAAAAACATGATCAGCAATCAAAATACCCCCTAATGGAGTTTCAATAGATAATTCAATCTCACTTGGAATAGATATCCAACCATGTTTCTTAGCAAAACTAGCAGGCACAAAAGAATGAGTGGCATCGGGATCAAATAACACATAAGCATAAGTAGTTGACAGTTGACACAGAGAGGATACCTAACACCATTGCATTAGAGGCTTGTGCATGTTGTTGAGTAGACCTGTTCACGGGCCGGGTCGGGATGGGTTCAAGCTGGGCCTTGCCTTTACATTAACAGAATATGTTCACGCTCGAGCCTGAGTCCGGCCCGACCATCGGGCCTAGGTCTTGAGTCCGAGCTCAACCCTCATATAAAGCCTGAAGCTCGGGCTTGAGCCCAACCAGAAATTTAGAAAAAATATTTTTCTTTTTTATTCAATTAAAAACTATTTTATTTATATTAAAAGACCTCAAAACCTAAAAAAATAATGAAAGATCTCACTACTACTTGAAAAAAGAGAAGAATAAACCAGAAATTTGGAAAAAATATTTTTCTTTTTTATTCAATTAAAAACTATTTATTTATATTAAAAGACCTCAAAACCTAAAAAAATAATGAAAGATCTCACTATTACTTGAAAAAAGAGAAGAGTAATAAAGAAAAATTATATTGTATATATTTTTATTATATAATACATTATCAAGTTGGGCTTGGGCTTGGGTTGGGCTTTTTTGAGAAAGCTCGAGCTCGGCCCAAAAAAGGTTGGGCCCAATGTTTTAGGCCTGAGCCTAAACCCGCGGGCCTGAAATCTTGTCCAAGCCCGACTTAGATTGGGCTTGGCTGCATCGGCCCGTTGGGCTACTTGGCCCATGAACAAGTCTATTGCTGAGTAAGAATGTACACCCTAGCTTGACTTCTAGGCTTCTGAACTCCTCCTTTCTTTTGATTTGCAACTACAATTCTATTATTTGTAGTATTTTTTGAGTGTCCTGAGATGTTTGAATGCCAAACTTCTCTTTCCTTGTAGGACAATCAGCAGCTATCTTGTGGTCCTGTTGGCCACAAGCAAAACAACTGCCATTGATCCAATGACAACTTGCTTCAGAATGATGCTTCTGGCACCTACAGACACCAAGGAGTTCCACCTTTTTTTCCCTAGTGTTTTGATTTTCAAGCTTCTTTGCTTGTTTTCCTGACCTTTGACCATTAAGATTGTCCCTGCCTCTTCTTCTGGTTGTTGTTGATAGTACCCTAATTCTAGACGATGCCCCTCTCTAATAGTAATGCTTTACTAAGCACCTCAGCATAGGTCTCTAATTCAAATGCAACAACTATTTGTTTGATCTGGGAATTTAATCCCTCAAATCTACGAGCACAATTCTCCTGGTTTGGCACCAAATTAGGAACAAATTAAGACGGGATGGCGAATTCAGCTTCATATTAGTCCACGGTCCGGTTTCCTTGCACTAGATCAAGGAATTTCCTTTCTTTTTGTTGACGAACACTCTTAGGGAAATAGTGCTTATAAAGGGCCTTTACAAATGTGTCCCAAGTGCAATTCCCTTTATTCTCCTCATATACTTGTTCTTGTGTCCACCAATCATTAGCAACTCCTTGTAGCAAATGGGTTGCATATACCATTTTGTCCTCTGGGCACTTAAACACCTTAAGAGCTTTCTCCATCTCTTGGATTCACTTCTCTACCTCAATAGAGTCAATGGTATCCTTAAAAGGTGGCGGAGCGATCCTCTTAAATTCCAAAAACCTGTTACGTTGCTTCAGTTGTGCCATCAAGTTTTGTTTCAATTGTTGTTGCTGTTGGTTCAGTAATGCAGAGATGTTGTCATTTGTAGTATTTTGTTGTTGGGGGAGCATTTGTTGTAACATTTGATATATCCCAGAAGTATTCTTAAGACTGGATTGGGCTACAACATTAGTCAGAGGTACCTGATCTCCATTAATATCTCCAACATTACCAACAAAATTGTTAACTTCTTCTTGTCGACGGGAACCCCTAGATTCATGACTCTAACCTCTTGCGGCATAGGAGGATTTAGGGAAAAATCTTCTCTGAGTGGGGAGGCATAGTGACATATTGAATCAAATTGTAACGCTGAAATCATGAGTCAATTACTTAAATTATTCTAAATGTTTGTTAATTCACTATAGCAAGTACACTAAATTTATGATCTAAAAATTAACTAAACAATAACAAAACACAATTAATCAAATCAAAAGATCTGAGTTACTCTAATTCATAGTTTCTTACCCATCTCACTACAAACCTAAGTAATTCCCTAAAGACCATAACTTGGCTCTGATACCACTAAATTGTCACGCCCCGAACCTAAGTCAAGACATGACAACGCCACATGCAAGGCAATCCTGCTTAAAAGCAAAATTGGAGATTTGAAAAATAATCTTAAATACCTCAAAATAATGATATTCGAATCTATTGAATAGTCCTTACATCAAATATACCAAGAAGAACTTCATGTTAACAAGTGGGATAAAAAATCCTATTCAACTAATAATTAACTTCAAAGAATGGTTCCTTTAAAACATGAAGGAAAAAAATTAAATAAACAATTAACTAATGAGATCTAATCTTGATTTCAAGACCAAGCTAGCAGAACAAGCTCTCTACTCTTCTCACATCCAAGCAAACTGCAAAAGCTATTCCTTGGTGTCTGAAAATGTGGAAAGAAAATGAATGAATACACTATTCAGTAATTGACAATCCATTCCAATGGTTGGATCAAGCTGGTGTTAAAAGTCATAATATAATAATTGATATCTGATAGAAAATCCTTTATTAGAAACCTCATATAAATCCATATACATTATATTTAAGGAAATAACTACTCAAATAGTTACAAAACAAAACTTACATATGGGAAAAAATGGTTAACAACACATAATGTGGAATGTGTAACATATATCCCATAACAGATTCAAAAAGTAGACTATGATCACTCTAACCTTAGTGGCAAGGTGTAGAACACATATATGCCCTGTGGTGAGGGCCCAGAACAAACTAACTTGTGATGCCATCATATTCATCACAATAGTGGGGGTCAAAGCATAGTCACTTAATTTCAGAATACAAATATATATGACAATCAACGCATGGGTTTCAATAACACATTTAACAATAGCAGTAAAAATATATTCAACTTGGATACCAAATATTCAGAAAATCAATGGAATATTTTAAGAAAGATGGAGTATCAAAGAAATCATTTCAAATATTAATAGTGTAATCAACATAATTCCAAATTACAATTGTCTAAATGTTTTGCTTATAACCTATCGTTTCATAAGGTCACATATTTTTTTCGTGCTTGACTCTATTTTATGTAGGATAAAAATAAGTAGTATATGCTGTTGTTCAATTAACATGTTCAAAACTAACTAGAGAGATGGAAGGTTGCTTACCTAGTACGCTAAATTCCAGTACCCAATATATATACCAAGTCAAGGTGTGTCATGAAAGCCTATAAATAATAAGTAGATACATAAATAAAAAATATTACAGAAAATCCAGAATTATAGATGCTATTTGCACGATGCATATGCCTCTAGCTTATTGCCTAATTCCCACTAAATCTGAAATGGTTTATCACTTAGGTTTTTAAGTTTCTCTAATTTTAAATTTTCAACTAATAAGCGCCTGGGATCCATTTCCAACATTTATAACTCATTTTCTAAGAACAAAATTTATGAATTTATCCTTCAAATACAAACTCCCCACGACCAACCATAAGATAGTATCGAATTTGACCCAAAAATTTTACAAAACTGCTAATCATCATTCTTTGCAGAATTCCCAAGTTTAGTATGTTTTGAATGCCACCTTACCAAGACCATAACTTTTCACCAGAAGTTAAAATGAGGGTATCTACCTACTACCATTTTGAAGACCTCTTCAAGAACTATGATTTGGAATCAAAATCTGGCCAAAAACTGGAGGGCTGGTTTCTGACGGCCTAATGTTGAAGGATAAATTCATAAATTTTGTCCTTAGAAAATGAGCTATAAATGATGAAAATGGGTCCCGGGAGATTATTAGTTGAAAATTTGAAATTAGAGAAACTTAGAAACCCTAGTGATAAACCATTTTAGATTTAATGGGATTTGGGCAATAAGCCAGAGGCATCACATAGTATCTACAATTCTAGATTTGTTGTAATAATTTATTTATTTTTTTAATTTATGTATCTATCTATTATTTATAAACTTTCACGACACACCTTGACTTGGTATATATGTCATTATATTGGGTACTGGGATGTAGCGTACTAGGTAAGCGACCTTCTATTTGTTTGGTTAATTTGGAAAATGTTAATTTAATAAAAGTATATGCTAATTTTTTTCTTACATAAAGTAAAGCCAAGCATGAGAAAATATTTGACCTTATGAAATGATAACTTATAAGCAAAAATTTTAGACAATTGTAATTTGGAATTATGCTGATTGCGTTTTTAACTATTTGAAATGATTTATTTGATACTCTGTCATTCTTAAAATATTCCATTGATTTTCTGAGTATATGCTATCCAAGTTGAATATGTTTTGACTACTATTGTCAAATGTGCTATTGAGACCCATGTGTGGATTGTCTTATCTATTTGTATTCTAAAATTAAGCGACTACGCTTTGGATCCAGCCATTGGGGATGAATATGATGGCATCATGGGCTGGTCTATTTTGGGCCCTCACCACAGGGCATATACGTGGTTCTAGACCTTGCCACTAAGGTTAGAGTGGTTGTAGTCTACTTTCTGAATTTGTTATGTGATATATGTTACACATTTCACATTATGTGTTTCTAACCAATTTTTCCCATATGAATGAATCTATATGGATTTATGTGAGTTTTTCGGTAAAGGATTTTCTATCAAATATCAATTATTATATAATGATTTTAACACCAGCTTGATCCGACTAGTGGGATGAATGTCTATTACTGAGTAGTATACTCATCCATTTTCTTTCCTCATTTTCAAACACCGAGGAGTAGATTTTGTTGTTTTCTTGGGTGTGATAAGAGTAGAGAGCTTGTTCTGCTAGCATGTTGGTCTTGTAATCATGATTATATCCCATTAGTTAATTGTTTATTTAATTTTTTCCTTCATGTTTTAAAGGAACCATTCTTTGAAGTTCATTATTGGTTAAATAGGAATTTTAATCCCACTTGTTAATACGGGGTTCTTCTTGGTATATTTGATGTAAGGACTATTCAATAGATTCAAATATCTTTATTTTGAGGTGTTTAAGATTGTTCTACAAATCTCCAGTTTTGATTTTAAGCAAAATACTTGCATGTTCTTTGAATACGCAGTGTTGTCATGTCTTGACTTAGGTTTGGGGCGTGACAAGAACAAAGCCAGATGTTTTTGAATACTCCACCAAATTTCTAGAATGGCCAGCTTACCCAATTTGCAGTCATCAAAATTAAGTTTGGCGTGGTTTGCATCTGGAGGGCACCACCCCCTACAAATTCTAGGCCTTGTGCATGAGAATGTGCCACTATTTGCTATTCATGAATGATATCTTCCATTGAATAAGCTGAAAAGATCTCAAGTGTCTTAATCCAGTGTATCACTTTTAGGGTGATATTTTCTCATTTGCAGCTTCAAGGTTATCGGATGCTCCAATTAAATGCTACATTAATGTTTTGAAAATTGTAATCATATCGTAAATCATAAAGAAGTTGAATTAAATCAAATCATGAATCATATTGTAAATTGTAAGATTATTTTTATTTTTTAAAAACTTGTCAAAATATTGAATATAGAAATGCTAAAAGTCAAGATATAAATAGAAAAGTGATTTTACTTTTTTTTAATCCATATCTACCATATATGTAGCTAAAACAATAGAATTTACTACTAACACAATAGAATGCTAAGATGACATAATCAAGTTTGACTTGAAAGTCAAATAATCCACATACAATAGCTCTATATCCTACATATGATGGAAAATAAATTTAATATATGGTCTTATATAATGTTAATAAATCAATTTCAAGTAGGGTCCTTAAAACAAGTCATCCTTGACAAAACTAAATATAAATAAAATAAAACGATGAAGTAGAGAACTAATTCTTAATTGAATTTATTTGAATCACAGGAATCCTATAAATTGTAAGATTTATGAATCAAATTGTAGGATTCAAACAAAAATCATAAAATTTTTGAAAAAAAGGATTTGGACATAAGATTCGAATTGGAACCCTTGGGATTCATGATTCAAATCGCGAATCATATATTGTAAATGGTAGATTTTGACAAATGTTTCCATCCATGACTTATACAAGTATGGGAGATATTCCCAATGTGCGGCTGGATGCTGTGCTCTCAGGGTGTTTTCACGATTTTTGCTTTCAAGAGACTCAGGCTCAGAAACAATGGATGCCATTCAAGAAGGCTTATTGCTTGTAGAGGGTTGCAAATTGGGTTACTCAATGTGAAGAATTTCAACAAAATCAAGCTTGGGTATGGCTCAACCTGACCCGACCCAACCCAAGTTGCACCCTAGTTGATTGTTTTAATCACATGTGCATGCATGAAAAGTCTAATTCAGTAAATTGATGAGGACTTTTGGATTTGGTTGGTTACAGTTTCTGCTGGATTCAACATATGCTTAAAGGGGAGATAGGGGAAAGGTCTTAGCCAACTGTAAGTGTCCTTCAATATTTTTGTTTTGATAACAAATGGGCTATTCTACTTTTGATTTTTTCTCAATGTATGCATAAGAAATTGTTATGTTCTAGTTCAATAGAATTAATGCTTTGCTGTTCTTGAAATTGTGGTAGTATTTAGCATTCCTGATTTTGCCTATTTTGAATGGCAGTAGTAATTTTTAATATGAAAATTTCACATATATTTACTGCTTTGATTTCTGAACTTCCTTTTTAAATTGGGGTAGTGATTGGGGCACATCCCCTTTTCACTAAAGGGGCATACTTCTATTTGATAGCCAAAAAGTACTTGGCTTAAATGAAGACAATAATAATACCCATATGTGTCTTTCTGTTGTTATGAACAGTGGTCTCTCTTGTCTATTTCAGATGGGGTTTGCCTATTGATAAAAAAATTTTCTTGTTTTTTCTTTTTTAGTTTTCGGATGTCAATAGATGATTATGGCAATCTTGACTAGAAAACTGTCATTCTAGTTGTTGTAGGTAAAGCAGTTTTGGTTATGGCTGCAAATGCAAGTCCTACTGTAATGCCCAAAGAAATTAAGGTATTGTCTAGGCTTCTAGCTCATGACAGGACTCCCACTAGGACAATTTTGTTTGGTAGAGGGCTAGATTTTAACCCTTTATTACATCCTGATGTGGGGAAGGCTGAGTAACCAAATGGCATTTATTTTCCTCAATGCAAATAAGCAAGGGAGGTGTGGAATATCATGAGGAAAGAAATTCACATTTAGTAGATCCTATGCCTTTCTCTTAATTGGTGCAATCTCCCTTACAATAAAATATCAGGATAATAATGCCAGTTTTCCAGCTGTTGAAAACACTTGAGAATAAAAGTTAGAAATGTTTTTCTCTCTTGAGAAAAAAGAGATGCTTTTTAATACCTAAATTCAGTGTTTTAAAAGGTATACTCAGGTGCATATATGAGATTCATTTATTAGGTATACCTTAACTGAACCTAGGTGTACCTCACCTTGCTTATTTCTATGCTATGATGAATTTTAACCATGAATTTGATGTTTGAATGATAATTTACAATACAGTTCCATGGCTGACTAACTTGCATGGGAAGGAGCAAATAGAATTTAGCTGTATTGGGTTCCTAACCCCATTGACTGAGGGATTGTATAATTATTTTCTTGCATAAGGTAAGGAGTTCATTTTCTCAAAAAAAAAAAAAAGGTAAGGAGTTCATTAACAAAGGGACAAATTTGACCCCTGAAAGCTATACAATGTGATACTGTACAAAACATTTAAAAATGCCCCATGGTGGAATGGGATAGCTCTTGTTTTTTGTTTTCCCCCTGCTCTGTATCTCCATATTTCATCCTTTAACAATAAAGCTGCTGATTTGTTACTGTTCCAAAAGAAGTAATTTACTTTATTATAGGTTATAGCTATGATGTTTAGAGTTCAAACAGTTTAGCCCATGTAGGACTTGAACCTACAAGTCTATAATTTTCATGCTAATAACATAACACTATCCAATTGAGCTAATAAGCATTTTGAAATATTTTGTTTCTCTTTTTCTTTTCTTTTTTTTAATCAAAGAAAGCTCAAAATCATTCATTATGCTATATTCAAAATAATTTATATGTTCAAACTTTGTTCAGACTTGAGAGAGCTAATAATCTATATTTTGTTTTTTTTCAAAATATAGATTTGTATAACAATAAAAAAATTAGATTTGCTTAGTCCTATATATTAAGCTTTTCATTTTTTTTTAAAGTGGTGCTAAATGATGTTTAGAGTTTAAACGGTTTAGCCTATGTAGGACTTGAACCTACAAAGGCTATAATCTTCATGCTAATAACATAATGCTCTAACCAATTGAGTCAATAGACTTTAAATATTTTGTTTAGAAAATTTTAATTTTGCATTTTTTCCATATATTAACCTTCTCATTTATCTTTTTTCACAAGTGGTGCCTTCATTAGGCAAATACCTTAGGCTTTAGCAACTCTTTGTGCTGTAGTTGTGCCTTTTTCTCTTGAAATTCTAGGTTAACCATAATTTGAGCAGATGAACATTTAGTCTAACCTAACCTAACAACCATTTTTTTTTGGTAATACAGATAAAGGTGACAAGCAGTCACCCAAAAGATGATGATACCTTTTTTGGTTGGCTGTTCATAATATATTTAAAAATGATGTCTTTTTTGGGGCTATTTACGAACGGTCAGAGTCTTTGAAATGGAATTCTGCGTTTCGGGGGAAGGTCTAGCTACTATATGGGTGCAGGGAGGAACAATCAGAGTCTTTGTTGATGAGGAAGGGGTTCGTGATCGTGAAGTCTTCCTCTGAAGATGCCTGGTTCTTTGATTTGCAGGTGGCAATCCTTCTTGTGAAGAGGTTGAAAGTTGGGTGTTCCTTCATTGGTGAAACCTGCAGAAATCAGCGGTAAGAAGACTAGAAGGGAATAAGTGGTTTCTAGTATTTGCATCAGAGGAAGAAGGTATGGAGCACTTCACTCTCAACTATCCATCCTCAACGGCATTTACTGTTCACTGTTGCGTTGGTCCCAATTCGGAATTGGTTGTTCGGAAAGACAGGTTTGGTTATGGTAAGTGGTGGATCAAGATTTTTGGCGTCCCACTTTTAGCTTGGTGTCCCGTAGTGTTCAAGGAGATAAGCAATGTAGTTGGAGGTTTCATAACTGCAGATCCAAGCAACCTAGCTTGGAGAAACCTCCAAGCCCTTCCTTTGTTGGTCTGGAGCAAAGCAATAAAAGATATCCCCAAAACCTTAGATTTGGTAGTGAGGGATGTGATACCTCCTTTGGATAGCTGTCGAGGATGCGGAGTACCCTCTTGTTCACTGGAAGCCCTACTGCAATGGTTGAGACATGAACATGGGGACTCCTGTTTCGCGTCTATACCCACCACCCGGTTTCAGTCCATCATCTTCCTTAGTAGAAGGAAGAGTAGCAGGGGCTACTCCTGGTTGTGGTGGTGTTGGTCTCTCTGGGTGCGGAGCCAGAGCGGCCGCCTGTACAAACTGTAAATGGAGAGGGAAGGGGTTGGGAGATGCATCCAGTTCTGGTGGTGGGTGAAGGAGAGGCAGCTTGTCTCTCAAAGTTCCAGCTCTCGGTGGAGGAAGGGTTTCGGGATGGTCTTTTGACGGTGGCAGGAATGGTGGCAGACAAAGCACTGACGAGAGACTTCTTCTCGGGGCTCTCGAGTACAATGGCAGCCTTGTTCTCAGGTCGGTCAAACAGGCAGGAACTTCAAATTTCAAACCTTTTTTCTGCCAGGAGTCGGTGGAATCTTCAGGCTTAGAGCTTGCTCATTTCTGAGTTTGGATCGTCCGTTGCAGGTAAATCCAATTACTTTCGTTGCCCCACCTAGAAGTGATGAGTTGGACCTGGGCCTAAATAGACATATTATGAAGTCCAGTGCATTGGATCTGACTGGTGGCCTAGTTCCCTTAAGACTATTTGGCAGCGGTTTGACCAAATCAAAGTCTTGCTAAGGGAAGATTCATGTATCCCTTGCTCCTTCGTCCAATGGCGAGTTCCAAGACAAACCCAAGCATTAAGCTTCCTATCAAGAAGCCAAGCTTGGCAACAAGCTAAGGTGAGCTCAGTCAGGATTTAGTTTTGGCGAGTGACATTCCTATCGAGAGGCCTGTAGAGGAAGTATGCAATGACCAGGAAAGTGTAGATGACCAGGTGGACAAAGCAATTCGGTTTGGAAATTTGCTCGGGGTTTCCTACCCGGCCGATCAGGACAGGATCGTGTGGAAGTGATTTAAAGCTAGGTGCTCCAGCAAGGCGAGGACTCCTATAGTGTCGTGTCAGACTTAGATACAGAGCCCGAATTTTCTTGGTCAGATCACTCTTATGATCCTTCGGCATTTCCTGTTGGGAGCAGAAAGTCCAAGTGTTTAGAGGACTGCTATGATGTGAAGCTGGTTGATCCCCCTCCCTGAGGATGTTGAAGAACTAGAGGGAGGGGCAGAAGAGGTAGAGGCAAGAAATTTTAATCCAGTCAAAAGGGGTGCTTGTGGCTTGCTAGTTTTTGTTTCAGGTCTTTTTCAAGTTGCTTGTTTTTTGCTGTTTGGTTACGTTGGGTGAGAGCTGGTGGTCTTGTTCTGGTGGCACTTGCATTGCTAATGGGTGCGATGCTTTGGAGTGTGCCAATTTTCTTGTCTGCAGTTCATGTACTTCTTGTACACTTCTATTAATAAAGCTTTACCTTACATTTTCAAAAAAAAAACAGATTTCTTTTTCTGTTTCTTTTTTGAAGGTGGATTTTTTTGAGGTCTTTCCATGGCTTACACATGTACAGAAACTCATTGTACAGAGAACCATGTTCTTTTGTCTAATGCAATATAATTTACCTTTTCTAAAAAAGGCAGTCAGCCAAAAGAAGAAACACAATCTACACTTACAAATAAAACCCACCCCAGACTTTAAAAAATCAGCAGAGACAATCAATCTGACAAAAGCACCAATACCAAAACAACAGATCACCCTCATGATACAATACAATACATAGAACTAGAACCCTATAATGACAAAGCAAACTTGACCCAACACTTCAACGACTCAATTAGAAACTTCTCTACTTCTCTTACTAACTTTCTTTGGCCTCACCTTCTTAGTAGGCCCAATTCCAAACAAACCCTTTTCAGTATTGAATCCTCTGACGGCATTAGGCTTTTTCTTCACGATCTTCAGCGTCCTTTGGTCCTCAACTGCTGATTGATTCTATCGAACTCCAACACCACATTTCTCTCAAAGAAATAGTCCAGCATCACCTCTCCCTCTCCTCTACCACCCAAATCAACTTTTTTTGAGAAAATTTAACCAGGATTCATTAAAGGAAGAAGAGGTTCAAAGCAGGGGAGGAACCCCTACAAATTACAAAGGAGGAAGATTGTTGCTATACAAATGCTCCAAATACACACCACATTTGGCTAAACCATCTGCTGTATGATTGTGTTCCCTAGGAATCCAAACTAATTTTACATTTAAACAGTCCAAAGAGTCCCTAGCCTCTGCCAAATAGTGACTCAATCTCCAAGGTTCCCCCACTTTGTCTCTTAACCATTTTATAGTATTTGCTGAATCACCTGCAATGATTAAATTCTGGATTCCCAAATTTTTTATTATTCTGATTCTTGTGAGAGCAGCCATCACTTCAGCCTTTGTAGAATAAGCCAAGCCAAATGGACCGCTGAAAGTCCAACAAATGTTGCCCCTTTCATCCCTTACTATGCCTCCAATACCAGCTAAGCCTGGGTTATCTAAGGCACTTCCATCGAAGTTTAGGGTCATCACTCCTTTCACTGATGGGGTCAGGATGTCTCAAGGATGTTTGATGGAGGTGAGGGAGAAACAGAAAGGGGTAAGCATCTCTATTGAGATCATTGACTGAGAGTCCTTTGAACAGACCTGAGTTCACCGTCCAAAGGTTGCAAAGGTAAGTAATGTCTGAAATTAACTCCTCCAGGGGCCTGAATTTGTTGCAAGCGTTTGTTTCTTTCATCCCAAACTCCCCACAACACTGCATGTAGCACTGATTGCCAATAAACTTTACCCCTTTTACTTAAACCTGTTCCTTGCCATTGGTGCAGAAAGTCCATAATGTGCTCTGGTATAACCCAGCTGTAACCTGCCATTTTCAAGAAACGGAACCAAATCTTTTGGGTGAACTTGCAGTGAAGAAAAATGTGATCTGTTGATTCACCTTCACTGAAGCATAAAATGCAAACATGAGGAGAGATGGACGGTCTTTTTTTTGATGAATGAGAGATGGACAGTCTTCCCAAAAACTTTTTCTGCAAGAGATCACGAATATTTAATTTCTAGAGACAAGATTCCCATACAAAGGAGCAAACTCTTGAAGGGATGTGGCTACACCAGATCGTCTTAAAAGGAAAGGAGGAATGTTGTTTATCAGCAATCAAAACCTTGAACATAGACTTAGAAGAGAAATCGCCAGTAGGGTGCAGGGTCCAGATTCGGGTGTCAGAATAGGAGGGGGAGATGTAGGCTTCTTTAAGGGTCTGAATTAAGTCTATTAATTCAGAAATCTCCGAATCCCTTAGGGGTCTTCTGAGTCGAAGGTTTAGGGTGTTCTCAACAGTTTGGTTTGGAAGGCAGGAAGAAATAGTGGCTTCCTGGTCAAGGGTAAGCTTAAAAAGTCTAGGGAAAGAGGCTGCAGGGGTAGTTTCCCCCCACCAAGGGTCTTTCCAGAATTTTATTTTAGATCCATTTCCCACTTTATATATCTTATGAAAGGAAAGAAAGAAGTATGGGTGGAGATGATACCTTTCCAAGGATTTGTCGACTTTATCCTGTTCAAATGGAGATTTCTATCCCACTCATTTATATGATCCATATTTGCTTGAGATGGCAGCTGTCCAAAGAGCATTGGGTTCTTTAGGGAACTTCCACAGCCATTTACCTAAGAGAGAGGAATTTTTCTCTTTTAAGTGCCCAATTCCCAAACCACCTTCCTTTTTAGGCTTGCATACTTGTTTCCAACTGACTAAGTGGCTTTTCTTTTCCTCACCTCCTTTCCAAAGAAAGTTCCTTTGAAGCTTCTCAATCTGATTTCTGACTTTGGTTGGAATCTGGAAGACTGAAAGGAAGTAGACTGGCAAATTTGCTAAGGAGACCTTAAAGAGCGTAAGCCTTCCCTCTTTTGAGAGATAACACTTCTTCCAAGATGATAATTTCTTCTCACATTTCTCCACCATTGGTGTCCAGAAGTTGAGAGATTTTGGATTCCCTCCAAGAGGCATCCCTAGATAGGACATAGGAAGATTCTCCTCTTTACATCCCAACAGAGTCCTTTCTAATCCTTTTTACAGAGGGTGGTTACCTAGAAGTTCCTGATAATCTATTGTTAATGCTATTTTTGTATGTGTCAGTGTGTGCATGCCTGTATGCATGTGTTTGTGTATAATCCCTTATATGTGCAATGATTTCACAAATCTTTCACCATGAAATATTCCTTGTATATCACAAATAAGGTTTCTCTTAAAATCTAGAATTGAAGTCTTGCTTGATATTTCTTTTTAATTTTTTAACTCATTATAAAAGTCGGTTTAATTATCAATCTTGGCCATAAATTAAAAATAATATATACTTGACAAATTGAGACTCAATGTCTCTTTGGTAATATCTGATTAAGTTTGAACAGCATTGACCATGCACAATGTCACTTCGTGGATAGTGTACCGATACTTCCAAGAATCCTCACCCTTTCCTGCTCACATTCTCTTCTCCGTTCAACTGGTGAGGAGACAGTTTTTTTTTTCCTCCCTGGTTCCTAGTGAGAAAGAAGACCCAAGAAAAAAAGAGACAGAGCATGTGTGTGTGTTGTGTTTGAGAAAGAAAACCAAAAAAGGAAAAAGAAAAAATTTAACAAACAAAAACAACCACTACAAAGAACATAGGGATCACAACCTGTCCAACTTTTTTTTAGTTGGTGCCTTGGTGGGTTTTGCAGCTTCCAACCACAGACTCAACACCCAGAAATTCTCCTTGTTTGTCGTTCATATTTTTCATCAGGACCAGCTGAGCTCTGTCCTCTGTAAGCATCAACCACACTCCTCATCTCTTCCTAGTTTCATCTTGGTTTAGATGTAGTTTTCTTTCTTTCCTTTTAGTTGTTTCTATAAAATCTGTTTGTTTTGTCTGTTTGTATCTACTTCCGACTGTTAGCATAGTTGTCAAGGTGATGCCTAGGCGACAAGGTGCCCTTAGAGGCTTGCCTCACCTAAACACCAGCAGTTTTGTACTTTCTATTATAAAATACTTTTTTATTCTTTGTTTTTTTTTGAGATTATAATTATAAAATAAACATTAATAAACTAAAATATTCATATTTTGTGTTTATATACTAGTTTCTTTTTATTATTTTCTTATTTGTTTGGGTTTAACCAACACAAACATTGCTAAATGCTGTATTGAACCCTCAAAGACTTCAAAACGTGAACCAATAAGTATGGTAGAACTTAAAATTTTGTCTAATCAACACATTTTCTTCTTTTACTATCTTTTACTACTTTTTCTTTTACTATCTTCTACTACTTTTTCTTTTCTTATTTTCCTGGGTTCAGTCCCTACATTTTTTTTTTCAATTTTCTTTTATTTCATTCTTCTCTCATGGATATGTTGATTTTCTATACTTGAACATGAACTTTATATTTTTCTTACGAAAATTATGAATAATTATTCTAGTGGGAGTTGACAGCTCAAAATTTTGAAGTTTTGACACATATTGTTGTTTTACTCTTCTCTTCCTCTTCTCTTCTCTTCTTCTTCCTCTCTTCTCCTTTCCTTCTTATTTCCTGCGAAGATAACACTTGTAGGTCCATATAACATTGTCCGGATCTGTCAGCTACCTAACTACCATCTTAGAGTCCCCCAAAATTATCACTCTGTCCACATTCATCTGTCTTGGAAACTGCACCCCTTGCAATACTGCTTGAAACTCAACAAAGATAGAGTCCCCCCATTCAGTTGGGCCTGAATATTAAACAATTATATTCCCTTTCACATCCCCAAACACACCCTGTATCCCTGATGGCCCTAGATTTCCAAGGTTGCTGCAAAGTTTAGTTTTATGAGCTCTTCTGTAGGAGGGTCCTAGGCTGGATTAGGCTTAACCTTAGCTTCTAAACAATTTTCTACAGCTCCCCAGTTTCACCAGATATCATCAAAGGAGAATTGCAAAAAAAGATTTACGGTTTTAGCCGAATGTATAGCTTTACTAATGAAACATTCCCAAATATGATAAAAAAAAATGAAACATTCCCAAATAACCTCCATCCTCTTTTGTTTATCATCGAAGATTCTAGCATTTCTTTCTTCCTAAATGGTCCAAATCAATGCAACTTTCGCACATCTCCAGAAGATTCTATTCCTCCGCTTAGACCAGCTAAAGGTAGTTGGGTTAAAGAGACCACTAACCTGCTAGATGTGGTGACCAACTACGCCCAAAAAGTATAAATAATTTTTCCCAAAGGCTTGCAACCACTGGACAAGAAATAAACAAGTGGTAACAGCTCTCACCAATAGCTTTACAAAGGGTACACCAATTAGGGGATAAGCAAAAAGAGGCCTTCTTTTTCGCAAAGTGTTCAATGTAATTAACTTTTCATGAGAGGCTTCCTAGCAAAGAGCACTAACCTTGGGTGGGTGGGGTTTGGACTAGACTTCTTTAGAAGGGAAAGAAGAGCGAGAGGAGGCTGAGCATGAAGAAGAGAAGGAAGCACAAGAGAAAACACCTTTGAGGTGAGGCATCCAAACCCTAAAGTCAGGTAAGGAAGGGTCCAAACTAATCATTGGACAGTTTCACGAGCAAAGCAACCTGATCAAACTCATGATCCCTTGGGTTTCTTCTAAATCCCAAGTCACAACTAATAGTAGTCAAGATGAAGGAGGAAATCATTGGATAGGTTCATTTTTAAACAAGGGAATACAAAGAGGGAAAAAGGTCTTTAAGAGTAGAATTACTAATTTCCCATAACTAAACCTTATCTCTAGTACATGCATCTTACCTAGTAAGGCTTAGAAACTGAACAAGAATTCCATGTATGGCTTTCTACGGAGAAGTGAAAGTAGCCTGCTAAGATACACCAGCATCCCAACCATTACTTTCTTGCCCATGTATACTTTCCCCTTTCATGCCATAGTTTTTCCCTCTCCAATGGCCATCTCCGCAACCACTTACCCAACAAGGCCAAATTCTTCTTCCATATATTACCTATGCACACAAAGTTCCTCATAATTTTCTCTACTTCCAGCACCTCCCTCTATGGCGTCCTAAAGATTGAGAGGTAGTTGACTGGTAAGTTTTCTAATGTAATTTCTCTTCCATGCTGCCAGTCGTTTAGCACATCTTTCTACTATTGATGCCTAGAACCTACTTTTTCAAGGGTTCTCTCCCAAAGGCATACCTAGGTAATTGACCAAGCTGAAATAGGGCAACCTAAGGATTCCACTTTTGCACTCAATTCTTCCTCATTTAAATTTATTCCAGCCACAAATTAATCTTCAGCTTTGAAAGCCATTCACAAACAAATCCAGTTTTCCTTAAATTTGTTACTAGTCTTGCAATCCAGCTTTGGATTACATCAGTCTTATGCCAATGCCTATCAGTTTCTTTGCTGATGTTAGGAGCTGGAGGTGATTGACCAATGTTGATATTGTTTCTTGTTGTGGGTGAGTCTCTCTCTCTCTCTCTCGTGATTAGTAACTATGAATTTTATTGATTATAAAAAATAATGAATATATATTTATCAAAAAAAATAATGAATATATCTATACAAGAGAAACCAAACACTATGCCACCCCTGGTAGTCTATGAGGCCCCGATATTCTGCCATCCTCTAATGATGTCAACTGTTGCTGTGTGTTGAATAACGATGTTTTCACCCAGTGGGTCACGTTGATCATCATGCTTAATGGAATGACAACAAGAAACAGAAGAAGATAATGGTAAACATTCAGATGAAATAAGTAAATCAAGTTTCTTTGCAAAAGGATTGCCGAACTAACGATGCCAAATATTCCAATCATTATTACAAGATAAGGAAGTAGTAGAAAATAAACAAGAAGAACTAGTTGCTAGAGAAGTAGGTCTCTTCTCAAATTCTAGAGTGAATAGCCATCCCGGTCTACGCTACTCCCCCTTCCCCTCTCTAGTGTGTTGGTCCTGTATCAAACAACCATTAGGTGAGAAGGTGACAGTGTGACCATGTTCAACAAGTTAGACCAGCTGATATTAAATTTATTGCAAGTCTAGGAATAAATAACGTCTGTGGTAACTTGATAGGGGAAGAGCAAGAGGTAGATAAGGTGAGATAATTACAGCTAGAAATATCAAGTTGCTCACCATTGGCTGTAACAATGTGTTTGCTAGAAGGAAGAGGATAGGATGGCTGATCGCATGTAGCTCCCATCATATGACTGGAAGCACTAGAATCTATTATCTAGAGATGACTAAGAGAGGCACAATAGTAGGCATACTTACTAGACAAACCAAAAGCAGAAAATGCAGAGGAGATTTCCGAGGACATCAACTTCCGAATCTTTTCTTTAGTCATAACATTTGCAGTGTCATTTTTGGTCTGAGATGTGGAGGATGATGTATCATCTGATCCCTCAACTGAAGTTTGATATGCCTTGTGATGTCTCTTTTTCCCACTAGATTGGTTTCCTTTAGGTGATCTTGTGGGGCATTCAGTAAAAATGTGGCCAAATTTCTTGTAGTAAGTGCGTATTTTTTTCTTACAATGGGATATCACATGACCAAATTTTTTGCACTTGTAACACTGCACACTGGATAAGTCCTTTGGTTTGGACTTACCTGTTTCTAAAAATACAACCTCTACTGTATCATTCTTGAAGTGATTATCCTGGTTTCCCCTCTGAGTAATTCACCCAAAATAGTATCAAGTTATGGTACAGTGTCTCTACATAAAATGCTTGATCTTATTACTTCATACTCAGGTCAGAGATGTATGAAAAAGTGCATTACTTTCCTTTTGTCAAAATGTTCCTTCAAAGTTTTGATACAGGAAGTTGAGGACATTTCACCCATGTGAATAAGCTCATACTCTTCCCAAAGATTGATGAACCCCGCATAATATTCTTGAATTTTTCTTTCACCCTGGCTGTAGGAAATAACTTAGTTTCAATCGGATATTGTCGTGAGATGTTGGACTGTTGATAAAGCTTTTCGAGATATCATACATCTCCTTGGCTGTCTGGAGATCCCTCATAGGGATAGCAACATCAGTGGTGACTAAACTTAGAATCCAGGATGCAATATGGGCATTATTAATCTTCCAAGCCTACAGCCCTTTTGCATCAGTCACTCAGGCACAGTTGTGGATCCATCAATATAGCCCCACAACCCCTTGCCTTAACATAAAACTAAAAATGGAGCTTCCATAAGGCATAGTTGGTTCCCTTTTTTTTATAGGAAACGGTAAATTTCATTAAGAAGATTAAAAAAGTACAGCTGTCACCACCCAAAGGATAGCTAAAGAGACCAAGTCATAAACAGTTTACAAGCAAGCCCAAATTAAAGCCCCCCTATTTACTCCTTGCTTTGCTAGAGCATCGACGATTCCATTTTCTGATCTTCTTACCCACTTAAACTATACCCTTAACTCCTTTGCTAAGTACAATATTTCCCTTAACGGTTGCCTGTAAGTCCATGCACCTAACTTCTTCCTTTCATCCAGCCGATTACCAGTTTGGAGTCACCTTCCACTTCTAGCTATTGCATAGGCATAGTTGGTTCCATTGATCTTAATAGGAAGAACATCACCTCTTTCAGATGCCATAGTAAGGGAAAAGATGAAGAAAATAGTCTCCAACAGTCTGAAAATAGAAAAAGAAATATGTTCACAGTCCAAAACAGGAAGGTTCACAGACGAACCGAACAAAGGGAGGGATCAAAACCCTAGCAAACCAACTCCAATCTTCACCAAATTTCTATGGCTGTAGGAACAGCCTAGGGCGACACCAGATCTAAATTTTTAGAGCAAACGGATCAATTTTTTGAAAGAAAACCCCGAAAAACTGACCTGAGTGGCATCCCAGTCCAGAAAATCCAGATTTCTTGTCTTCATCAGAACAGTCCAAGAAAGAAGGATATGCCAGTCCAAATAGGTTGAGAAATAGACCCAGCTTGATGCTGAATATAAGAGAACAAAGTCTGAGATCAAATCCAAATAAAATGAACCCCACATGAATAGACCTTGCGTGAACAGTAACGTTAATGGTAACCGTGAACAGTAACGTGAATGGTAACCGTGAACAGTAACTTGATTGTTAGTCTTGGTTCACCAAACTAATTCCCACACTAAAGCTGCTCTGATACCATGTTAGTGCAGTTCGTACAAGAGAGAACACAGCAGATTTGGGGGTTGTGTCTAATGTGCCAACCACACCAAGAAGATGCTATTTATATTAAAAGATGTAAAAGGATACTTCTGTCCTTGTAATACACCAAGTAATGTACAAGGTAAAAAGAATAGAAAAGTAATGGTACAACAAGAACACAGCAGATTTGGGGGTTGTGTCTAATGTGCCAACCACACCAAGAAGACGCTATTTATATTAAAAGATGTAAAAGGACACTTCTGTCCTTGTAATACACTAAGTAATGTACAAGGTAAAAAGAATAGAAAAGTAATGGTACAACAAGAAAGCAAAATTACAATTCAGCCATCACTATCTCTGTATATACACCCCCTTCCAAAAAAAAGGAAAGTGACTTTCAGGTTTCTATCTTGGGGCAAACCTAGGGGCTATTGCTTGGTGTAATGGTAAAACCTTGGTTTGATAACCATGAGAATGCAAGTTTGAGTCTGATAAGAGCGACTATATCCAGTCCACCCTCCCAACACCCCAGATAACTGGGACCAACATTGGGTAATGGCTTTTTTTTTCTTTAATCCAAGGGCAAACCTAAATATTAAGCGTCAAGGTGCTCAGGTTCCTCCGTGGATGCTAGTGCATGCCTGATGCCTCATCTTCATCTGCTCTCAAAATGGTACCGGGTACACTACATTTGGAGTTTGGACAAGTTCATTTGTCAAACCAGAAACTATCTCCACAAGTTGGGAGAGGATTGTACTTGTAAAATGGTCCGATGTGTTAAACAAGTCCTCCGTATTAATGTAGTTAAGGCTATTTATTTGCCTTAATTATTACACACAAATTACTACTTTCCGACCCCAAATAGTTGGGATAAAGTCTGACTTGAACTCTAAGGTTGGTATTTGTTTTTATCTGTTGATTAGTATAATAGAAAAGATGCATTGATATACCACTTTTATCATTTTTGTGTTTTACTACTTTGTACTGTCAAGTTTGTATTAACTCTAAGGTTGGTCTATTTTGTAATTGTTTTTTCCATTTATTGAGTGATAGCAATACAAAGTTATTAGTTGGTGATGCAAGCAATGACTTTACATTGTTTTCTGCAGGCAGAGTATTTGTATTTGTCAACTTCAGAGCATATACATTTGAGAATGTCAACTAAAGTATCAAGCTTCTGGGGTCCTGTTACATCCACCACAGACTGGTGTGAGAAAAATTATGTCCATTCTTCCTACATTGCAGAATTCTATAACACTATATCAAATATTCCAACCATTCTTTTGGCACTCATTGGGCTTATAAATGCCTTGAGACAACGATTTGAGAAGAGATTTAGTGTACTTCACATATCTAATATGATACTTGCCATTGGGAGCATGTTATTCCATGCAACACTACAGCATGTGTAAGTTTCTTTCTGCTATGCCATCTCTTACTGGTTTTCCTTTTTATTAACTTCTTTCCCAGCATGATAAAATGGTCCTTAGACCAAGTTTTTTAAAATGTTATTTTATTTTTTCTAATTTAAATCTCTAAGTTAGATTCAATGGTTTTAATGTAATTGTCATCTTCCTTCTGGTCATCTTTACTTCCTAATTTATTTGGGGCTCCTTGCTCATAATTTTCTTCATTAGGGTTAGTTAGAAAAGCAATTGAAGAGAAAGTAAAATCTGGGCTGGCTAATCTTTTGTTCCTTATGGTTGGGTTATGGTGGATAAATTTTGGATTTTTAGCAATGCATGCTTGTGTTTTGTAACCTGACCTTATATCCTGTGCATGTTTGTTTTGTTTTATTTTCTTTCTATCTTTGTTCTTTAAGTTTTTGGTTGCAAAGAAAGTGGAAAAAAAAAGAAAAGAAAAACAGAAAAGAAAGTGACTTTCCTTGGTTCACTTGACATTGAAAATCAAAGGAAAAGAAAATTATGACAAAATAGGAAGGTAAGTTTGCTCTTTGACCTCTTTTATTTTCTCTCCAAAAGATGGAGAAAGCAGAGGTAAACAATGGAGAGAGTGGAAGATAAATGTTTCTCTTGGTGGTAGAATTTCCCTCATTAAATCCACCTTTTCAAATCTCCCAGTGTATTTCTTTTCAGTCTTTTTTGTGTCCAGCAAGGTTACTAAGTAGTAAAAAGGATTTAGAGGAATTTTTTACAAGAGTTGGGTGGTTTAAAAAAGTACCATGTACATTTTGCTTTAGATTCTGTGTTCTAAGATTTTATGTGCTTCATGTTTGGAGAGGCAGCATCTCGCGCCTTCCCAAGGGACTGATTATGTAATTTCTTTCTGATTTAATGGAAATATGATATTTAATCTATCAAAAAAAGTACCATCTTTTAATTGGAATACTACGGGATATTCTCTTTTTGAAATGTCTCCTTGGGCAAATGGTCATGGATATTCTCTTTTGATTTTGGTAAACTATTAAGAAATATCCATGGGATACAAACATATGGTGGGATACTAGTTGGCCCCAAAAACAATGTTGATTCTCCTTGTAAAGCATTCTATTCAATTCTTCACAGTCAGTGTTTTAAAAGCGCAAGGCACAAAAAAGGTGCAGGGGTCAATTTGTGCCTGAGGCGCAAGGCGAGGCGCACGCCTTTTTGAAGCAAGGCGCAAAAATACAAAAAAAAATTTCAAAAAAATAAAAAAATATTAAACATAATATTAATAAAAACTATAAACTTAAATTTTAAAATAAGTGTTTTAAAAAACCTATTATCTAAAATTAAAATACATAAACATAAGATGTAAAGCATATTCAAATGAGAATTTAAAAATAAAATCAAACATATAAAACATTTTCAAGCATGTAAAACCTCTAATCTCTTTTTTCACTCAATTGCATTACTTCAAGTAGCTAATGTAATGTAAAACATACTACGTTCCTGATTCTACGAACCGCCTTTGTGCCATGCCCCTCGAGGCAAGCTCGAACAAGTTCATGTTAGGTGTTAATTTCTTAGTTCTCACACAAAAAATAATGAATTTATAATTCTAATTGCTTTTTAAGAAAAATATTTTATTAGGATGAATGAGTGAACAACATTAGCAAATAGGGGGTTCTTGGAGCTCCGGTACTGGCCGCTATGTTCAAATAAAGCAAAAGAGCATTAAATTTTCCAAAGGCGTGTGCCTAGGCTGAGGCACAAGGTGCATCGGGCGTGCACCTTTTGAAAAGGCTGCGCTTAGGACCTAGGCGAGGCACATACCCTAAAATGCGCCTCGCCTATGTGCCTAGGCGCGCCTGAGGCGTGTCTTTTAAATCACTGTTCACAGTATTTGTAAGTTGTTAGATATGATCTTGGGAGAGCTCTTTGGGTTCATTTTTGGGACTACTTTTGGTGGGATGACTCTCTAATCTCTATTGAGGAATAGATTCCCAAGGTTATATTCTATCTCGGTATCTCCTTGTATAATAATTATCCCATTTCATCCTTGGGCTTACCACCCTCTTGGAATTTTGATTTCAAGAGGGTCCTTACAGACGTTGAAATTTTGGAGGCCTTTGAACTTATTCAAACATTATATGGGGTATTTTAGACATAAATAAAGTTAGGATTTGAGGTATAGATAAACTTGGTCATTTTTTCGTGCTCCTATTTTTGAAGCCTTGTCCTTATTTCATTAGTGTTCTTCGTCCTTTTTGGTTAAAGCAATATGGTTGGATCTCATACCCCCTAACATAAGGGCTTTTTGTTTGGAGCTATAATATCAATAGATGTGAGCTCCTTTGAGGAAGAAGGCCTACTTGGGCACTTTTCACCCATATTTGAATTGTTTGCATGACAAGTGGTGAATGAACAATCCACTTGCTAATCTCTTGCTCTTTTATTAGGCTATTAGCAACATTTGAGAATGTTTCTTTTCTTTATTGGGTGTGAGGTGGAACTCTCCAGATAATATTGAATCCTTATTTCAGCTAACTTTCTTCTCCCTGAAGACTAAAAGAGGGATGTGAGCAATACCATAGAGATGCATGAGAGTATCCATCTTATGGATGATATGGGAAGAATGAAACATGAGAATCTTCTCAAGTGTAGTTAAAATCTAAAGAGGGCCTAATTGACTTGGTAAAAATGAGAGTTGAGAGTTCTACATTGGTTAAAGATCAAAGAAAATTTTCTTTTATCTAAAGAAGATAAAAGAAATTTTTTTTTTCAGAGGTTGGTCGAACACTTGAGAGATGGTAGATTTTGGCATTTTTGAGGAAGGGCTCACTTCAGTACGAGTGCTTGGTCGATTGATAAAGGTTGTTGCGGCTAACCAAGGGGTTTGGGAACACGAGGAGTTCTTGCGCAGATGTCTGATCATGCGTTCTTAGATGGTTGTTCGTTGAGTGAGGAGGTGACATTTGCAGAATCCGTCATTGAGATGACTTGAAGGAAACAAATGGCTTGTCATTTTTGCTTCGGAGGAAGAAGCATGTGGAGCCCTTCATTCACGAAACCACTTCCTAAATGGAATGTGCTTTTCCTCGTAACCCTGGAGTCTGATAGGCTGTTTGGAAAAGCAGAGTAGTGGCTTCGGTAAGTGGTGGATGTCTTTGGTGTTGCTCTCTCAACCTGGTGCCTGAAAGCGTTCAAAGAAGTTGGCGATGCAGTCGGGGGTTTCATCACTGTAGACCCAAAAAACCTCGCCTAGGAAAACCTCGATTCACTTCGTCTTTTGGTATGGAGCAAGGTGGTACGGGATATTCCTAAAACCACAGAACTAATTGTGAGAGGTATTAAATATTTACTGCAGATTGCGATCGAGGACCTTGAGATCTTGTTGGTGAACAAACCATTGTGCTGTTGTAATTTGGAGTCCAACTAGCGAACGCCTGCTTTGACTGACTTCAGGAGGAAGCAACCCCCTGTTCTGGAGTGTGGTGGGTTATGGGGTTAGTGGTGAGCATTTCGTTGGGGGTGGGTTTGCAGATGCCAATTTCAAGAATAGACTGTAAAAGAAATCGTTGCAGAAAGAAGCGGCTGCTGCCGCGTGTGAATGGGACAGGGAGTTTTAAGCAGAGTAGGTGTCACTATTCTCTGAAGTGATGGATGGTGTTCATAACCACTCCAAAATGACAAGCGGGAATCTGTTGCTATTGCCAGCGCCGGAGAGAATCTTGCTGGAAGTGCCATCAGAGTCAAGGTTACCGGAGTTTCGAAGAACTTGTGCCGCCTATGGACAAGACGGGGTAGTTTCCTCAATTTTCAAAAGTCCCTTGTGGTATTTCGGTAAGTGGGGAATTTTCAAGTTTCGTCTTCCAACCTGGGTTAGACCCTTATGGGTCAACCTGATCATAGTTGCTTCTCTACCTAGCAATCAGGCTCATGAGCTGGGTTGGGCTCGGCTTGTTTTGGAGACAAAAACGCGACCTTCTCTCAAGGGCTAGTTCCTTTGAGCTCCATTTGGCATCGATTTTAGGTAATCAAAGGCCTTGTGGCGGTGGCGGTTATGAGGCCCATTCAAACAACGATTCCCTTGCAAACTCCTTTGACAAGCACTACGTCCAAAGGAGAGTCCATTAGTGATGGGGCTCGAGTAAGCGAGCCCCTTTTAGACAGTTTAGCCAAGGTCTTTGTGTTTGGATGTTGCCTTGTTTAGTTTTGCACTTGTGACCGCAGGCCCGCTCATCAGAGCGGTTTGGGGTCTGCTTGTCTCTCTCCTTTTTTTTTGAGAAAAGTTAACTGATTTCATTCAAAAGAGAAAGAGGTACACAAGGAGGTGTGCAGATACATAACATGGAACAGACCCCTGAGAGTTATACAGGAGGAAATTTGTCACAATACAAGGGACTCCAAATTAGCACCTAGTTTTGCTAAACCATCTGCAGTAGCATTTAACTCCCTTGGAGTCCAGTACAGAGAAGCATTCATAAGAGCCAATAGATCTCTTGCCTCTGATAAGAAGTGACTAAGTCTCCACAGTCCAGCTTCCTGTTGTCCTTACCATTTTATGGTGTTTGCTGAGTCGCCTTCGATGGAGAAGTTCTGAATACCCAGTTTGTTGACTAGGCGAATCCCTGTTAGAGCTGCTAATGCTTCAGCCTTTGTAGAGTCAGCTAATCCAATCGGTCAACTGTAAACCCAGCAAACGAGTCCATTTTCATCTCTTAGGATTCCCCCTATACTGGCAACTCCAGGGTTACCCAGGGCACTTCCATCAAAATTTAGAGTCCAAGTTCTTGCCCTTCTTGTTGAGGGGACTCTATGGGTGTGAGGAGTGTATGGGGAGGAGTGCAGAAAGTGGACCACATTCCTGTTGAGGTCATTGATATTGACTCCTTTGAACTCTTTTGAGCTGGAAGCCCACTGATTACAGTGATAAACAATGTGATTGAGCAGCTCACCCTTAGATTTTGCCTTGTTTTCGAACAGACGATTGTTCCTTTCCTCCCAGATTCCCCAGAGTACTGCTTGAAGCACTATCAACCAGTAAGCCTTCCCTCTCTTGCTCAGGCCTCTTCCATGCCATTGAGAAATCCAATCCTGAAGGTGATTGGGAGCCACCCAACTATACCCAGCTAGCTGAAGGAAGTAGTTCCAGATGTTTCTGGTTACCTAGCAGTGTATGAAGAGGTGATCAGCTGTCTCACCCTCACAAAAACAGAGGATACAAACATGGGGGGAGATATAAAGCCTTCCAAGGTTCTTCTTCTGAAGTAACTTGCAAGTGTTAACTCGAATCAGACACGCCTCCCATACGAAGAACCTCACTCTTGAGGGGACAAGCTTGCACCAGATTTTCTTGAAGGGGAAGCCACAGTCTCGGTTTTATGCTACCTGAGCTTCGAAAAAAGTCTTAGACGAGAACTCACCTCCTGGATGTGGTTTCCAGATTCTGGAATCTTGGGAGTTTGGGGAAATGTAAATTTCTTTGAGGGAGAGGAGGAGGTCAGCTAACTCGCTTATCTCCGGTTCCCTTAAGGGTCATCTGAGGCTCAAGTTAGTGTTGCTTTCATTGGAGGAATAGGGGAGGCACTGGGAAATGGTTGCATCTTTGTTTAGGGTAAGGCTGTTAATCCTAGGATAGGAGTCTTCCAAGGTGGAATCACTCCATCACAGATCAGTCCAGAATTTTATTCTATTTCCATTACCCACCCTAAATCTTGTGAAAGAAAAGAAGAGGTTATGAGTGGAGGTTATACCTTTCCAAGGGGCTGAGGAGACTAGCCGGTTTGAGCGAAGATTGCAGTCCCAACCGTTGGCATTTAACCCATACTTGCTGGTGATGATAACTGCCCATAGGGAGTTCGATTCAATGGGGAATCTCCACAGCCATTTTCCGAGTAGGGCATTGTTCTTCTCTTTTAGGTGTCCGATTCCCAACCCTCCAGCCTCTTTTGGCTTGCAAACCTGACTCCAATTTTCTAAATGCCTTTTTCTATCTTCTCCACCTTCCCATAGGAAGTCTCTTTGGAGCTTTTCGATCTGTGATCTGATTTTGGTTGGGATCTGAAATACTGAAAGGAAATAGACAGGCGTGTTTGCAAGAGAAGCCTTTATGAGGAAAGTCTCTCTCCTTTTGTATATGTCTTGTATACTTTGTCTTTTTTTTTGATCAATAACAGTGAATTTTATTCAAGATTGAGAAAGTACATAGTTAAGGAGCTAAAAAATCTCAACTCCCTAATACATCAATGTACACCCAAACCATAAATCAATTACAAAACAGCCCAAAAAATAGAGTTTCTGTTCACCCCTTGCCTAGCTAAACTATCTGCCAATGAGTTTGCACTGCTCTTTGCCCATGTACAACTAACTTCCATGTGCTTACTCAGCCACTTAAAATTCCTCTTTTCATTGTTGTAGTTCCAGAGCTTGGAATTGTCCTCTTTTAACCAGTTCACTACAATCTTGTATACTTTGTCTTTCTTTTTTCTAATAAAAGTACTTTACCTTATTCAAAAAAAAGTTCTTGCTTTATTGTTAATATTTTTTGATGGCTACAAATAAGCTAGGTGTAGGAGCAACACTGGCCCCACTCTATGTACTTATTTCACTGATAAGTACTACTTATATGGCCTTGTGTACTTATTTCACTGATAAAATTATCACCATTTACTTGGAAAAAAACGCGGAAGCAAAACTGGCCCCACTCTACCCTTAAAAAATCTTTCTTCTCTTTTCTTTTTCCCTTTTTGTTTAATTTTCTTTTCTATGAATTCCTTTACACCAAACCCAATGTAAATGCTGAGTGAAAATATATCTTTGTTTAGATAATAATTATGAAAAGATGCTTACAAAAAAGTCATTATGAAATGATATGCCTGTTGACAGATGTTGTTGTACACAGGTTTAATACTGCAGGGGTATTTCTGTAATTTTCCATTCTTTTATGTTGTACGACCAGTATAGTATAAATAACAACTGCTTCTCTCGCCTGAAGCATTCTTTTGAGGCATTCAGTCCTCTCGCGTCTCCTTTCTTCTCTTCTCTTCTCTTCCTCTCTTCCTCCTCTCTTCTCTTGTTCAACATGGTATCAGAGCGGGTTCGTCCAGGCCTGAAAACAAATTAGTTGAGGTCATTCTCCAATGCCGAGTAGGTTGCCTCTTCATCTCCTAGAAGCTGTATCCTTGATGTTCGACTTCAAGAAGGAAGAAGGTGTCGGCTTGACTGTTCAACTTCCTAGCGCAGAAAAGAGTTTTGGTACAGAGTATTTTCATCTTCCAGCCCATATGCTGTTTTCCTTGATTGCTCGACTATAGAGAGGTTGTCACTTGATGTACGAAGAGGATGTTCTGGTTTGCAGAGAGGCTGGCGTTTAAGAAGGTACTGTCCATCTACTGTTCGGGTGCCCTGGTATTCAACTGAGGCTGTTTTTTTGTTGTTTTTCTTCTTGCACCCTTCGATGGACTGATGGTGCCCTAAAAATCCGAATGTGGTGTTCTCCTCTTGTGTGTTACTACTATTCGGCTACATTGTTGATGGACTGAAGTTTTTTTTTCTCCCATTGACTGTTCTTGCTATTCGGCTACATTGTTGATCTCAGTGACTATTTGGCTACCCTGAAGTTGGTGTAGCCGATTAGGTGTGTGGTGAACTATCACCTTGTATCTTTCTTTCTACTAAGGAGTTGTATGAAAATTGTAAAACCTAGGTCATACAGACCTGGTTATGTACTGCAACTGCAGTGTTTGTATGTTTGTTCTTTGAATTCCTACAAAATTGTAGGTCATACAGACTAGTCCAAGTGTTGCAGC
>NW_010729116.1:2072207-2172635 GCF_000365185.1 Nelumbo nucifera | reverse complement strand
TGGTGTCCTCGGTCAGTTCATGCATGCACCTAGGTCCACTCATCTTGAAGCAGCAGAGAGGATACTACGATATCTTAAGAAGTTTCCTGGTGCTGGCTTGTTATTTCAAAGGCACGGGCATTTGAGAGTTGAAGTTTATACAGATGCGGATTGGGCTGGATCTCAAAGTGACAGAAAGTCTACTAGTGGTTACTGTACCTTTGTAGGAGGGAACCTCGTTACTTGGAGGAGTAAAAAACAAACCGTGGTGGCTAGATCTAGTGCTGAAGCTGAATACCGTGCAATAGCCCATGGAGTAGCTAAAGGTATGTGGATAAAGAATCTGTTGAGTGAGTTGGGTTTCCCAGTGGACAAACCCATAACTCTATTCTGTGATAACAAAGCAGCTATAAGTATTGTTGCTAACCCGGTGCTACATGATAGAACGAAGCACATCGAAGTTGACAAGCATTTTATCAGAGAGAAAGTCATCACAGGCGAAGTATGTACTCCCTATGTCAGCTCTGAAGACCAACTGGCAGACATCTTTACAAAAGGGCTTAACTATTCCAGACATCATGATCTCTGTGACAAGTTGGGCATGATTGATATCTTTTCCCCAACTTGAGGGGGAGTGTTGACAGATGTTGTACACAGGTTTAGTACCGTAGGGGTATTTCTGTAATTTTCCATTCTTTATGTTGTGCGACCAGTATAGTATAAATAACAACTGCTTCTCTCGCCTGAAGCATTCTTTTAAGGCATTCAGTCCTCTCGCCTCTCCTCTCTTCTCTTCTTCTCTTCCTCTCTTCCTCCTCTCTTTTCTTGTTCAACAATGCCTTTTAAGAAACATATTTCTAAATGATATCCTGTTCTTGATTCTATGCCTTAAAAAGATGATTTAGATGTAAGGGATTTTGGTAGTTGAGCAAGCATGCTTGGTTTCATGTATTGACTCAAGTCCATTTGTATCTTTTTTTCTTTGATCTATTGAGCTTTGACAACAAACTAGTATTTTGAAGTTTGAGTCCATTTCTTGTTTGAAAAGACCAAGAAAAAGGAAAGAAAATCTTTGAAAGGTAACAATGATGCAAAAGCTTGAAACCTGACAATTTTTTTTTTTTTTTTTTTCTTGTTTCATTTTCTTTTTAGTTCAAGCTTCAAAGTGTTGGGCAATTAAGAAACATCATGTGTAGAAATGTAGAATACATATTCTTCTTTCTGAAATGGTTAGGATACAAAAGTTTTGACCCTTTGAAGGGAAGGGTCAAACAAAGGGTTATACACATTATTCTTGATGTCAAGTTACTTATCAAATAAATAGATAAACATGCCTAGAATATGGGTATAGGTGATGAGGATGCTGACATGGATGAGTGACAAGGCTAGCTTGCTATGGAGGATAAAGTTAGAAATGAGCCCATTAGGAATGGTTTAGAACTAGCCCCAATAGTTGACGGGATGAGGGAAAGTTGACTGAGATAATTTAGCTAAGAAGTAAATCAGTCTTCTAAAGCTGATACAAACGTGATTTAAAATAGAGAAGAAAGTGGAAGAAAGGTAGAAGACAGCAGAATAGAAGAAGAAGATGGAGAAAAGAAGAGGAAGAAGAAGAAGAGTTTGATAATCTCTTCTTTCCCCTCATTAATCCTTTTGTTAATCTTCATTTTCTAAGTTAATTACAAGTATGCCCTTAAGTGGGCGGCCAGCTAAGCAAGAACTTAAAATAAACTTATAAAAAGAAGTAACAGGCCCATTAACAAAGAAAATAAATAATACACTACATAAATAAAAGAATAGATACTAGGGCCCATTCAGCCCAGTCTCTCTACACTCCCCCTCAAGCTGAGCATAGATGTCAATCATGCCCAACTTGCTTATATAGTGTGTCAGCTTCCCTCTTGGAACACCCTTGGTCATAATATCATCCAACTGCTCTTCTGAAGAGATAAATGGCAAGCAAACTTCCCCTAAAGCAACTCTTTCCCGTATAAAATGTCTATCAATCTCTATGTTCTTAGTTCTGTCATGTTGAACAGGATTATGTGCAATGTTGATAGCTGCCCAGTTTTCACAATAGAGCATCATTGGATTTTCATAGTCAACTCCCAACTCTTCTAAAAGTGATCGTAGCCACAGTAATTTTGACACTCCATGTGCCATTGCCCTGTACTTTGCTTCAGCAGAGGATCTAGTAATTACAAATTGTTTCTTACTCCTCCATGAGACAATGTTCCTTGCCACCAAAGCACAAGATCCCAAAGTGGATCTCCTATCATCAATACATCCAGTCCAATCAACATCAGTGTATACCTCCAGTTTCATGTGTTCATATTTGGCAAATAGAACACCTTTCAAGTAACACAAAACTCTTTCTGCAACAACTAAATGTGTATCTCTGGGAGAATGCATAAATTGACTAATAACACTCACTACATAGGAAATACTCGGTGGAGTCATGCAGAGATATAACAACTTCCTAAGTAGTCTCTGAAACACTCCCCTATTAGGCAAACGTTCGCCATCAGTAGCAGAAAGCTTATGATTGTGATCTATAGGGGTGGAAGCCAGTTTAACACCAAGTTTACCAGTCTCTGCAAGGAGGTCAAGAACATACTTGTGTTGAGAAATGAAGATACCATCCTTAGATCTAGCAACTTCAATTCCTAAGAAATACCTGATATCTCCTAAATCCTTGATCTCAAATTTAGAGTTAAGAAATCTTTTGAGTTTACTCACCTCCTGGGTGTCATTACCTGTGACCACAATGTCATCAACATAAACAATCAGAAAAGTCACTAAAGAGTTACTTCTTTTCAGAAACAAAGTATGGTCAAATGGAGTTTATGTGTAACTCAAGGAGACAAGAGCAGCCCTGAAACTCTCAAAATAGGCCCGAGGAGACTGTTTGAGACCATAAATGGATTTTTGCAGTTTACACACCTTCCCTTGCATTTCCTTTCCATACACCCCCAGAGGCAAAGACATATAGACCTCTTCATGTAGGTCTCCATTCAAGAAGGCATTTTTAACATCAAACTGCCCCTGGAGGCAAAGACATATAGACCTCTTCATGTAGGTCTCCATTCAAGAAGGCATTTTTAACATCAAACTGGTGGAGAGGTCAATCAAAAGTAGTAGCTAGAGACAACAAAACCCAACTGAGGTCATCTTGGCCACAGGAGCAAAAGTCTCAAGGTAATCAATACAATACATTTTGAGTGTAACCTTTAGCAACCAATCGGGCCGTAAACCTCTCAATAGTGCCATCAAAATGATATTTGATGGTGAATACCCATTTACAATCTACTGGTTCCTTCCCTTTAGGCAAATCCACGATATCCCAGGTATGGTTCTTATTGCAAAGCATCCAATTCAGTTATCATAGCATCCCTCCATTCAGGTTTAGACAGGACTTTTGGTATAGACCTGGGAATCACATGGGAAGATATAGAGGCAAGATAAGAGTAATAGGTAGGAGATAGAAGGCTATAGGACAAGTGTTTAGAGATACAATGTGTTGTACGCTTCCACTTGCCTTTGCAAAGGGCAATAGGAAGATCAAGGTCTGGAAAGGAAGTAGGTGGGTCAGAGGAACATTGACCTGTTACCTCAGTAATGATAGGAGGTGCAAGAGGCTCTATTGCAAGAGTGGAAACAACTTGCCTATACCAGAAACTGTCTTTGGTACCACCTTTGGAGAACAGGATGTGAGGGTACTATAGGAGCAGGTGGAGGAGGGGGAGTAGGAATACTTGAGGTAGACACAGTGGGAGGAGAGGACAAATGTGACATCCCGAGAAACAAAGCGAGTGCCACGAATCGGATCAAAATAGCAATATCCCTTTTGCGTGGAGGCATGTCTTAGAAAAATACACATGTGCCTTAGGTTCAAATTTGGGTCTTTGATGGTTATGAACATGTACATAGCAGGTGCACCAAAAAACTCGGAGAGTAAGAGAAAAGAGATTCTCATTTGGAAAGAGAAGGCTAAATGGGGTTTTGAAACCTTGAACCCGAGAAGGCATATGATTAATAAAAAATGTAGTAGTAAGGACAACATCTCCTCAAAATTTAATAGGAACATGAGATGCAAAAAGGAGGCATCTAGCAACCTCAACCACATGGTGGTTCTTTCTTTCCGCCACTCCATTCTGCTATGGAGTGTAGGAACAAGAACTTTGATGAATAACCCCAAAAGTTTCAAAGTAGGATGAAAGGTTCTTCTCAAAATATTCTTTAGCATTATCAGAATGGAATATTTTGATCCGGGTGTTAAACTGGGCAAGGATAAGTTCATGAAATTTTCGCACAATAGTTGGTACTTCATCCCGAGATCTCATGAGATAAATCCAAGTGTAACGAGAATAATTATCAATAAAAAGGATAAAGTACTTGTAACCCACCATAGTAGGCAAATGATATGGCCCTTACACATTAGAGTGCACAATATGAAAAGGACAAATAGATCTTTTATTGCTTACTGAATAATAATATCTACAATGCTTTGCAAGTTCACAACACTCACAATGAAGACTCGATAAAGACACTCCCTTAAACATATTGGGAAACAAATAACTCAAAGCAGAAAAAAGGCAAATGATAAACCGGAAATGACATAACATGACTCTATCAATAAACTCTGACAAAACAGACTCCAAAGCTACTACATCAGGTGGTCCAAGACTCCTATCAAGTGTGTCTAGCAAGTATATTCCATTCGCCTCATGGCCACTCTCAATCGTCCTCTAAGATTTCAGGTCCTAGAAAACACAATGGGTAGGAAAAAAGGTTATGTTACAATTCATGGATTTAGTCAAGTTGCTAACAGATAAAAGATTGGTATTAAGTTTGGGGACATGAAGGACAGAGGATAAAACAAGGATGTCAGAGGTCTTGATATCCCCTTTGCCAGAGATGGGAGCAAGAAACCCATCAGCAACAAACCCTCTACCAACTAGGCAAAAGATCCTTTAATCTATAGGGAACTTATCTCCCCATACACTCTCCTAATCAAAGGGTGTATGGGAAAAAGAGAAAAGAAAGAAAGAGAAGGGAAAAACCTACTCTGATACCAAGAAGTAAATCAGTCCTCTAAAACTGATATAAACTTCATTAAAAATAGAGAAGAAAGTGGAAGGTAGAAGACAGCAGAACAGAAGACGGAGAAAAGAAGAGAAAGAGGAAGAGGAGTTTGATAATCTTCTCTCTCCCCTCGCTAATCCTTTTGTTAATCTTCTTTTTCTTAGTTAATTACAAGTATGCCCTTAAGTGGGTGGCCAGCTAAGCAAGAACTTAAAATAAACTTATAAAAAGAAGTAACAGGCCCATAAAGGCAGGCCCATTAACAAACAAAATAAATAACACACCACATAAATAAAAGAATAGATACTAGGGCCCATTCGGCCCAGTCTCTCTACAAGCTACATGCATAGATGATAGACTGCGCCTGACTTGGTGTAAATGGAAGGCTTCAAAAAAAAAACAAGGGGAAGGCCAAAGAAGTTCATAAGAATTATGAAATGATCTATGGACCTAAAATATCACAGCAGTGTACCCCTCCCAAGACCCAAAGTAGCTAGGACCATCATTGGGAAATGGCCCTTTTATGTATGTTTTAGAAGTGACTTAAAGAAACAAGTCTGAATGTGTCAATGGTCAACCTTAGGGATTGGTGGAGGAATATTAGTTTGCAGTTTAAAATAAATTTGAACAAGTTGCATGCATAATAGAAAGTTGCCTCGCATAGCCTCGACATGTTCATTGTTTTTTTGTGGAACCTTCATCAAGGTGGGAAGATAGATTATAATCGTCCCTAGTGCCCTTTCATTTAAATCTGTTAGGTTAAGAGCATGATCTTTTACTGAACCATTCTTTGCTGTTCTGTTCATTATTTTACAATTGTAATGTACATAATGACATTTGGGATCTATTAACAGCCAACAGCAAAGTGATGAAACTCCAATGGTCTGGGAAATGCTCCTCTACATCTACATCCTCTACTCACCGGATTGGCACTATAGGAGTACAATGCCTACCTTTCTGTTCCTTTATGGTGCTGCCTTTGCTATTGTCCATTCACAAGTGCGTTTTGGCATTGGTTTCAAGTTGCATTATGGGATCCTCTGTCTGCTCTGCATCCCTCGGATGTACAAGTATTACATCCACATTGAAGATGTCTCAGCCAAGCGTCTTGCGAAGCTTTATGTGGGAACCTTGTTTTTGGGGACTTTGTGTTGGCTGTGTGATCGCTATTTGTGTGAAGAGATATCCCACTGGTATATTAACCCACAGGGTCATGCATTATGGCACGTCCTAATGGGTTTTAACTCTTACTTTGCAAACACATTTTTGATGTTCTGTCGTGCTCAGCAACGGGGCTGGGCCCCAAAGGTCGCCCACTTCATGGGGTTCTTCCCTTACGTGAGAATCCAGAAACCGAAGAGTCAGTGAATGAAGAGTCCGCATGTCCGCATGAGGTGATGGGAAATGTGGATCGTCTCTTAGTAGGCAGTATGAACAGGTGAGCATCGACGACAAGCAATCACTTTTCTTTCCTTTTCCTAACTGGATGGATGTAAATGATGGTGAAAATATTCATGTGGTTGGTTGTGATCTCGTCAAAAATCTTCAGTGTAAAACTGCCGGGTGCTTGCAATGTACCATATTTATACCCCATGGTCGATGGAGATGAGATCAAGTGGATCTTGGTAGGTTCTATTTTTGGATGCTTTCAATTGTTTCAGAAAGAAAGTAGAAAATGTGTTCGGTTAGTAAAATTTGTCGTTTCTATGGGGAAACCCTATTACAACTCTTGAAAAGCCGTTTTTTTAACTCGTCCGAGAAGTGCTTTTTGGGTGAATCTAATGTTTTGACTGAATGTTGAGTGTTGACAGGCATCATCTATGTCAATATTGGATTTGTTTTGCCTTCTAATATACGACATTTTCATTGCTATTGAAGCGATTTCAGGTGTTCTCTTTTTCTTTCATCAGATTTGATTTGATAATCGAGATTTTTAGCGAGGTACCTACCGACCTAGGAATATTCCACATTCTACGTGGCAAATTAGTTTAGAGTCCTAAAATTGAAACTTTGGACCGACCTAGAATACTACATGTGGCAAACCGGTAGTGTTGGGACAAGGTTTCATTGATTTGAGTTGAATTTACTGTAGTAAAGGGTAGAGAAGTACTTTTGATTGAGATCGTTCCCACCTGCGAACAGAGCTGATTTTTACTTGGTCTAAGTGATGGTTATGAAATTGAAGATTACTAGATTTTTGCTGCAATAGAAGTGCAGATTTATACTGATGGTTATACAAGGAATCTTCCCAATAAGATTGCATTGACAAGACGAAACCTGAGCTTAGTTCAAAATATCGATTCTCTGGTTGGGCAAAATTTGGAGTTTTCAACAGTGATTCTCTTTTATTTTTATTACTTTTCAGTTAAGATATATTGATAAATAAATATATTAGGATGTTTGTTAATTGTTCAAACCAATCTATTAAAGTCTCTAATCTCAGTTTTAAGCGTTTTGATGACTTCGAAAATTAATATATATGATAGATAATTTTGAACCATGAGCGCAAGGTGGGAAATAGCAACTATTTGGCAAATTATATTACATATTATTTCTTTATTTTATAAAGGGTGCAATGGTGAAATAATTCAATTAGTTTGGATATTCGAATTAAATGGTTAAATCAAATATCGAATATTCAGTCAAATTCAAATTCTGATTACCTTCGTAAGGATTCATCCGATATCAAATCAAATTCAAGTCATTGGTTTTCTAATGGAATTCGGATTGAGGTATGGTGTGATTCACTTTTTAAATTCGCTTCATTTGAACCTTTTAATCATACCCCTCGCCTGAATCCTGATATAAACAAACCTCAAAGCATAGCAATATTCAGCTTAATGAGATAAATGAGAAAGGATGAAATTGGTGGAATTTAGAAGGAGCTCCTGGTGACAAAATCTTCCCTCTTCTAATCAATAATAAGCTAGTATGCCACTTAACAACTAATAGAAAACTATCAATATTTAGCAGGCGACCATCTTATTTTCTGATCCAACAAATAAATATAAATGGGCAAGAATGAGAATGAATTCTTGTATCACTAACTCAGCGGCTCATCTGATCCCTATGGCTGCACCTTAAGTCGATGACTGACCATCCAATTTTAGCCACCAAAGAAAGACAAAAAAGCTTCTATAAGAAACCCTCATAGAGTGATAACCGCATCACGATTCAAGACCTGTTCCAGAAGGCGGCCTACAACCGAGGGAGATGTGAGTTGATGGGGAAGTGAGAAACTGGAAGCGGAGCTCCAGCTTTCTTCTCTTTCTCCTTCCTTTTGGCTTTCTCAGGAGGACTTCTGGACTTCATCTGTCCATCATCAACTACGCGCGAAGATGAAGGAACAAAGCACCCAAAAACGTTCAAGAGCGACGAAGCCATTTGCAAATTTTGCTTTATCTGTTCCACACTTCACTTCTATGCAAGAACAAGAAGAAGAGGAGATGAGCTGAAAGTATACGAAGACTGAGACCGGCCTAGAAGATTTGAGTGGGAGAAAGGTATTACTGGGTGAGTGGTTTATATACAGTTGGAAATGTTGAATGGATGGGTTAGATGGTCTGGGTTTCGCTTGCAGAGCAAGGTAGGGTAGCAACTGGGTCAGAAAACAGAAGTCTTGTCTGGTTCACTATGACAGTGGGCTCTGCTGACGTGAGTCAATCAAAACACGGCCACCTCACACAAGTTTCCACTAGTCTTTTGCGTGGCGCTGGATGTTTCTCGGCATCTTCGTTGGTCCTTGTGGGTCGATCATGTGGCTGCTGCCGCTATGGCCTTGGGATTGTTAGTTAGTAGTCGCCTTTGCGTAATAATCATGGAATGAGAACCATGCACGGTCTCAACTTTCAACTTTCAATGGAGGCTTTTGAATCTTCCAAGGGACTCATAAATTAAACTAAATAAATAAAGACTTGAATTGAAAGAAATAAGATATATCTTATGCCTGGCTTGAGATGGCAATTTCCACCCTATCCGAGGTATCCGCCTTAGCTATTTTTTTTTTTTTTGAGAAATGGATTTTGGGATTTTACGGCCTTTAAGGGTATGATAGAGTATAATATTTGATTAAACCTGATCCTCCCCATTCATATATTGACTTTATTAAAATACCCCTATTATTTATAATTAAATTATCAATATATCAGGGGATATACCAAGATTATATAGTATAGGTTTTGGACCTGACCCATCCACCATTAAATGAGAGAAGGGTAGAGTTGAGGCCGAAAAACTTTGCATTTTCATGTATGAAGAGGATTTGAATATTAAAATTACAACCCACTGTAGGTCTTCGGGAGGGTATGAATTGGAAGAGTCAGGAGGGGGGTGAGAGGAGAGACTAGAATTTATAAAACCTTCTGTGAACTCGTCATATTGCCATCCCTACTTATGCTGGAACTAAGGGCGATCATGGGCTGGGGTTGGTTTGGGTAGAGCTTAGAACCTATGCTATGGGCTCTAGTTTAGGCCTGGACCAGGGCCAGACTAAGCTTGGTTCCAAGTTATGATTTAGTCAATGTTTGGCTTCTACCTTAATTGAAGATTAGGTTTAAAATTTAAAATATTTGAATAACCATTATTTTCAAAATTTTTGAAAAGACATTTAGATTTTAAATTCTCAAATGAGTGATTAAATTAAAAGATTAAAATATTTGAATAACCATCATTTGAAAATAGTGACATTATATAGTTAAATGTCTCAAGTGTGTGATGTTAGGATAGGGTGCAATTAAATTGAGCTTCAATCGAATAGTTTGGGCCTGAGTTTCATTAGGTTAGATTCGAGTTTGATGCCCATCAATTTTTGAATATTAGGGTGAATTTGATTAGTTATTTCAATTTGAATTTGAACAACAAAATGTTTAGCTTGAAAGTTTGTGAGCCTAGATCGATTAATATAAAAAATATATTGCTAAATTATGTAATGCAAAAATATAGTATATATTAGTTTTAGTAAAATGTATTATAAATATAAAAAATATTATATATTGTAAAAATATATAAGTATTCCAAGTTTCAAGTCGAACTTGAACTTATTGAATATTTACATAAACTGAACTTTTTGCTGAAAATAGAGTTCAAATCGAACTCAGGAGTATTTTAGTCAAATCAAGTTAAGACATGCCAAAATTTGGCTCAGTTCGGTTTGATTACACCCCTACGTTAGGAGATAGGGTGTGATATTAGAACATAAGTTTTTTTTTTTTTTTTAGTCCTCAATTTTAACTGTACACACTTATTTTACTGAGACTATTGCTATACATATATTTTTTTTGGTATTTATCAAATTTTTCCTAATTTTGAAACATCTCTTTATTGTTTTATGGGGTGCTTGACAACATGGTTGGTTTTGTTTTTTAAAACATAAAAAACAACGCTTAGTTTTCCATCCAGCTCAGTTTTAGTCTTATCCATCAATATACTACATTATCAACAAATAAAATATACCATTAGACCTCTTCAAATAAATGCTTAGCTAACTTATTCATAACTAATTAATGCACAAATATATAGGGTAAGTGATAATTCTAGGTGTAAATGCATTGTGAATAGAAATCCTTCTTTCCATCTTTATATATTCTTGTAGAGTGAAAAGTCATCTTCAAAAAAATAACAAAATGAAAATTTTGGAATAGTTTACATATAATTGGATGTACAATTTAAGAAACATGCATATAAGCATAATCATAAATTTCCATATTTTGAAAATCCACATTATTCACATATTATTAATTAAGAAAAAATCCCATATTTTTTGTATGTTTAAATAGTTTGGCATCACTAATGTATTAGATGTCGAATTACTCAAGTATATTAAAAGTTTTGATTTTTTAATAAAAACATATAATTTATGGAAATTATGAATTTTCAGAAAATACAAGAATGTCTTATTTTTTTTTACTTTTATTTATAATCTAACAAGATGACCATATATATAGATGTACACAGATGTTCACTTTCATGTAAAATATGCGAAAAATTTCTTACCGTATCTTTTAAAGTTAAGATAACATGTTAAACCTGTATTCTTTTTTAACTGGTCTTTTTACCATTCCGTGAATGCTTAACCAAAATTTTATCATATTTTTGTATTCTTGAAACTGAATTTAATTTTCATGAACTTTGTTGGGGAAGATGAGGTCACTGTAACTTTGGAGGAGAAGCTCTGAGGCCCGTCTGAAGACACTGTCTTTAGAACGTTATTTGCCCCCACTCAATTTTACTGAGTTTGTTGTTGGGTTACAGTTAAATTCGTTCCCAAGATACAACAGAGCCTTAGGCAATAATCTGCAACCAGCAAAGTTGAAGAGTCTACAAAGAAACCTTCTGTGAGACTGTAACAGACCGGACAGAGAGAGAGAGAGAAAGTGAATTTCGAAATTGTGTGATTTGGAGTTTGATTCATGCTCCTTAAATAATTTGTGAAGAGGTATGAGGAAAAGGTAGGTGCTAGTTTAAAAAGTAGTTAACAGTTAGTGACTGTTAACTTTGAATTGTGCCTCTTGATCACACCCGATCAAATCGTGACCGTTGATCTCATCAACGGTGATCAACGGTCAGCAACGCACCAAAACCAAATCTACCCATCGCGAAGTGCGAGCAAAGTGCGCCTCTAAAGCGCCTCATTGCGCCGCACACACGCGTGCGCGCGCGTTGCACGGTATCGAATCACCATACTCTCCTCTACTAATTCTAAGGAGTGTAAATCAGCTCCTATTGAAATACTGAAAACAAAACTTATAATTTTCCAATGTGGGACAAATTCAAAACTGTGTTTTATAAGAGAAAAACTGATTTTTCAATCAAGTGTGTAGGTACAATTTCTCATGTAATTGACCAATCAAACCCATTGGATTTAATCTCTTATGAGGTTAAAATCCAACAAACTTTTTCCATGTATTTTCAAGATATGCTTGATACATCTATTACACTTCCTCAATTTTCTTTTGGGAATAATTCTGAAATTACCTAATATTTTGTAATCTTTTAATGATTTGAAAGATTTGGGTGCCAGGATACATCTATTACACAATAAACAATTTGCACAAAAACTTAATTTTTTTTTTATTTTTGATAATTTATTGTAATAAACAATAAAATTTGTAATAGTAATTCATAAATCATCAAAAAATATAGTAATAAATGTTTATTACTATAAATTATCAAAATTTAAGAATTCCTAGTACAATTTATGGGAATAATGCTGAAATTTACACCGCTTTTCAAGTTGCCCCTTATTGAAGAGTCCCCCTGGTGATAGAATCACCATTTTTCAAGTTGTCCCCTATTGAAGAGGCCCGTGGATTGATGCCAAATCCATGGGGAGGGGGGGGGGGGGGCAATTAGTAGACTAGGGGGGCTGTAATAATACGATTAAGTGTACATATTATTTGGCTTCCAACAAATGTAAAAATTAAAAAGAGACCATCTTTTTTAATTGGTAGACTGATAACTGCAGGCGTTATCACCAGAAATCAAGAACCCATCTTCCCTCTCCCTTCTTTAGTTCAGAGTTTGCATGTGTGTGCACCTTAATTTTGCGATCAATGATCTCTTCAGCTGCTTCACATTCTACACCTCAAGTCTCCTGATCATCACCATCTTTTAGCTAGTTATCTACTAATTAAATAATGACAGTAGTAAAAGAAAAGCTTCCAAAAAATTAATTAGGAGCGGCATCACAGGAGGGTTCTCCATGAAGGAAGCAAGTTATTCAAGAAACCTTACAACCGAGAGGGATATGAGTTGATGGGGAAGTAAGATACTGGAATCGCAGCTCCAGACTTTTTCTCCTTGCCTTTGGCTTTCACAGACGGGCTTTTGGACTTGGCCTACTCAGGTAGTGCACCTCCAACTTCCATGGAGACTTTCGATGGTGACGGAACAAAGCACCTGAAAATTTTCGGGAGAAAGGAAGCCATTAATTAATTTGCTAGCTATAGTTTTGCCCACTTCAGTTCTAAAGAAGAAGAAGAAGAAGAGCTGGAAGATTTGAAAGGGAGAAAGGTAATCGGGGGCTGGAAGTGTTGAATGGATTTGTTGGTACTTCAACAAGTCGACCTCTTAAAGTCTTTGTGAGGAGTCCGGATTTCCTGCACAATCCTTCTGAAGATTTTTTGTACAGAAAATCAAAAAGTGCCATGTCATCAGTGTTAAAATTTCACATGTGTGAGTTAGCAATAACAGACGTTTCAAACGTTTCTCTATTTTTAATATATTAAAATTTAAAAAAAAATAAATAATACGGGTTAGGATTTCTTTTTTCTATTTCATTCAAATAAAAAATAAAGAAAATTAAAAAATAGAGAATAAGAATTCCGCCTTGACTTCGGATTTCCAAGAATTAAACGCATGGAATCAACAATCGAGGTAAAGTATTTAATTGACCTTTCTCTGTCGATTTTAGCAATATGAGAGAGACACCATCTTCACAAATCTCATGCCTGTAGCTGGTATGTTCTATTGTTGGTGATGAACGCATCATAACTTATTGACCATCTAAACCCGTTACTTCTAAAATGAAATGGGAACCTAGAAGATCCCGATAATCTACTCAGAGATATGGAAGAAGCTATTATGTACGAAGCCTGATTTGAGTCGATAATGCTTTAGAGATAGGCAAGGATTCCGATTAATACCTTCAGCTATCGTGTCGTGTTCCTTGTTTCTGCAGTGATGTTAAGCTACAAAATCAATGATTTATCCAAGAACTGGGAGTGGCTACTTGATCCACAATGAGATGTTATCATAGGCTAGTAGAACCAACTGCATCATCATTCGATCAAATGAAATGGACTTCATCAAGAGTTCACTCAACTCCAACAACTCCGACCAAATCGCCAGGATACTGGTGAATTGTCCTACTCCCATAAGCTTGTTCCTCATTTGTAGTCATGCTATCATCTGTATTTTTCTGTTTCTATCTAAAACTTTGTTGGGAAAGTGGCGGAAGCAAGTGGAGCTCCGGGGAACCTAGTTTTCTATAGGACATTGCTGGCATTGGTATCCCCATCAATCTTGTGGGAGTTAACAAGAGTACCCAAATACAAAGTTGCAGATATGCCGCTAACCTTTTGATGGGTATTGGTGGGAGTGACCGAAGATGATGGCTCTCTCACGTTGCTAAAATCTCCAACTGTCTGGATCAATGATGATTCGAAAACCATGGTGTGTATATAAAGAAAAATTTCTTGTGGAGATGTTCTAACAGAAATTCAATATCAAAACATTATAAAGATGTATGGGTTCTAAATGACGAGTGGTGATAGATTCTCTGTTCTTTTGAATCTTTTATTGTCTAAGTACATATTAAAATCAATAGAGAAAGGTCAATTAATTACTTTACCTCCATTGTTGATTCTAGTTGGTTATCAGTCAGAGAATCATCTCAGCTTTCTCGCGTTTAATTCTTAAAAATCAAAAGTCAAGGTGGAATTCTTATTCTCGATTATTTAATTTTCTTGTTTTTTGTTTGAATGAAATAGGAAGAAAAACCGTATTTTTTATTTATTTTAAAATTTTAATATACTAAAAATAGGGAGGACATTTGAAACATCTGTTACTCTAACTCACACATGTGAAATTTTAACATAAGAGAGTGTTGATATGATACTTTTTAATTTGATGTACAATTGTGCATGTAATCCAGACTCCTTTGTGAGAGCTATGTTGACAAGGACTAAAGAGAATCTACGTATGAGCCTTGACTTTGATATCTATCTATATACTTAAAGGCTAAGGCATCGGAAGGTTGACACATTTTTTGTTCTCTAAATTATTGACATGTCTCTCTCTCTCTCTCTCCCTTTTCTTCTTTATTCTCTCTTTTCTCCCACGTCTCTTCGCTTGGAAAGTTACAAGAATGCCACATATAAGACAAACCTCTCAATATAGTTGCCTCTATAATTTAGGAAATGCCACATAATTGACTCAATGGCATTTGAAAATTACAATAGTGCCACATACAATTATTTACGATTATGATATCCTATAAATAAAATGTCATTCATCTTCTTTTTCAACTCTCTTTCTCTCTCTCTCTCTCATATTCTCTATCTCAACTTTTATTTATTTATTTATTTATTTATTTTATTATTATATAAACATTTATTTATTTAATAAAATTAAATAAATTATTTATTTTAATAAAATAAATTGGTGGAATAACAGAGATGTAACATTAAGAGATAGATTTCAATAAACATTTATTTATTTATTTTACTAAATTATTTATTTATTTAGAAATAATTTACTAACAAATTATTCTTTCCCCTTCAGTCCAATATTTAGTGTTGTCAATGGGTTGGGTCTTGTTCGAGATAGCTTATACTAGTCCCATCCTAATAGACTTTTATTTATTTATTTATTTAATTTATTTAATAAATACTAGAGTTGAACCAATGGATTGGGTCTATCCTGATGGAGCTAAAGTGATTGAACATAATTATAACGATTTTGGTTCCATGATTTTGTCTTGATTAATTATTAGATCGATTCTCATTCTTACTTGTCTAGAATTGATTCAGGTCCGGAACCAAACATTTTATGAAATATATAATGTTTTATCTTTCTTGTATTTTTTTATCATGTTTCATGTTTGAAATAGTAAATTTGGTAAATAATAAATAAGATAATATTAGTTAAAAATTTTTAACTTATTAACATAAAAATAAATTAATATTATTTTGACTATTATTTTCATTATAATGAGGTCTATGATTGGATCCCAATTAAATAATCAGTTCAAGACTGATTCTACGTGGTTATTTATTATTCATAATAATATAAATATAATTATTTAATTTTAAAAAATATAACATAATTTATTATTGTATCTCCAAATCGCATTTTGGCTTCCCCGCTAGTTAAGAAATGAAAACAAAGGGAATTATAATTTGATGAGATGGAACAACTAATATACACATATCCTATCCTTATTTGAATAAAATTATGTAAAATGAGAGGGAGAAACTAAAGTGGAATTTGATAAAAATGAAGTCTGAAAAAATCTCTCTTTAACCGTCCTCTCAAAAGCAAAATTTTGTCTTTTTGTTTTTCAAAGCATCTTTAATTAATATTAACAATATTACCAAAAAAAAAATTAATATTAACAAGAAGGAGGCGGGCATTTTATTCTGAACCACATGAATAATGAATTATGTCTGAAAACATTCCATACATCCACTTACCAAATCAGATTTTTTTTTATTCTTTTAGAGGTACGATTCAGACGTTAACACAGACAAGACCCGACCTTTGAATAACTTATTTAGATGAGAAAATGTATGGTGGTAGTAAGACATGGACCAATCAACACCCTGCGTGAGTTTTGATAAATACCACCAGAATGATTAGCACTTATATGATATACTGCTCCATTATTTAGAAGCTTTTTCAGTACCAGTCAAATCCTTTTTTAGATTTCAGACCTTGAATCAGAGCAATCAAAAACCACCCGAGGCTGTATTTAGTAAGAGCTCAAAAAGTGAATGCACTGATGTGTGAATGTGGGTCAACATTAGTGTTAGAGTTCTAAATGAATCGGGTCTGGTACGGGACAGGGTGTGCTAGTCTTATTTTGATTATTAACTAGGACAATTGGATTTGACTCCATCAGACCCGATTAGATTTATCAACTATAATTACAAATGATAATGACAATTTAGATCGTGCTTCATTTTAATAATATAGCCTAAATAAAACTGAAACTAAAATACTAAATTGTTTATCTGTTGATAATATGTGTCTTTAATCATAATTATATATCTTATGATCTTATCTTATGTATTATTTATGGAATTTCTTCTTTTAGACATAAAATATAACAAAAATTACAAAAAATAATCCAAGGGATCTTTGTATATTTTTAATTATATAATTAGTTTGAAATAAAAAGAATCAATCCCGACTCAACTATTAATCAGCTTTATATATATATATATATATATAAAGCTTTGGCTCCTAGGCAGTTGGGCAGTGATCCAACTAAGTACTTTTAGGATTTAGGGTTTAAAGGACCCATACCCACATGGGGGACGAAACACCAATAATCCAATACACCCAAATACCCTTAATTAACCCATTATTGGGGTGAGGGAAGCCCATATTTAGGCTCTAATTAAAGAGGTCGCCCTTGGTATCAAAATCACTCTTTTTATTCTTTTTTTTGGGAAATTGTCTAAAACTCACCATGAATTTTCAGCATTTCTCTTAAACTCACCATAACTTTTCAAAATGTCTAAAACTCACCATGTCACTAACTCGACGTTAAACAGACTAATGGGCGTTAATATATTACCATTTTAACCTTCATAGAAAATATAAAATATATACAAAATAAATTAATGGGTGTTAATGTATTACCATTTTAATATTTAGACATGAAAAAAGGAAAATTTTCAAAAAAATACTTTCAAATATAAAGTACATAAAAACATAAAAATTACAAAAATATAAAAAATTATAGAAATTGCAAACAAAATAAAAAAAAATCAAATTATAGAAACTATAGAAATTGAAAAACAAGTAACAAAATAAAAATTGTAGAAAAACACCAAAAATTATAAAAGAAACACAAAAATTGTAAATAAATAAAAAAAATACAGGAAAATTTATAGATTGTAGAAAATAGAAAAATGTAAAAAATATTGGAAATTATAACAAAATATTAAAAGTGCAAAAAAAACAAGAAAATTGAAAACTGAAAAAGACAATTTTTCCTCTAACTCCCCATTCAAGGGTAATTTGGTCATGAAAATTGTTATTTGTGCTGACATGGACACCTCCCTTAAGAAGCATTAACAGTGCACTACCTGAATGTGAGTTTTGGAAAATAAAAACTTATTGATATGGTGAGTTTTAGACATTTTGAAAAGTTATGGTGAGTTTAAGAGAAATATTAAAAACTCATGATGAATTTTAGAAAATTTCCCTTTTTTTTTATCAAAATCACCTCTTTTGTAATCAACAATGAAACAGCCATTCGACCTATTGAAACTAATACTGAAAATAGGAGCTAGTCCGTTTTATTCAGATGTATAACAAATATAGAAAAAACCCAATTGTTCATACATAATTTAACTTAGACCATATATATATATATATGAGACGGTGGCAACTGCATCATGGCGTTCACCTTGAATGAAGCTAGCTAGAGTTATTCAAGGAGATCTACAGGCGAGAGAGGTGTGAATTGATGGGGAAGTAAGAAACTGGAACTGGAAGTGGAGCTCCACCAATTTTCTTTTTCTTGCTTCTGTCTTTCTCAGCAGGCGAACTTCTGGATCAGCTATGCCTTCAATTCCGCTGGCGACGCGTGATGATGGCCGAACAAAGCACCTGAAAATTTTGGAGAGCAACGAAGCCATTTGCTTTGTTTTGGGTTAATCTGTTCGACACTTCACTTCTAAATTCTATACGGGAAAGAAGAAGAGGAAGATGTGAAGAAAAGAAATGGGTTATCTTATTAGCTTAAGTTAAGAGCTGGAAGATTTGAGTGACCGTGGAACCGTGGACAGAAGATCTCCTTTCGCCAATTGGGTCGGCGACCGTGGAACCGCCATGGATATCATACAAATCAAAGATTGCCATTGGTTCCGCCCCAGCGAATCCCCCACGAACATCACCGTCTTCCCTCTCATCCTCACCAGAAAATCAAAACCATTGAACCTACAACTGCCACGTACTCATCATCAATAGGTAGAAATTAAAGAGGTATTGTCTCAAAAATTTCTGATGCATGATCAAAATAAAATGGGATGGTGGAGATACACATTTACGTACCTGGGGAGCTCACAGTCAAGAGGCTTCCAACAATCTGGTAATCGGTGTCTGGTCGACCGTTGATTTGACAATTGAGCTCACTGTTCAGGGTGGATGATGGGAGTCATGGAACAGTTGGAGGACGGGTATATCGGGTATTATCGCGAATCCAACTGCCAACGAACAGGTTACAGGCGGTTTCGTTAGATTGGATAATATGGTCTGCGAATCCAAAATGTCCAATTTTTGGACTTTTATTGATATTAAAGTCCAAAAGTTGGGTTTATCAACTATAATCCTTATAAAAAAACCTTTCGGTTCAACTTCAGTCGTTTATAGCTGCATTTTTCAATGGTGATCATTTCTATTATCCAATATTCAAAATTTTGTCACGTAACAAAGTGTTTTGGGTTGCATATGTAACCTCAATATACTAAAATTACAAGTTATTTGGGGTTTTTATGATTTCATAGGTAGCCAATTGCCAACAGGGTGGCTCAGTTGGGAGTCTGGATATATAGCGCAATTCGATCACTGCATTTTTCAGCTGTATATCAGGAATATTTCCCGTATTTATATGTTATTATTCATCCGAGATGTTTCTAATATAGGGTTTAGATCCCAATTCCTTGGTTGATATATTAGCTGGATTGTTTCAGTGGGGATGCGGATTGACTTTAGGGGATTCATGTCACTAAATACAACTGCAACCACACATTGGGAACATTTCCCTTCTCATTTCATGGAAGCATTTTATCTGAGCTCGTAGTAGTCAGCATCCCTAGTGAAACTTTGAACAAAAAATATATATAATGGCGTTGTGAAAATTTATGATGTTGTGTCTATTATAAAGAGCAAGTGAGAAACACCCAATGCATCGATACTTTGAACCATTCTAGTCGTCTTGAAAATTTATGAGGTTGGATCTATTTTAATTGGATGCAGTCCAGGGCAGCAATATATTTTACTATAAAATATGTTAAATGTATCCATGAGTTGAGACTTTTTTGTGACATTTAAATATGTAGAATTATAAATTATTTTCAAAATCTAATGTCTATGATCTTTGAAAAATGGTGATTGTGTAAATATTTGAACCTTCAAAGCTAATCTTTGACTTTGAGTTAAGATATTTAAATAAAAATATAACAGTAAAAACTAACATGTCTTTTTATATCTCTGTTCATCTATCTATCTATCTATCTATCTATACTAGTAATTAAGCACATTGCACGTGAGAAAATTTTCTTCATATTAATTACTTAAATTTTAGATATATCATAGTTAAGATAGAAATTGAAAATTAAAAAAAGTAATAATATGATTAAAAATAAACTTAAATATTAATTATTCAATTATGACATCATGCATTTTTTTGAAAAGTTGGATCATTGACCCACCATCTAGATAAGAAATAACATTGCTTTTGGATTAGTTTTAAATTAGGGAAAATTGTAGTTGGAGCCGGCTGTACATTTAAAATTTGGTTACAAGTTGGTCCATAAACCAACAAAGCTCTAACAAACGGTTTTACATTTCAAATTATAAAAATCCTCGCAATGTCATCGAAGGGTTATGTGGCTATTGCCAACATGAGACTCTTAATCCATATTGGACATAATAAAAAGCTTATACTAAAATTGCCCTTTAATGTTGGGTGATTGGAAAATAAAAAAAAAGGGTTTTTAGTTTCTCTCTCTCTCCCTCTCTCGATCTCCTTCACACTCATTCACTCATAATCATCTTTATCTGCTCAATGACTATGTGATATGAAAATAAATAAAAATGGTTTTTGGCTTCTGTATTGATGTTCTCTATATCAATTTCTCTCATTCTCTTTCTCTCTCTCTCTCTCTCTCATTCTCTTTCTCGGTCGATTTCTCCTTCTCCCTTAATTTCTATCGTTCTCCCTCAATTTCTCTCTCTCTCTCTCTCCCTCTCTCCCTCTCTCGTTTTCTTATTTTCTTATTTTCTTACACACTTATATGGTATTAATCAAATCGTATAAAAGAACATGAGACCAACTTGGTATGGTTCAAAAATTAATTATTACACCAATTTGATAAAATTTACAAGAAATTCTTAGCTATGAAATTTACACCAATTGGAGAACGATAGAGGTCGAGGGAAAAGAAGATTTCGACCAAGAGGGAGAGTGAGGGAGAACAACAAAGAGAGAGAGAGGGGTTTTGATTTGGCTATAGGCCGAAGCAGAGAGAGTGGAAGAAACAGAGGGAGCAGGAGATCGAGAGATGACTGTGAGAATGAGAGAGAAGGGAGGGAGATCGAGAGATAGAGGGAGTGGGAGAGAAACTAAAAACCTATTTTCGATATAGGTTTTCTGTTATGTCCAACATGGAATGAGAGTTCCATGTTGGCAATAGCTACATAAGCCTCTGATGACATGGCAGGGTTTTTAGAATTTAAAATGTAGAGCCATTTTTTAGAGTTTGGTTGGTTTCTGGACTAACCTGCATCCTAATTTTAAATGTATAACTAACTTTGACTATAATTTTCCTTTAAATTATATATTTCATTTACATTATATAAAATATATTTTTACTTATCACACTTAAATTTTATTTGTCTATGGTATCATTTTACTCAAACCACTAACCCACCATCTAAAAATAAAAATTGTTTTATTTCTAGGTTGACATTAAATTTTGTATTACATTTTCATCATTGATAAAATTATTTCTTATGTATAAAACTTATTTTTGTTCAATATAATGAATGTACAATATTAGAGATGTACCCAGTATTTTATTTTTTATAAATATATAACATTAGATATGTACCCAAAATTTTCTCTTATCTTTTATTTTTTTTTGTGATTCTTTGTATTTTCTATTATTAAAAATTTTATTATTTGACTATGGCATCATTTAATTTCTAGGTAGATTTTGAAATTGGATTTCCATTTTCATCATTAATAAAAATACTTATTACATTTCATAGTCATTTATTTTAATTTTTTATTATTTAATTATGACATTATTTATTAATTCATTTGACTCCAAATGGTCAAATTGCTTGCCCACCACTGGGAGGGAAGAAAATGGTTTTGTTTTCAAATTACTTTTCAAAATATTTATTTTTATACTATTAAAATTAGTATTTTGGATTTAATTACAAGAATTTAATGATGAGAAAATATATTTTAAATATAGGATTTAATGAGAGAAAATAGGAAAATATTTTTATTTCCAATTGGTTTTAAATTTTACATTCCATTTTTATCATTAATAAAAATATTTCTTATTTAACATACTTATTATTGTTTAATGTGTATGTTAAAAATGTTCCCAATTTTTTTTTAATTTCTATTTTTTTCATTTTATCTATTTTTTAATTTTATTATTTAATCATGGCGGCATGGATTAACCCATTTGACCCAAAATGATTTAATTTCTTACCACCACTTAGATGAAAACACTATTTTATGAAAATACTATTTTTGCTAGGTAGATTTTTAAGGTATAAGCTTTTATGTTATTGGAATTATTAATTTATTAAGTATGAATTTAATTGATGAACTTAATGATGAGAAGAAATAAAAATGACTTAAATATATGATTCAATGAACATGAAGGCAAGTTAATAACTTAAATGTTGGATTTAATGAGAGAAGATTGAATGCATTGAATATCTTTAAATTACCTATTTTCAACTCATTTAATATCAAAAACCAATTACCCTATTTGCCCTCATTTTTTTATCATTAAATTTAAATAGAGGGGTAAATATTGTCCTTAGAAAATTCCAGAAATATTCTTGAGGCCATTCGTACTTTTTAAAGTAGTATATATATATATATATATAACACTCCACGTCAGCACAAGGATCAAAATTTCGTTACATATTGGGACCTTCCCAATACGCCTCTATAGGGTGTGTATCGGGTCAGGCCATGGTTCAGAGGGTAGCTAGGACTTAAATTGTTCCCTCTGAACCGATTTTGAAAAAATAAATAAATAAAACAAAAAAAGCACTGATACAAGCCGATACACAAAAAAGCATCTATAAGCGTGTATATATCGATATTTAGAACCTTGCATCAGCATGCCTCTCCTTACTCCAAACCCCCTTCCTTTCTTGTTTTTTTTGAATTTTTTATTTTTTTTAATTCCACATAATTTCCCATTAAACCAATAAGGAAGCAATATAGGCTAAATTATCTATAACAACCAATAGATAAAAGAAGGATTTGATTTTCTAATGTTTAGCCAAGTGACACTACTACCCCCCACTTTCTCCTAAATTATCTCTAATTCCTATTTATCTTCACCCCAACTTGGCCAAGTGGCATGATTATTCCCCACTTTCTCCTAAATTATCTCTAATTTCTATTTATCCTCTCCCCCACTTTTTATCTATATCTATCTAAAGAAAGTTTGAATTAACAAATCTAAAATCTATTTAAATATTATAATTAAATTACATAATAATTTTAAAATATTTATTTAAAACACAAAAATAATTATAATAGATTTAATAATATTCACATTATTAATAATTTTCATTTTTACAAAATTCATCACGAAATTATGTACTAAAAATATACATTATAATTTTACAAGAATGTTATTCAAATGATAAAAATTTAACATAAAAACAAAATATTATTTAAATATTTTAATAACTAAATATCTTAAATAACAACATATTAAAAATAACTAAATAATTATATAAAAAATATTACAAAAAAAATAAATCTTTAAATAACTAATTATTTTAAATAACAAAATATTTAATATAACTAAATTTTAAATAGCAAAAACAAGGAAATTATGCAAAGAATTTAAAAAAATATTAAAAGTAGAAAAATAATTATAATAAATTTCATAAATAATTAATTAATATTTTAACAATATTATACAAAATTAATAACAAAACTATGTAATAATAGTATAAATTATAATTTTATGTATTATTAAACTCTATAAATAATTAATATTTAAATAATGATATTATTTAAATGACAAAATAATATTTTAAACTAATTTCACTTATATGAATTAATAATTCTAGAAAAAAAATTCAAAAAATTAATATTTACTAATTAATAATTTAAAAATAGGAATGTATATTCATTATATATATATATATTAAAATTAATATTTATTGCATTTTTGGTAACTATTTATTATTTTTTGTGATAAACACATTTTTAATAATTATGTATAAATCTATTTTTGTTATGTTATTTAACAGAAAATTTTCAATAATTGTTGGAGATTAAACTACTACCATTTAACTTTTTAAATTTAATTTATTGTATTTATTGTAGTTTTGTTATAAATTTATTTTTAGTAATTATGTATTTTAGTTATAATTTATTAATTAATATTTATTATAAATTAAACTATTATTTGAGATTACACTGTTTATTAACTAATTTAATATAATTTTAGTATTTATTGTATTTTTATTAGTTTTGTATTGTATTTTCATTATAAATTTTATTTTCAATAATTGTGTATTTTCGCTATAGATTTTCAATAACAATTGGAGATTAAACTATTGTTACTTATTAGAGATTAAAATATTAATTTAGTTGAAATTAGGAGTGTTCACTAATTGGTTCAGTTTGAATGATCAAGGTACTTGGTTGTCAGAACATAAGGAAATAGTCAATGTCTTCATATCATATTTCTCGGAACTTTTTACTTCTCCAGCTTTGGGTGATTTAAGCTTATTTTCTAATATAACAAATCCTATCATTTCGAATGAAGATAATTTATTTCTAATAGTTATTCCTTTTGAAGAAGTTAAAATAGCTCTTTTTAATATAGGAAGTTTGAGTCAACTTGCCCAAATGGCATGCTAGCTCTGGTTTACATGGAGTGTTAGGAAATTATGAGTCATGAGATAGTCCTTTTTGCTTAGGATTTCTTTCAAAATAAGCTCTTCTCAAAAAATTGGACCATACTTTTATTTGTCTTTTACCAAAAGCAGTAAATTGTTCTAAAGTTCAAGATTGTAGGCCTATTTCTACCATAAAAAGACTATAGGCCTATCAATCTTTGTAAAGTATCGACTAGACTCTTCTGAGTCATGCCACACTCTTTTTTTGATCTATTATTGAGTTGGCAGCATATTGATGTAGAATATGGTGCTTGGAGTTACCCAACATTTTGGTTGGACAGATTGATCTAGTTCTATTCACAAACGGGTTAATTAGAAGAGGTAGGTGAACTTAGGGTAAAAGGAAAAAAGAAGAACATGGAGGAAAAGTTCTTTCCGATGAACAGGTGGAAGAAGATTCTGGGCATGGAGAAGAAATACTTTTTGTTCAAAAAAAATAAGAGGAGGTCCTACTATCAAGATCAGAGAAGATGAAAGGGCAGTGGTGGTTCTAAATAGGGAGGCAGCAGGATGGCTAAAAGATTTCTTGGATGGGATCATCTTCGCCATTACAAAGACAGGGTGGAAATTTGAGCTAAATTTGTAGAAGAAGAGGTGCTTGGTAGAAAATAAGAAAAATGATAAGAGAGAATTCATCCAGCTGGTAAAGTCTTTTGGATCATGCAAAAGGCAGGTCATCTGCTTTCCTACTAGAAAAGGAAAATAGGGTTGGTTGAAGGTGGCAAAGACCTTGGACGATTATGAACAGAGGTACTAAGCAAAGGAAGGACAAAATGCATGCAGAGATAAACCAGTGGAATGCCCAAACTTAGAACATTACTCTAAAAGCATCAGCCCTGCGAATAAGTCGATTGTTTTGGGAGGTATGAGAGGGAGTTCTTATTGTTCAAAGATGGTAGCTGATGGTTGCCTGGAAGAGTGGAGAAGAAAGGTGTTAAGGTTGAGCAATTTGGTTGAAGCTTTGCCGACAATAGAAAAGGCGACCATTCGGCCCTTTGGTGACAAGGCAGTGATTGTGGATTTATTAAGTAATATTGAAAACTTAACTTGTTTTAATACAAGGGAAGGGTTAACAGTGGTGGAGAACTAGAACTCTTCCTACAAAAAGTTAGAGGTTAAAGGCGATTCCATCCGCCTGAAACTTTTGGGACTTCCTTTCAATCTGTGGGAATAGGAGTTTTTTGTTCAAACTGTTGCTCTATGTAGAGGTTACCTACAAGAGTTGGACATGTCCGATCTCCGTGTAGCAAGCCTTTGTGTCTACAGCTCCAAATTGGAGAATTTACCAAGGTCCATTGATGTCTTCTCAAATGATAGGTGGAGACAAGTCTGGGTTGCATCAGAAGTTGAAGCAATGCTTTGGGAGAGTTGGAGGAAACCTCAATTAACAGGTCTGACTTCCCCACAAATGAAATTGGACTATTAGGGAGAAGTAATTTATGCTCCAATTTACCATTATCAATGGGTAATTCGAACGTTTTTGAGTTTTGAAAGGGGGGGCCAGCTTCTTATGTGGAAGTCTTAAAGAGGGACATTATGGGAAAGAAAAATTTTGAATTGGGGTCAACCCAAGTGGTTGAGTCTAGTTTCAAAGGGCAGTTATGTGACTTTTTAAAAATCACGTGCAAGCCTAGTGGGGAATCATTGGGGAACACTAATCTGGGTGTATCCTCGTCCCCATCGATTCCTAATAGTAGTTGCGGTAAGAGGACATCAAAGTTACAATGGGAGAAGCATGCTTCGTCACAGTAGGACAAACCAAACCCTATATATGCACGACCAAAGGATGTATAGGGGAATGAATGCAACGATGGGTGGTGGATTACCTGTGAAGATTCTGAACATGAGAGTGTTTTAAACGATGAATCTAGAATTGGGAGTATCAATGCAATAGTCTAGGTCTATTTGGACAAAGAAGAAGACATAAACCTTGAAGGTTTATTTGAGGTTGACAAAGTCTTTGATACCAAGGTAGATGGAATGTTCATCAGTAGTGGACCTCTACAGAAGTCTTGTGAGGTTGTAGGAGATCGTGTATCCTCTAGTGTTCAAGATGTCCAAATTCAATTCTAGGATTAGCATGAACCTTCTTGCTCCCCTTCAAAAAGGAAATCCCCCTCTGGTGAATAGCAAATTCAGGAAAGTCAAATGGTGTCTGTGTAAAGGATCTGTAAAGCTTCGAAGGAGTTACTTATAAGGAAAGTAAGTACAAAATCTATTTAGGTTAAAGCAACCTTGGGTACATTTCGGCAGAACTACCTGATGCTTTGGTGTATAATCATGCTTTGTGTCAGGGTATTAAGGCTCCTAAAAATCCCTAGTCTGAAGTTTTTGTCCCTTCTACAAAAGTCGGTAATCCCTATAACCCTTGTGTTCTTTCTTTTGCTACTGATTCTTTTTCTTGCTCTGTTGTAGATAGACCAGCCCCCGATCTTGCTAAGAACAGATCCATGGACTTGAACAACTATAGTCAAGTTGTAGTGGGGGAATATCCATTAATGAAAGAGCCAAAGTCTAATTATGGGAGTGAGGCAGCACACTTGGGAGAAAGTGTAAGGGATGCCAAACTTAGTAAGGAGGGGGAAAAGGATAAGGAAAAATTAAAACTAGAGAATGATGATTATAATTTGATGGAAGATAGAGAATTAATTTGTAGGCTTGAAGGAAAACCCATATGGGGACAGCAACAAGTGGAAGAGGATCAAGTGAAGATCATATCTAACAAATTGGGGGCTTAACATTAAGAAATCCAAAGAGATACCAATTCAAAAAAGTACAAGGAAAACTGGGGGTGGAAAAAGAAAGAAAAAAAATTGAATGAAGTGGATAAACTAATTAATTATGTTAAAGGGGACAAAGAATTCAGTGCTAGAGGGGGGAGAAAAAAGGGAGGTCTTTAGGAAAAGGGTGCTTCGGGGTTTTTAAAATGTGTCAATGAAGATTAATAGTTGGAATGTCAAGGGCCTAGGAAGTGCTACGAAAAAAAGAATGATCAGGGAATTGTTAAAGAAAGAAAAGCTAGACATAGTTATGATTCATGAATCTAAGGTTCAAAAGGTTGTTAAGAAGTGGATTAGGAGTTTTTGGGGAGAAAGATGTCAGTGGAGCTTTGCACCAGCCTAGGGTGCATCAGGGGGAATAATAACAATTTTGAAGGAATATATGTTTTCTTGTTCTAAAGAGGCAGTGAGAAGTTTTTCTATCTTGATAAAGCTAAAAACAATCAGGATGGATTTGATTGAGTCTTTACCAATGTTTATGGACCAAATTCTTATAAAAAAAGGAATGTGATGTGGGAAGAATTAGCAGATATTAGAGGCTTATGGGGTGGCCCTTAGTGTTTAAGAGGTGATTTTAATGTGATTAGATTTGTGAGTGAATCAAGTGAAGGAAGACAGAGGGTCACTTCAAGTATGAGAAAATTTAACAATTTAATTGGGGCCTTTGAGTTAATAGATATCCCACTAGGGCAGCCTTGTTTTACTTGGTCCAATCTCCAGGTTAATACTATTTGCTCTAGACTAGATAGATTTCTTTTGTCTCCAAAATGCAAAGAACATTGAGTTGGTCTCAGGGGGAAGTTTCTACTAGAATCACGTCAAATTATTGGCCAATTTGTTTGTTGCAGAGGTCTAGAGGGGGCTATTCCTTTTAGGTTTGAGAACATGTAGCTAACCCACACAAACTTTAAGAAAAAAGTTTAAGGAGTGGTGGGTTTCCTAAAGTCCACAACCTATTTGAGAAGGAAAAAAGTTTTTTTGAGGAAATTACAAATGTTGAAAGGGGAGATTAAATAGTGGAATAAAGTAGAGTTTTAGATATTAAAAGAGAAAAAGGGTAACTTGCTTGCTCAAATTGAGGACCTTGATAAGAAAGAAGTGTAAGGTGTTTTAGAAGGGTATGAAAGAGAAAGAAGATAGTCTCTAAAGGAGTTAGAGGATCTTTTGTCGAGAGAGGAGATCAATTGGAAGCAAAAGTCAAAAGAAAAATGGATTAAAGAGGGTGATGGCAACACAAAGGTTTTCTATGCAAATGGTAGGAAAATGAAGAGCTATATTTCCTCTTTAATAGTGGAAGGGGCTGAAATCACAAATCAAGAGGAAATAGATAAAGCCTTTGTAGATAATTTTAAATCAATTTTTTGTTGACTAGTTTCTGAGAGGTGGACTTTGGATGGATTGGATTGGGAGTGCCTAGATGAGAATCAAGTACATTCATTGAAAAGAAATTTTGAGGAAGTTGAAGTTAAAGAAGTCATATTCTAGGGATAGATTTAAAGCTCCTAGCCTGATGGTTTCACATTTTCTTTCTATCGAGATTGTTGGGAAATAATAAAATTTGATTTGATGAAGGTGTTCAGGGAGTTTCATAGGAGGGGAGTAATTAGCCCTGGGATGAAATCAACCTTTTTAGCTATGATCCCAAAGAAGCATGCTGCTACTCAACCAGGAGACTTTGGACCTATAATTTTCTTTACTAAGGAGTCTTTGGCCAAGATAGATAAATGAATGTGTGGAGGCCCAAAAAAGACTAAAGAGGAAGAGGGTAGCAATTAAATCGGATTTGGAGAAGACCTACTGTCTTGTTGACTGGGATTTCTTGATTGATATCATGAGAATGTGTGGATTTGGGGATCCGTGGTGCAAGTGGATCTAAGGTTGCTTGCAAACAAGTCATTTTACACTCCTAGTAAATGGTATTACAGTTGATTTCTTTGAAGGGATCAGAAGATTGAGACAAAGAGATCCACTCTCTCATTTTCTCTTTATTTTGGTGGTTAAAGTTTTAAGTTAATTTCTAGAGCTAATTTGATGCTTTTGATTAAAGGTTGGACAGTAGGGAGAAACAAAGTTTTGGTCTCAAACTTGTAGTTTGAATATGATATTTTGGTTTTTTGTGATGGAGAGAACCATGCTGATGTAGAAAATCTAAAGCTAATTGTGAGCCTTTTTGAAAGGATTTTCAACCTGAAAATCAATTAGTCGAAGAGTCTAGTGGTTGGTTTCAATTTGGAAGATGATGCTTTGAGAGTTTAGGCTAGTGTGTTGGGTTGTGAAACAAGGGAATGGCCTCTACATTATTTGGGACTGCCCCTAGGTGGAAATCCTAGATTGGTTAGCCCTTGGAATCCAATAGTAGAAAGGTTTGAAAAAAAGGTTGGCAAGTTGAAAAATGAATTATATCTCCTTAGGAAGAAGAATAACATTAATAAAATCCACTTTGGCTAATCTTCTAGTCTATTCCATGTTGGTCTTTAGGATGCCACAAATTATGATTAAAAGAGTTGAAAAGATCATGAGGGATTTCTTGTGAGAGCCTAAGGAGGGGAAAAAAACCATTTGGTTAGGTGGGAAAATGTGAGACAATTGACAATAGAAGGGGGTTTAGAAATAAGAAATGTGAAGATGAAAAATGTGGCTCTGTTAAGTAAATGGCTTTAGAGGCTCCCTAAAGAAAATGAGAAATTATGGACTAAAGTTATTTCAAGTATCCATGGGTCATCAAGCAATGGTTGGAATTCAGGCTACTTGCATAGAGATACTTTGGCTACTCCTTGGAAAACCATCCATGAAACACTTAGTTTCTACCCTACATCAAGTAAAATTTGGTTTCGAGTAAAAAAATCAGATTTTAGGATGACTTTTGGATTGGGGATTCCCCCTTGTTCGAGGTGTTCCCTTCCCTTTTTGCTCTCTCTAGCTTCGAAGGAAAACCCATTAGTGATTTTATTTCCTCTTCCTCCTCACTTTTAAATCTAAATTGGAATCTAGGTTTTCTAAGAAATTTTATTTCCTTCTTTCCCTATCAAGGAGATTTGAACTCATCCCATCCCTCCTAAAGTCAATGCATTCTATTGGGAAGTATTCCATGGCTCTATCAATATTAGTAATCTGCTTTAGAGAAAAAGACCAACTTGGTGTTTGCCCTAAATTAGTACTCCTTATATAAGTTGCACAATGAGACTACCTTTCATCTTTTAATTTCTTGCCCTTTTGCTCACTTCATTTGGGAGTGGTTTCTTCTTTGTTTGGTTGCAACTAGATTCCTCCTACTAATCTGGAATCAAGGTTTAAAGTATCGACACATATCGGCCCGTATCGATCGATACATATCATTCTAACACCCCTCCGATACGCCCCTACAGTGGGTGTATCGGGGGTCTAACTGGTCTAGGGGATGGAGGACACCTAAACCGACCCCCCCCCATACCGGCATATCGGGCGTATCGATATTTTGAACCTTGTTTGGAATCCGTCTTAAGCTCTCCCTTATTCAAGTATTCTAAAAGGAGAGGCAAAATCGTGGGAAGATACATTAGGGCAGTAGTTGCTTGAACAATTTGGGAAAAAAGAAATCTGAGGATATTTGATGACAAAAATATGAGTAAAAGAACTATGCTTGAAGTGATAACTCTAAGGGTGGCGCATTGGGTGAAAACACTAAAATTGTTTGTTGATTTTAAGATAGATGAGCTTTTCAGATCATGGGGAATAATTGCAAACATTACATCTAGAAAATCTATTGTAATTGAATCCTGGTCCCCTTCGGATGTTGGATACAAGAAACTAAATTTTGATGGTAGCATTGATAGGCTAATTAGGGATGAGAATGAAATTTTAGTTGCCATGTTCTCAGGTCCTATTCAGCATGGTGATGTGGTGACTTTTGAAATGAAGGTTGTAGTGTTTTGAGTTGAGAAAGGTAAAGAAATGGGGATTGAGAGGCTGGTTATTGAAGGGGACTCAAAAACTGTGGTGAACTAGTTGAAGATAGGGGATGGAATTAGTTGGCAACTAAAGAATGAACTCAGGCGCTTCAAACAAGCTTTTAAAGGCATAGTGCTTCAAATAAGGTGGATTAGAAGATCAGTTAATAGCATGGCTGATGAACTAGCTAAAAAAGAGGTTCGAAGACAATCTATTTTTTGGGCTATATTTTAATTAACAGGGGTTTCTATTGGCTTACCCTTTGGGTTATGTTGTAATTAAAAGGAATGACACTAGGATTATTTGTGGCAATGATGTATCTAGTGGGACACTATGGGCTGCTTGTCCGCCCACAACTTATTATTATACATGACTTTTTAAATTAATGAATCTTTTGTGTTGCTGATAAAAAAAATGTTTTGTATAAGATTCTCGCTAATATTCTATCTAATAGACTTCGTACAATTTTGGACAAATGTATTGCTCCAACCTAAGCTGCTTTTACATCCGGTTGCCAGATGTTGGATTTCTATCATTACCCATAAAATGTTCCATTTTTTAAAAGATCACAAGAGAAGTACAAGCTGTGGCTATCAAAATAGATATGTTTATGATAGGACGCTAGAATGGTCCTTTTTATTTAAAATGCTCCAAACCCAAGGATTCTTTGAGGATATTTATTACATTATTCATGAATGCATCTCTTCTGTCTCCTCGATTTTAATTAATGGTACTTCCAAAGGTCATTTCACAACCACTAGAGGTCTAAGGCACGATGATTCCCTATCACCATATCTTTTTATAATAACAATGAAAGGTCTCTCAAAACCATTACTAAAAGCATTTGTGATAAGCCAGCCAAGCAACAGGTAAACATGTCCTTATTCAATCCGCTCTTCAATTCAATCAATTCTCATTCATTCTACAAATGTTATTCAATTTCCCCAAAAAACTATTCAAGAAATTGAAATTTTGATAAAAACTTTTGGTTGGCTAAATCAAACTCTAAACATATACCTTTCCGGTGGTGTGCTTGTCACAGAATTACTTAACAAAAAACTCTGGGGGGTTTAGGTCTTAAGAATATGAAATTAGCTAACTTAGGCCTTTTGAAAAAACCTTGACCGGAGATTTATTAATGAGTAGCATAAATTATAGGCCCAATTATGAAAATCAAAATATCTGAAAAACAAAGGTTTCTTTCCTTACTCTACCGCTGTCTCTACCTCATTCTTCTGGAAATCAACAACCCCTAAGCTTCGACATATGTATAATGAAGTGGGGCATTTGGTTAATGGGAACTCATCAATGCATGATTCTTATCCGCTCTTTTCCAAAATACCAGCATATTTCTAGCCAATTTTCTAGTGCGGATTGTTGCTCCTCATCAATTTAAGTGACCTACTCACCTTCAATTTTTACCTGGAAACAAATATCATCTGTGCATAAAGTTTAAGGGAAAAATGTTTAAGCACAAAAAAAATTGAAACAACATCTACAACTAGACTACAAATTAAACTTCACATACCTCTCTTTGGCAGGTTTCAGAGCACCTCTTGGTTCAGCTAGTTGTTTCCTATGGAAATTACTAAAGATCTTGTGATGTTTTGGAATGTCCCTTCTCACAATATTTACCCAGGCTTTCCCAAATCTTTTCCACCACTTTCTCAGTCAAGGCTTGATCTTTCTTCACTATTTGCTTCTTTGGCAACCTGCTTTCAATGATTTGTTCCTCAAAAGAGAAAACTTGAACTTTTCTTTTGAAAAAAGTTACGAGAAAACTTGAATGAGAAAATAACCAAGATGGCCACACAAGCTGTTACAATGCAAAGAAAATAATAAGATCATAAAGCTATATTTGGTTTGAAGGAAAAGGTAGGGAAAGGAAGGGAAAGGTAGGGAAGCCTATACAAGATTTGTAAAGGTTTCCCTACCTTTCTCCTTTCCATACTTTTTTCAAACCAAACACAGCCTAAGTGTCTCCTTTCTCCAGTACCTTCACATGGCAAACCTGGAAGGTACCTACCTCAGACATAATAGACCATTGTATTCCTCCCGTGAAGTGATTCATACTAGGGATGTGGTTCACCCATCCCCGCCTGGCTTCATGGCCCTAATCTTCTATCAGAGACTATCATTGCAGCTAAGGATCCCAAATCCAGTGTACCCTTTAAGTAATACTCCACACAAATATCTGAGAAGCTAGACAAGTTCAAGGAAGCCGCCAGCTTATCATAAGTAGGAGGAATTCTACAAGTTATACCCTCACCAGGCTTAAGAGGACTAATTTCATTTAGATGTTCTGATGGGTTTTCCATCCCATGTAGCACTTTGTCCTCAGCACCCAATCTCCAACCCTTGGAACCAAGATTATGCTTCAGAACTGGCATGCCCATTCAGGTTGATGCTGGATTTGAGGACTCTTTGTCTTTGAACCTCATCTTCCTGTACTTCTGAATGTGCTCTCCAAGCATTGATAGATATCTCTCCTCTGTAATGTGAGTTCTGTAATCACCATCTTCTTCCTCGTCGTTACTGTCAGCATCTCTCGTAGCAGAAGAATTTGAATCAGACTCGGTCTCAATGCATGCCCATCTCTTCTTCTCAGGCCCAAATCGAAAGACCTCTCTAACAAAGTCCCATTCCCATCATCCACCTTGGCTCCCTTACCTTACCTGTTTAACAAGCAACAGAGAACCAGCATTGGGAATGTAACTCGACAATTGTCTGCCCCAAATTCTCCACACCAGCCCAATTGGGGGAAATTAAGTAAAAAGGTATTAATGTTTATTTTTAAGGTGATCTTGTAGGGGTGATCAGTAGGGGATATAATTCTCAGTTGTAATGGGTGATGGCGCCTTCTACTTGGTTTAGTTTCCTTTGTTTCATCTATATTTTGGATTTTCTTTTTGTAGTGATTTCTGGTCACCTGGTGTTATACGATGTTTTTAATTTTTTTCATAAAATTCTTTTTTATTTATCTTCAAATAAAATAACAAATTGGCGCATTCTGTGAACACATATACAGGCCTTTCGATTGTTTTACTGGTCCTTAATACAAAAGCTAATAAATTGTTTCAGTCTTCCACAGAGAGATCACCTGAAATGATATTGTAGCTTTGTACAAAGGGTTTTTGTTTTGATTCAGGCATATAGGCAGCATTTTCTCACTCCAGCTTACAACCCAAAGATATATAGAGGTAGAAAATTGTTGATAAAACTACATAGACAGCTATCCATTGGAGATATTTACAAAGCACTAACCAGAAAGTCAACTAGAATACTAAATGTGGTATCATCAGGTGACCCACCCATTGATTGGTTTGAACTTTTGATCACCACATATACCATATGCTGTGTTAAGTGATGACCTAGTGAGTACATTATTTATTTTGCACCGAGTGGATGATATAGATTTATGTTAGCCTATCATGTCTGAATTGGGTAAGACATCAAATGCACTTTAGTAAACAAAGGAAGAATGTCCTACAGAAGCAACACCAAGAACTTCAAAATCCCCAACTCAGCCATGCAATGATAGGCTTGATAAAGATTCTAAGGAGTAGGGACCACATCAACAAAATGATCCAATAATCAAGCAGTTGAACTCGTCCTATAAATCCAATTTCGGGAAGTGTTTACAATAAGTTCAGTTCAGCCACCAAGCAGGTTAGCCTAGGTTACACTGGAACAATCAAAACTAACTATGTTTATATGAGAATCCTAAACTTTGTAGTTCATATTACAAGACCTTTTGGATGCACTTTAAGTATTGATGGCATGAACAACTCTGATTGACAAGTTCAGACTACCTTGACAGGGTAGGCAAAGTGATCTCACTCCATGAATACCTGGGTACTTGTGCATGCCTAGTGCAAAGGTGTTGGACATGATATAGATATTTACCTAATACAACACCAGATACTGCATGTGTTAAATTTGATTAAAGCATAAGCATATTATATGGGATACAAATACCCATATCCGAGTATATATATACATATCTGAGCATCATAGATCTCACTTGCAAGGATTTAATGATGCTTATCAGGATTTAATGAGCATATCTGACATAAGTAATATCCTTTTCAGTTTGAGTGGAGCTGAACTAGAAGATTATTGTAAAGTGGAGTGTTATTAGAGCAGTTAGCTTGATAAATTATATAAAAGCCAAGAACATGCAAAAGTTGTTACTTATTGTTGTAAAGAACATTACATTAACCTAGAGAGAAAATTTGCACCCTTGGCTTAATTCCCTCCCTCTTCCTAGATCACATTAGGTGGGTGGGTATTTTTTTTCCGGAAGGGGGTTAGTTACTTATATCTTCGATTAGTAAATATTTCTGTAAGCTTTCAAGAGGAATGGGCAGAAAACAGAACAAAAGGTATCACTTTGTATCAACAAGATTGTCAAGAAATTAAAACTAAAGGATCCATAGCTTCTCTTCAAGATTAACTTTCCACTAAGAAGATTCAAAGTGTTCTTTTGCCAACTATAAGCAAAATTACAACATACCACCCGCAAACAGAACTACCATCTGTAGACCGGCAGAAGTCACAAGTCTAATGGCCATTAAAACCAATTGTTTCGACAACAAGACAACCTATGGTATATTTCAGTAACCAAGTCAATAAGCAGAGAAGTGTACCCTAAAAATTCTTTTCGCAGCAGTGCATCTGCCAATACTGATAGTTTCAGAGACCCCACTCCCATGGTACAGCACGATTTTTCTTTTCTTTTTTTTTTGTCTTACTTATTTTATTTTACTTTTCTGAGGGATTAGGGCATTAGGCATAGCACGATAAATCCTTGTAATCCCCATCTTTCTTCCAGCAAATGCTGATCAAAATATGTAGATCAAATTGAAGAAGAGTACCCAAAGGCTAAAAACAAATTGGCACAAGAAAATCAATAAAAACAAAGGATTTGTGAACTGCCAAACAGAAATTTAATTTAAATATAAGCAATTACTCTCTTAAATTTTAATTGTATAAGTATCAAGTACAATCCCGGTAGACCAAAACGGACTACAAAACATGTATCTATATTGATCAATACATAGGACAATATAACTGCAATAACCCACAACCCCAACCTGAACTTTCTAGGCAACTGTGACGGACTGTTGCTTCGAAGGCTCGAGATTCTTCTTGATATTCCGATCGGGTTCTCCCATGAAATCTTCCATGTTGTAGATAACAGTGATGTAAAGGGAACAGCTAGGGCATCGAGCGATCTCCTCCCCCAGCCTCAGCTCCTCTTTCGTGATCTGAAACAAATCCCCACATGGGCATGGGTACGTGAAGGCCTGAATCTCTTCGTTCCACTCCATATCTTCAATCTCCACGTCGTCGTACGACATCGCTGGTTGTCTACTCTCCTTTATTCAACTTTCAACTTTCAGAGGCTCGACCGAGACCCTGAGGCCCTGTTCGTTTTCAGAGAACGTAGGTAGGGTTTGGGGGCGAGACAGAGAGGGGCGGCAAAGCGGACAAAATGGAGCATGGGAGAAATCGCAATACTAAAAGTGCAAATTTCTTAAAATTAATCGTAAGGTTTAAAAAATTGACTAATTCCACCCATACCATACTGTCTTAGTATTATCTTAAATTATCTCCGAAATATTGGCACACTACTCTTCTATTAACTCTTCGTCACATACCATTTACTTATGACTAGACCTGTTCATGGGTCGGGCAGCCTGGCCTAGCCCAGTTCGACCCTCGGACGGGCTTGAGCATGCATTTTAGCCCGTGGGTTTGACCTTGAGCCTAAAAGCCTGAACTTGATTATTTTATCTATCGGGCTCCGCAGCTTAGGATTTGTTAAAAAAGCCTGGTTCGGCCCAACTTTTGTATAAGTTAAACCCTACCCCTAAATATTAACCCCTCTTTTCTCAACCCCTCTCTTATCACTCATCTCTTTCTCTTAGCCGAACGAACTCCTTTCTCAATCACAGCCTTACATAGCCAAACATTCTCAAGAAGACAGAATCGACGCAACCAGCGAACTCCGGCAGTGACTGGTGAGTCCTCTCTCTTTCTCTCTCCTCTTCTCATTTCTCCTTCTCTCTCAGAATCTCAGTAGCTCATTTATCATATGCGAGTCACGCAAACTCAGGCACCGATAGTGAATCCTCTCTCTCTCTCTCTCTTTTCATTGTTCGGCTGTTCCTCTTCTTATTTCTCCTTCTCACTCTTAGAATCTCAGCTTAGTTCATTTATCAGACGCGAACTCAGGCACCGACGGCGAGTCCTTTCTCTTTGCCCTTTTGTTCTATTCCTCTCTTATTATTTAGTCGGCGGCAAACACAAATACAAGCACCGGTGGCGAACACAGACACAGGCATCGACCTATCTTTTTATTAGGTCGGGCCCGGGCTTCGGGCTTTTTATTAGGGCCGGGCTCGGGCCCAAATTGTAGGCCCGTTGGTCGGGCCAAGCTTGGGCTCAGGCTTGGACCTAACAAAATCTTGTTTATGAAGAGTAAAAGCCTGGCCCAGCCCAGCCCGGCCCAAGAACAGGTCTACTTATGACTTCACGTCCTTGATTTAATATTATATTATACCCAAAATACCCTTTAATAGTCGGAAATGCCCTTTTCACTTACACACAAAGAGATAAAGACCAAAACCTATTATACTGGTTCTATCATTGGTAGTCATCAACAAGAAAACTGGGTTTTGTGTAGATAAAGACGAACCTCAACATGCACATCAATGAGTCATATGAACAAACCATTCAAGGATGGGAATAGTGATGACAACTTAAAGGTCGAGTTGTGCAACTAGGGTTATCGACAACACAATAACGAAGGAAAGAGGAAGGAGGAGGGAGGAATGAGGAAGAAGGAAGGAGATCTGTGTCAATTGACACTGAGGTAGAAATTTAAAGTGAAAATAGGTCTAGAAATATGTAGATGAACAATCTGGTGAAGGAGATTTGGAAATATGTAGATGAACAATCCGTTGTAGGTGAAGGAGATTGTACACATCTAAACAAAGTTGCATATGTGCCCTAGCACCTATTCGATGAAATGTTTGCTCACATTCAAGTTGCATGCCTACGTGTAGCCCACCTAGTGCCCATGTACACCCCCCCCCCCCACACACACACACACATGCAGACCCAACCCTGTACAGCCCCCCATGCATAATCCCCCCATGTGCGCGCCCGCGCCCAACCCTGCGCAGCCCCCCTATGCATGCTCCCACACAAATGCCCATGTGTCACAAGTGACTCCTTCATCACGCCATCAAGCACCTACCAACGTGCCATCAGAGTGCCTACAGCATGCCTTTATGGTGTCATCATGTGTGTCATGGGTGGGCTATGTATGTATCTTGTAAGGGGGGACCGCCAATGGCGTTATTGTAATTATTTAGTATGATTTTCCACTCTTTTGATGTTTTCTTTTGTCACTCCCCCAAAAGCTTAATGTACTCTTTGAGGGGAGGTAGGTAGTCGAGTGAGTGAGTCATAAGCATGTAAAGGTTAAGCACGAGATCCCCTCGACACTGAACTATGTGCTTGTACTTACCACTGATTAATGCAATACAAGTTGTCTTTTGTCTAACTTGTGTGTCTTCTTGTTTCCTTTTGTGTGTTGTTGCTTGCATTTGTAGGCTTTCTCGACCCCATCGAGCACTGCACGGGGCCTTGTCGATTAGCCCCATGATAATTGGTACCAAAGCAGGAGCTCCTTCCTAGCTATTCGACCCGTGACGCGAGTGACAGCATGAAAAACAACAAGGACATCATGGAGGAGATTGAGCATGGACTCTCCACAACCCATGAGCCCGACGATGCACCCGCCAATGACATTAGCAAGGACAAGGCACCAAAGCCCAACAAACGTGAGAAATCTTTCAACAAGCATGCAGCCATTGACTTGCGCATGCTACGTTGCGAAGCCACCATTGGTGAGATGCGAGACTCGATAGATGAGTTGCATCAAAACATGGAAGCCATTGACAGTACACTGGTCGAGATGGAAGGTCGCCTGAGTGGAGTCGTGGATGAGGTCCGTGACATAATCAATGGCACACTCAAGGAAATTTGCAACACTGCATGCCAACAAGAAGCAAGCTCATCCAACTCGCAGGTCCAAGACAAGCTTGACAATTTTCAAGCCCAGCTCGATGTAATGAAGAAAGAATGGGCAACGTGGAGAGGAACCATCTCCACATCAATGGCCATCCAGGCCCAATTAGATGAAATGAAAGCAGAGTGGGCCTCAATGAAGTCAGCCGCGTGTGCCTCCTCTGACGTCCAATCTCAACTAGAGGAACTCAAAGCTGAATGTGCAATCCTAAAGAGGGCCATCGCCAATCCAGCCAGCACCTCATTTGCATATACTCCCTCCCACATCAAGATTAGGGAGCCAACACCCTATTCGGGTACCCGCAATGCACAAGAGCTTGGCAACTTCTTGTAGCAAATGGAACAGTGCCTTGCCGTAACCAATGTGACTGATGAAACGACTCAGGTGCGTACTGCTACTATGTATTTGACTGATGTCGCTATGTTATGGGGCGCAGAAGGTGTGTTGACATAGAACATGGTACCTGTGCTATTCGTACCCAAGCTGACTTTAAGCGAGAGCTGAAGAAACAGTTCTACCTAGAGAACATGGAGTACCTCGCTCGTCACAAGATGAAAACTCTCAAGCATGGTGATTCGCTCCATGAATATGTCAAAGAATTTTCAGCCCTCACATTGGAAGTCACCGATATGTCAGACAAGGACTTATTGTTCAACTTCACAGATGGACTAAAGCTTTGGGCCAAGCTCGAGCTCCAATGACGTAATGTTCAGGACCTTGCCTCCGCCATGGCCGTGACTGAACAACTTAGTGAAGTGAGACTGTCGGATGATGAAAGAAGCAAACCAGCCAGCCCGCGTACCACACATTCGAGTGGGGGAGATAGACAACCAAGTCCCCCAAAGGAGAAGCAACCCTTCAACCACAAACCAGTCGAGCACCACAAAGGGAAGCAGCCACAAGGAAGTCGAAGCTACTATAACAATAGATATCAAGGGAGACCCAACCATCCTCCCACTTGCTACATTTGTGGGGAGGAGCACTTGACCAGGAATTGCCCCAAGCGAGAGAAGTTGAATGCCCTCATTGCCAAACTAAGTGATGATGAGAAGAGTGATGGGGAACGGAGTACTCAGACGCTAAGATTGGGCGCCCTCCAACTTTTCAATGTTATGATGAAGAAGGGGGCTACTTCGAAGCAGCCCACCTCAGTTAAGAGAGGATTGTGGTATGTTGACATATGCCTTGGTGGGAGGCCAACCAGGGCCCTAGTTGACACAAGGGGGCCACTCACAATTTTATCTCCACTATAGAGGCCAAGAGACTTAACTTGGCCATTCCAAAAGAGCCTGGCTAGCTCAAAGCTGTTAACACAAGTGCAAAACCCATTGAAGGCATGGCTCGTCGAATAAAACTTTGAGTCAGCACCTGGGACAAGGAGATCGATCTCTCCGTAGTACCCATGGATGACTTTAATGTTGTCCTGGGCATGGACTTTTTGGCATAGGAAAAAGCTGCACCAGCACCTCATCTAAAGGCCTTGCTAATCATGGACGAGTCGTTACCCTGTATGGTCGAAATAATTGTTTCAGTTGACACCGAGAAGAAAAAAGTCTCAGCCCTTCAGCTCCAGCATCCAACCCCACACCAAGAGACGTCAAAGGACTCGACAACAACAACCAAGGACACTACCACCAGACGTGATTGTGCCAACTCCAACAAGAAGTCAGCACCACAACAGCAACGACATCAGCAAAAGCCACATCCGCAGCAGAAGCCTCATATGCCCTTAACTGATGGGCCCAATAGAAGACCCAAGGTCGTGTCCAATTTCGCCCACATCTACTACCACAACCACCGGGGAGAGTGAGTGCCACCCAAGCCATTTAGGGACCACTTTCGCACCATCCCTCAAGTTAAATCCTGTAGTAGCCCTATGAGTCATCCTTGGGGAAAAATTCATGGGAACCAACACCCCAACAATCCAAAATACTATTTTGACCCTTACTTGGCCCAAACATTCCCTATAGCCAAGCTGAATCAGCCACTAACATACCTTGAGGCCGCCAGGAAAGGACTTATCCATAGGATGTTATTGTAATTACTTAGTATGATTTTCCACTCTTTTGATGTTTTCTTTTGTTACTCCCCCAAAAGTTTAATGTACTCTTTGAGGGGAGGTAGGTAATCGAGTGATTCATAAGCGTGTAAAGGTTAAGCACGAGATCCCCTCAACATTGAACTGCGTGCTTGTGCTTACCACTAATTAATGCAATACAAGTTGCCTTTTGTCTAATTTGTGTACCTTCTTGTTGCCTTTTGTGTGTTGTTGCTTGCATTTGTAGGCTTTCTCGACCCCATCGAGCGCTGCACGGGGCCTCGTCAATTAGCCCCGTGACACATGCGCACCCCCTATGCACGCACAGCCCCACACACATCTTGTTTGCCTCATGCACCCCTCACCTCCCCGTGCACCCAAGCACTATACTTTCACGGTCATAACATGAATTCTTACAAATAATATGGTGTTGTTTTCAATGACCCCTCGACTATACCCAATTCGATACCATGAAGGTTTTCTGCCCATGTAGTGGTGGAGAGTGTGTACTTGTTGTTGCACGAACGGGATGGCTAAGAATGTTGGTCGGGAATTCTATGGTGATTTTGCATTGGGCATTTGATAACATATCATCTAACTCATTTCTTGGTTATTATTGTAGTTTGCCCTTCATAGAAAGTGTAATTTCTTCTTATGGAAGGATGAGGCAAGGAGTTGTCCATGTGGAACTAGGGTTTGCAAGATCTTCGCATATAAACGGGTTGGCACACAAGTGAGACAATTTTGGGTTTACACAAAGCCCCAAGTAAGATGTATTTGTTTATTGTTTTAGTTAAATATTCAAACGCTAAATCCACATTATTTTTTGTAGGGTGCAGGTGGGTGTAGGTTCTTTGCGGGACACCAATGATAGCAAATGTCTAGTATAGCATGGGGAGCGTAACTATCAAAGGAGATGGACAGGGCCTTTGGGAAGTATGGAAAGGTCATGTAAAGACCCACTATATGAGGTTGAAGTAGTCCTCCAATTATAGAAGGATAACTTCAATAGAATGTCTGAATTTTGTTATAAATTATTGGGTCATATAATCTCATGCACCACTATGTAATATTGGAACTCGAACAATTATGATGTTATAAAGCATTTAACTTGGTTTTACTAAAAGTTAGTTTTGCTTTACACAAACGAGTTGATATTGTTGCTTAAACTTAATCAGGTGTTCTTTTTTTGGATTTTGAGAGGGGGAAAGTTGGTCAATGGGATTTTGGTTCCCATTGACCAAGAATCCCATGTTCATTTTTTGTATTTATGTGGGGATTAGAGAAAGTTTATTTTCCCGGTTAAGTGATACCCATCTCCTAGGTGGGTAAATAACTTTTCCACTTAGGGGGAAAGTTGCCAACACTTGAATGGGACAAAAATGCCCCTTTTAATAATGGGTTTTATGGTTAAAATGGTCATTTCCTTATTTACCTAGGAAATAAAAGAACATGGGTAAATGCACTTACCCGGGTAAATGTTTCCCAGAAAAAACTTACCTAGATAATTGCATTTACCCGGATAAATAACTTACCGAAAAGCGAACGGGGCCTAAAATGATTATTGCCATTATTTGTAGGGAGTTTTTCTCAATTAATTATGAGGTATCCAGTACTCCAAAGTCCATTTTGAATAGCCAACTCCCCTCAATTCTAAAAATTACAAAAAAATCACCAAACAATCATATTTGAAGAAAAAAATATCAAATGATCTATAGATATGATAAATCAGCCAAATATTAAGAATATATTCAATCCTTATGGGCAAATTGCAATAAAAAATAAATAATTAATATTTACTTTTAATTATAAAATTTACAAAAATTAATATTTGAAGAAAAAATATCAAATGATATTTGGATATGATAGATCAGCCATGTATTAAGAATATATTCAACCCTTATGGGCAAATTACAATAAAAACGATTAATTAGTATTTTTTTAATTTTGAAAATTACAAAAAAAAACAACAAAAAATCGTATTTGAAGAAAAAATATTAAATGATCTATGGATATGATAGATAAGCCATACATTAACACTATATGCAGTTCTTATGGACAAATCACAATAAAAAATAATTAATTAATATTTAATTTTTAATTCAGAAAATTACAAAAAATTCAAAAAAAAATCATATTTGAAGAATAAATGCCAAATGATCTATGAATATGATAGATCAGCCATATATTAACACTATATGCAGTTCTTATGGACAAATCACAATATAAAATAAATAATTAATATTTAATTTTTAATTCCAAAAATTACAAAAAAATACAAAATAAATAAGTATTACACAAAAAAATTTAAATCTTACATGGATATGGTAGATCATCCATAGGTTTCTAACATATTAATTGCTTACATTCAAATAAAAACACAAACATTTTTTTTCTATTTTCTATTTTTTGTTTTTTCTAATTTTCCTCACAAAAATCCATAGATCTACACATATAATAAAAAATTTGTGATTTTTGACATGGAAAATGTAGATCAGCCATAATTATAACACATTCAAGCATTCAAACAAAAAAAAAAAACAACAAATCAAAAGGGTTAAATGAAAAAAAAAAGTTGAAGAGCTCACCTATTTTTGCAATATTTCCCAAAACTTGAAATTTCTTCTCAAATCTTCACTTTTGATGTGTTTTTGTTGTTTTTTTTTTTTTTTTGAAGATCTAACAATGTAGGCAAGTTTTTCAAAGATTTGGATTGGAGTGGTTTGGGNGGGGGGGGGGAGAAGACTTTTTCTGGGAAGAAGCCTTCTTTCACCTCATTTTAAGTTTCCGTCGATGTCATTTTTGTAGCGTATTGGTCGATACGCCTCCATATCGCTAACATATCAACCGATACGATATCAGAAACACCCTCATATCGTATCAATACGGCACCCAATACACATGAAAAAAGACAATACACCCGATTTTCATGCATATCCCATATCCCCTTTTAAAAAATACTTTAAACCGTGGTACATTGAGAAATACAATTGAGATGCAATTCTAATGAAAAACGAAAAAGAAAATTTGAGGTTTAAAGTGATATTATGAGTTATTTTTGAGTTTAAATTGTTTTATTTTTTGTATATCCAACCAAATAATTAAGGCTCTTTGGGAGACCTGAGCTGAAATGTTTTAAAAATCTTAATATAATGAATGAATGATGTTTATATGAGGCGTTAGTCGTACAGATTTGAGGCGTGAAGACTTGACGCTTCATAGCCTTTCTTTTAGCCTCGGGAGGATAGGGAGGCGTTCACCAGAGACTCTCGAGGATAGGGAGGGGTCCGAGGGGAAGATCCATTCTATATTGTGGAATGCTACGTGGCAGTGTACCATTGATGCTCTTGATTTCTTCGGCCCTACATGACACCGTAAGAGCCACAGAATGATAGAGAGAGAGAGACTAATTAAAGAGAGAGCGAGAGCGAGAGAGAGAGAGAGAGATTCAACAATGGCTGGTCTTAGTTTCTGCACAGCCCTTTCTTCTGGAAGGTAATTGCTGCACAGCTTTAAATTGTGGGTTCATTTATTTCACAATTCAATTTTGTTTTTCTATTTTTGCTTTCCTGTTTTGTGTACAAATGTTGGGGAATTATTATTATCTACATAACATGCCATTTGAATAGTAAATTATAAATTCTCAGTTTCTCACTATAATTATTCGCTGGAATCTGTAATTTCGCGGGTTTTCTGTTGAAGAATTTTAGAATCCAATGTTCTTTGTGCAGTAAGTCTGATTATTTGATGAATGTTTGGTAAGGATAATAGAGTCATTAGCAATCTTTGGCTAAACTTTCCGAAATAACTTCTAAATGTGGGTTTAGTAATCACTAACTTGTGAGCCTACCAAAAGGTATGTTAAATTCAGTAGTTTATGTGTGCTGGTCTTTCCTTTTTTTCCTCCTTTTGTGAAGGCTTATCACTTGTCAAAGACTAATGAATCCCTACATTATCGGGCTTTTCTGTTATTGTAAAATAATAGGTAAAACTCCAACGATCTTTTCTGTGGAGATGCTTCTGAATGCAACTTATATGATTAGATAAATATGGATTTGAGTTTAAGAGTTGCTAGGGATGATGGCCTCCTTACCTGGGAAGAGAATATTGAAACTCCTTTTGTCTGGATTTCAGAACGTCTTGGTTAGTATTGGATACCAATTTTGGTGGGAGCATGCCTTGCAAACCACTTCATAAGAGAAGTGTGGGAATCAGGGCAGAAGTGAACTATGTAAATTCTGAAGTAGCTAAAAAACTCATAGCAGTTGAGGGTTATGCAGTTTTGGATGTGCGAGACAAATCTCAATTTGATCGAGCTCATATAAAGTCATGTTATCATGTGCCTCTTTTTATTGAAAACAAGGACAATGACCTCGGTATGATTTCTGCTCTCTATCCTATGCTGTGTAAATGTACCACTTCTCAGTCCTTTTCATAACAACCTTACCCTTTTTCGGATCAATAATCTTTCCTGGTTTAATCATGCAGGCACAATTATTAAGCGGACTGTACATAACAACTTTGCTGGGTTGTTCTTCGGGTTGCCATTCACTAAACTTAATCCTGCTTTTGTGCAATCTGTTAAAAGTCAATTCTCCACTGATAGTAAATTGTTACTTGTCTGTCAAGAAGGGCTAAGGTCAGATTTCATTTTGCTGACACTTTTTTGGTTTTTGTTTCTTTTTCCTCTCCAATGCTCATAATGAATTACAATAAAGGTTGCTTTACAGAGAGAAAGGAGAACATGAATTCTAACTCAATTGGACCTTTCATAGATTGACAATCTTACTGTTGGGGCATGGCAAAAGGTCATAATGATATATTCTACTAATGCTGATGACAAGGAAACCCATCAAAAATGAAATTGCTAATAACCAGGAAAAGATCCATTTTTTGAGAGTAGATGTATGCGCTTGGTCAGTTGGTCTAGTTTGTGCTGTACCTCATCCATGAGGGGGCGTATTAGATAAATGGTCCAATTAAAGCATTAGGGATTAAAATTGACATAAAGCATTGTTGTCTATTTACAGAAAGAAAAATACTGAATAATGAAATCAAAATGATACAGAACTTGAGCTTTTTTGTCTTTGATATATTTAAATAGCATTACTTTATAAGAACTCCTAGCCTTTTATAGTTTTATTATAATTATAATCTACATTTGCATTCTCAAAATTCGAAATAGCATACTAGGTTAGATATCACTCATTTGAAGTAAAGTTGATCCTTGATGCACTTTTCAACCATTGTGGTAATGGGAGCTTACTTTTCTCAAAGATGTAAGATACAATAGTTCTGCTTAATGCAGATAGGGATCATGGATGATGGGAATAATAAGGTAGAAAGTCAGTCGATGTAGTTTCCTTTTAGGATCAAACCTGCCTTCACCCTCCCCAAACCCCTTACTCCCATGTTTTGCCTAGAAAAATGGCTTACATAATGAATCATGCTTTGAAACTCGGAAATCCAAATTAGACTTGGGACACAAAATTTAGGACTTTCAATCTCAAGTAAACCTAGGACATGCCCACGAAGTTTGGTTAAGCATGTTAATTGGCTGGGATTTCTAGTCAGTTTATGAACTACAGTTAACTAAATTATTTTCTGCTTGCATGCTTTGCAAACTAGTTTTCTTTGTGCCAATTTGCAGTTTGGTTCTTAATAATTTAATTTCACCTAAGGTTTTAAAAGGCTAAAGCCATAGCTGAAGTGTAATGGCTCAAAAAAGTGAGGCGTAAACCTCAAAAATTTAAAAAAAAAGATCAATTAAAGTTCATAAATAATAAAAAGAACATATAATTTTTTGTTTGATCAGCATCCCAGAAAATAATTCGTTTGTTTATTTGAGAAAAAAATGTTACAACAAGAATTTGGGAGGACTACAAATACAAATATGGCAAACTAAGATAGAATGATAGAATTTACAAGCATCCATAAAATAGAAGTAACAAATTCTAGCCTTTTAGCATTCAACAAAAAAAGTCAATTAACAGTTTCAAAATCCAAATTTCTCAAATTGTTCAGATGACCAATCATATGTATTAGATTATCAAAATTTCCCCATCATCAAAGTTTCTTTCACTAATGAGATCTTCTAATGAATCAATTGATACTAGACTTCTGGTAAGAATAATGAAGGTTTTTTTGGACCTTGTTGCATTGAACTCTTCTAAAACCCTAAGAGAAACTAGGAACTCTATTTGCCCTATTAAATTTTTATTTTAATCTTTTTATTTGGTCGATAATTACCAAAGTGTCCTTCCCATATGTTTTAAACTTAAATAAAAAAACATAATTTTTTTTATTGTATCAAATAACTCAATGTTGTAAGTTTTTGAGGCTTATTTCTCTATGCCTCACGCCTCAAGGCTTACACCTCTTTTAACAAAGGCTTAAGCCTTAAACCAAAGTTATGAGGTTTAAGTGTTGAGGCAAAATCTGAGTGCCTTGCTTCAAGGCTTAAGACTTTTAGAACCATGGTTTCACCTAATAAATATGTTATTTTAGAAAAGGATAAACAGAACATAACATCATGTGGCACTTAATTCAAAAGTAAAGAAAAGCATATCCAGAACCCAAGAAATAGGAAACTAATAAAATATTTCTTCAATTTTCTCCTAAAATCTTACACCAACAGTCAAGATCACTAAAAGAAAGTGGAAAATATCCAGAAAGCTAAAATTAGAAATTATCAGAAAAAAAAATCAGAATCAACACAAAAGTCTACCTCTAGCAAACTGAGATTGTTAAAAGGTTGTGAAGTACTTATTCCCAACTTGAGTCAAAACCAATCTACCAGGTCGCTATGTTCTGAACATTACCTGTGATAAGTTCTTGACCTCTGGTTGTGGGCAACACGGTTACTTTAATTGGAGATCCCACCACTTAGACCTGATTTAGTAGAATCCCATGCTGGAAAGTGTGAGAATACGGTTTTGAGTCTCAGAGTGGCCACTTTGTGCCCAAAAAAGGGCCAGAGGTTAGTCTGCATCTACTCCACCCCTCCCAAGTACCTCAAATAGTTAGACCTAGTTTGATTTATCTGTCATCATATACTACTGAGGATACAAGATATCTATCCTAAATCATGCCAATTATTCCATATTAAATTAGGAGAGTTATATATTGCTAGATAATTCAATTCCCCTCTTTCTGAGGTGAAAGAAATAGATGCCTATTTGCTTGTTTCTGATCCTGAGCATACCTTGAAAAACTTATAACCAACCTATTGAAGCAACTATTTGAGAGAGTTGTACCTTCTTTTTGATTAAGGTCTTCTGTGGCTGCTAATCAACTGGAGAAAGCAGGTTTCAAAACTCTGTCATGTATGACATCGGGTCTTCAGTCAGTAAAGCCAGGTTAAGTGCCAAATTGAACACCTGGATCTCTGTCACATTACATTTACCTTTATCCAGAGATAATTATAAGCATGAAATCTTTGTATAATAAGAGGACCAAGAATGTTTATTTTGCAGGTATGTTTGATTCTGTTGGTTCCACTGAGCTGCAAAATGCTGGCAAGGCTGGTTTAGTGACTGTTCAAGGAAAGATTTCAGCTGTCCTTGGGACCGTACTTATTTGTCAGTACTTTTCTTTGATCCTTATTGTCACGAGTCCCTTTGATATTTCTAGCCCCATAAATAGTTACTTTCCTCGTTTTATCAAATGCCCAGGTGCATATCTTTTCATAACCTTTTTCCCTGAACAAGCGGAGAAGCTATTTCAACTGGCTCCTGCAAGTTAGCTCTTGGAAGAATCCAAAATTTTGCAGTTCTCGTTCTCTTTTCTTCCTGGACCAAGAAATTACAGCACTTAAACTGTATGCAACTTAAAAGTCCAATGGCAGGGAAAAGGAAACTGTGTGAAAGTGGATCTTCACCTGGTAATGCACAAAGTTATTGAATTGCAGATCACTTTTAGCAGTATAAATATGCATATTACATGTTGAGATGGACAACATTCATGTCCTCATTTCAAAATTATTTAACTTATTTGTTACAGGGTCTTTTAAGTTTTGTAATCATACTTTTGACAAGTCCAGAAACCCATTTGGCATCTCATCTCCTTTGAGCTGTCTTGAAATGCAACAACCTTAACTGAGAAGAAACTCTGGAATCTTGAACTTAAGGTTCACATTAACCTTCTGAATTGCATTATATGCACGTTCTGCATGTAAACTCATGGCTATAGACATCTGACAACAAAGTATCTTTTATTTAGGAATGCTTCATTATACAGGGCTGAAGGATGTAACCATGATCTACTGTGGAGCATGTTGGATGGAGAGAGAGAGAGAGAGAGATGGATACTTGTTTCTGTCTATTATTTTGGACACATTGCAGAGAGCAGCATATTCCATCCTAAGGGAAAACAGTATTATCATTGTAAGTTTGTAACATTAATAGCTATCTTTGTCTATGTACTTTGTGAAAGAAAATTTTCATGTATATCAGTTCTGTAGAGACGAGCAAAAGTTTTAGATTTTCTAAACCAATTTGGAATCCTGATTGCATGTGAGTTCTTGTAAAATGGAAATGATCTGGGGGTGGGGGGTGTTCTTATACTTGAATTTAGCTTATCCATGGAACTAAAATGGATAGATCTGCGGATTGCAGATTGTATGGAAGCATTGATTAGAACCCGCATAAAGTCAACTAGACCAAAACAGAATGAACAAGAAGATTGTTTTAAAGAGAACAGTGGAGAATGGGAGTAGAGAATGCCTGGTGCAACTATGAACATGCGAAGAGAAATGTGTGGAAGTTGTATCACTCTGGTAGTGGTTCAGGAAGCATGCCCAGCATGTATCTTCAACAACTTGTCTCCGAATAACTGGATTTTCTTGAGCTTGGCTAGTAGAACATGAAATGGACATTGAATTTATAGTGTTTGGAGAACAAAAGAGTTGTTTCCATGGTTTTGAAAACTTGACCAGACCGGTTGACTTGGGAACGGTCATGCAACCAGTTCTATTTCACCCTAAGACCGTTCCTGGGCCTAAAAACATTGATTTGGTTAGTGCCTGCTGACTCAGGTGGCCATACCGTCAACCCCTTGACCCAGGCAACGGTTTTGGCCTTTTTATTTTAATTATTTTTAAATCAGAATGGGTTGTCTTTTCGAACCGGATGGTTGAACCGTTCAACTTGGGAGTTGGTTGCCAAAACGATATCGTGTTCGGTCTGGTTTTTAAAACCTTAGTTGTCTCGTCTTGTCTCGAAATGAGTATGGCCCAATTTTGCCACCAACATGGACTAGGTATGATATGCCATATGTCAATATGCCCATTTTCTTTGGGATCCGGAACGAAGATATCAGTAAGCCCATTTTGTTTTGGATTCAACATGAATTCGCATCTAAATCTGCTTCCCATTTAAATATTGGAAAATTATAGTCTAAGCTGGGTCAACATTTAAAATTAGGCTACAGGTTGGTTTAGAAACCAACAAAACTCTGAAAGCACACTCTACATTTTAAATTATAAAAAACCCCACCATGTCATTGAAGGCTTATATGGCTATTGCCAACATGGGACTCTTAACCCATGTTGAACACAACAAAAAGCCTATAACAAAATTACCCATAGTATTGGGTTATTTGAAAATAAAAAAAAGGGTTTTAAGTTTCTCTCCCACTTCTTCTGTCTTTTGATCTCCCTCCCACTCTCTCACTCTTATAGGTAGTCTGTCTCTCTTTGCTCAATGACTGTATGATTTGAAGATAAACAAAAATGGTTTTTGGTTTCTATATTTACGTCCTCTTTGTCAATCTCTGTATGTGTGTGTAAATCTATCATTCTCCCCCATTCTCTCATTCTCTCTCTCTCTCTCTCTCTCTCTCTCCCCCCAATCTCTCTTGGTCGATCTCTCCTTCTCTCTCAGTCACTTCCCACTCCTCTTTCTTTTTTTTTTCCTTATACGGTATTTAATCAGATCGTATAATAGGACATAAGATCAACCACTCGTACAAACAAATTATAACTTCTATCAAGTTGGTGTAAATTTCATAGCGAAGAGTTTCTTGTGATTTTTTATCAAATTGGGTTGAGGAAGTTAGAAACTTAGAACTATACCAAGTTGGTCTTATGTTCTTTAATACAGTTTGATTAATACTATATAAGTGCGTAAGAAAAATATTAAAAAAATGCGAGAGAGGGAGCAAGAGAGAAACTGAGAGAGAATGATAGAGATTGAGGGAGAATGATAGATCAACCAAGAGAAAGAGAATGAGGAAGAATGAGAGATTAATCAAGAAAAAAATGAGAGAGGTTGAGGGAGAATAGTATATTGATAGAGAGGGAGAGAATGAGAAAGATTTACAGAGAGAATGTAAAACCTTTTTTTCAAATCACATAGTCATTGAATAGAGAGAGACGACTATGAGAGTGAGAGAGTGGTTGGGAGATCAAAAGATAGAGGGAGTGGGAGAGAAATTGAAAACCTTTTTTTTTTAAATAAACCAGCATTAAGGGCAATTTTAGTATAGGCTTTTTGTTGTGTCCAACATGGATTAAGAGTTCCATGTTGGAAACAACCATATAAGTATCTGATAACATGGTGAGAGTTTTTATAATTTGAAATGTACAATCAGTTGTTAGAGTTTTGTTGGTTTTTGAACCAACCTGCAACATCATTTTAAAAGTGGAGCTGATTTAGACTATAATTTTTCCTTTGGTTATAGATTGCATTGGACCTATAGGTTCAGCCAAATTGATTCGAGTTCAAATCAGCTACAATCAAACAGTCCTAATAGCATCCCAATGGGCTATTGCACTACACGTCAGGAACATCTCTCCATAAACTGACAACAAGGGGAGCTGAGGTCTTCTACCAACAAAACACGTTCCAACCCTTTACCAACTTGATCTAACACCACACATCTCACAATGAGATTGGAACCCACCATAAAAGTGGTGATGGAGGGTGATTTGGCCTGACCTCGTAGCACAGGCACACGTGGGCGTGACCTTGCTCAAGCGATGACTCAGCGTGACAGCACAGCAAGCGTAGCCGTAACTCGGAGGGAAGGTTCCACCGAGTTCAGCCCGGCAACTCGGTAGGATAGGCTACTCGCCGGGAGCCGCCTGGCCTGCACCTCCTCCCTGAGGCTAAGGCACCCCAAGCTGCCTCCGAGCTTGGGGCCCCCTGACCTTTCCTAATACTCGAGCTCTTCCTAGTGAATCTCAGTCCACTCCTAGACAGGAACACCCCGATCCGCCTCTAGGTACCCCGAGGTGAAGACACCTCGGGCCAGACAGCTCGGCATAGCTTGCCACAGGCAGCTCGCCGCTTGCGGGATGGCCCAGCACAAGGTAACTCGCGAGAGAGCAGTTCGGCATATCGCAGGAAGATCTCCTGCCCGACCACCGTACCCAACAAATCTGGGGACAACAACCACGTCCCTCATCAGACAGTGTCGCTTCTGTCACCTTTAGAGGGTGCCATACACCTGACAGGCACGTACCCTGCAATGACGACCCCATGCGTGCCACCTCAGCCCTGCCTGTAACGGCTGCGACAGGCTGACAGTGGCGGTTATACCTGCCCTATCAGAGGCCAATGGAACTGATGCAATGGAATTCTATTATAAAGAGCCTACTCTCAAAGAACAGGGGCAACTTCTATCACTTGCGCTATCTGCACTCTTAGCCTTAATCCTCTCCTTGCTTCTTCTGCAGAATACTAACTTAAGCGTCGGAGTGTTCCCGCCGGGCAAACCCCCGGGAATTCTTCTTCTTCTCCATCTCAGGTACCTTTCAGGAGCCACGCAAGTGCCAACTAGGAGTGACCGGATTGCGCACCATCATTTGGCGTCGTTTGTGGGAATCACTTCTAAAAGCCTTCCTCTAAACCTTCACAGTTTTTTCTTCTCTGAAAACTTGGTACTCATGGCTTCTTCGAGCAATGCCAGACGTAGCATGGAAATGGATAACGCCAGGGAACAACCCCAGGTTCCCACGGTCTACATTGGGCAGTTCACCATTCCCCTCTCGGTGGACGGAGTCCCCAGCCTGAACGTGCCGCGAGCAGCGGCGCCTGTGGGTGTTCCCCTTCCCTCCTCTGTTGAAACGACCTTTGCTGAACCGACTGTCATCCCTCTGGCGACCAGCCAGAACCAGCTCGACGATTTGATGTAGTGCATGCAGGCCATGCAAGCCCAAGTGCACCAGCTCCAGCAACACCAGCTTTACCAGTAGCAAGTGTTGCACCACGTCTCCCAGTACCACTACCAGCAGCAATTCCCTTAGTTGCCTCAGCCTCAGCTTCAGCCACAGCTCCCTCCTCGGCACCCAACCTCACAGCGAGCTAGGTCCCGCCGCCAGGATGAACGGCCTTCTCGCAAAGGAGAAGCCTCCCAAAACCCCCCTAAGAGCCAGACCTCCTCCCATGGTAGACAAGAAAGACCGGCCACCCCAGTCTCACCGCGGGCGATCAGGTCGGGAGGACCCCAACTTGCCAGGTCTACATCACCTCGACAGTCAAAGTTTGAAACCCCGCTTCTGGACAACAGGTTCGAGATCCTAGCTACAGACTCCAAGCAGGATCCCTCTGTCTGCAACCATCACTAACGGCCTGAGCTACTTCCTGCACAAACCATTCCTAACAGCACGGAAGTGAGCAGCACAAGTGCGAAGCCTGCCAAGAAGCAGAGATGCCGTCGTCGGGGTCGCCGATCTGCCACCCACAACCTGCTCGAGCTCGGAGGCAGAGAAAAGATAAGCTCGGGCGGGCGAAGTTAAGGCTCCCCTCCTTTCAGTTCCATCCCCCCTGTCTCCCGAGTTCCTAGTTGTTCCAATGCCTAAGGACTTCAAGCTCCCCCCTCTCGACAAGTACGACGGGTCGTTTGACCCAAATGATCACGTAGACGCCTTCCAGTCGCAAATGCACCTAGCGAGAGCCAGTGAGTCATGCATGTGTGTGGCCTTCTCCACCACTTTCAGAGGAGTGGCCCGCACATGGTACCGGAACCTAGCACCCGGATCGATAAGAAGATGGGCGCAGTTCGCGCAAGCCTTCACGTCCCACTTCGTCACCAGTAAGCGGTGCCCACGAACTGAAGAAAGCCTCCTCAACATAGTACAAAGAGAGGGAGAGTCCATCTGGGGCTATATCAAACGGTTCAACGATGCATGCATGCAGATACCGCGCCTGAACCCCACCGTGCACCTTGCAGCAGCCAAGAAGGGTGTGACGCATAAGGAGTTCAAATGGCACATGGTCGTCAACCATAACCGAATTCCTAAAGCTCGCTGACAGATTTATAGCCACGGAGGAAGAGATCAACCGGAAGGGCGAGGGCGTGCCCGAGAAGAGGAAGAGAGAATGAGAGCCTTCCAGCCAAGGGGACAGCCGAAAGAAAAAGGATGCAGCTCGGGGGGCAAAGTCGGGTCAGTCATTCTGAGCTCCTGTAGCAGACCAAATTGATTACACCCCACTGAACGTGAAGCGGGCCGAAATCCTGATGGCAATCAAGGAAGCCCTGTACGTAAAGTGGCCACCCCACTTGAGGGGGAATCCCAATGAAAGAAATAAGAATTTGTATTGTAGTTTTCATAGAGATCACGGTCACAGTACCGAAAATTGTAAGAACCTCCGCGACGAGATAGAGGAGCTCATCCGTCGCGGATATTTAAGGAATTTTGTATAGAATAATAACAATAATAATAATAAGGTAGGTTGGCAAGGGGAGCACGGTAAGGATGCTCCCGAGTCCAGCAGCAGGCCGACCGAATAGTCGTAGAGGCAGCCTTCAGAAGAGAGGCCGGTTCGGGGCACCATCCACGTGATAGTGGGAGGCTCGATCGTTGCGGGTTGTACCTCAGCAGCAGCTCGGACGTCAATTTGCGAAGCTGACAGGGAAGAACAAAATCCTCTAAAGCGACCGAAGACAGAAGAACCCATCTTCTTCATGGAGGACGATGCGTGAGGGGTCCACTACCCTCACGACGACGCGCTTGTCATAAAGCTAAGGATAAACGACTTCGAGCTCAGGTGCGTCCTCGTTGACTCATGTAGCTCGGCAGATATTCTCTTCAAAGCCGCGTTCGACCAGCTTCAGTTGCAGGGAAGTGACTTGAGGCCCGCGAACACTCCTTTGGTGGGCTTCAGCGGAGAAGAAGTCAGGCCCCCTCGGGAAAATAACAGTACCTGTGGGAGTCGGCACATGGCCCAGCGTAGTCAGACTCAACCATGACTTCTTGGTGGTCGCGACCTCCTCCCCGTACAACGCCATAATAGGTCAGACAATCACCCATGTCCTACGGGCGGTGGTCTCCACTTATCATTTGGCGATGAAGTTCCCTACAGACTTCAGTGTGGGGGTAGCGCGGGGCGACCAGCTCGAGTCCTGCAAGTGCTATGTCGCCGCCCTAAAGGGAAAGACCAAGGTGGTTGACGACCTCGAACTGGAGCGGCCTACGGAGCAAGGCGAAGAACGAGCTGCACCCATGGAATAAACAGTCATTGTTCCGACTTCAGCAGCGGACCCAGCTCGGATGCTTCAGATCGGTGCTTCCATCTAGGAACCTCTACGATCCGAACTGGTAAGTTTCTTACTTCAAAACTTAGATATTTTTGCATGGTCCGCGACAGAGATGCCCGGTATAGACCTTGACCTTATAACTCACAACCTAGCCCCAGAGTGGTGGAAAGCGGTCGACGAGGAGGTCGCGAAGCTCTTCGTAGGTGACTTCATAAGAGAAGTCCATTACCCGAGCGGGGTAGCCAACTCCGTTCTAGTAAAGAAGGCTAACGGCAAGTGGCGCATGTTCGTCAACTACACCGACCTAAACCGAGCCTGTCCAAAAGACTGCTTCCCGCTCCCCAGAATCGACCACTTGGTGGACGCGACCTCAGGGCACGAGTTGCTGAGTTTCTTAGACGCCTATTCGGGCTATAACCAAATCAAGATGGACCCGACGGACGAAGAAAAGACCACCTTCATCACATAGTTCGGTCTATAATCTTACAAGGTTATGCCCTTTGGGTTGAAAAACGCTGGGGCAACCTTTCAAAGGCTTGTAAATAAATTGTTTGAGTCATTAATTGGCAGAAAAGTAGAATGTTATGTAGACGACATGGTCATCAAAACTCAATTCTCACACGAATTAATACAAGACTTGTATTCTGTTTTTCAAATTCTGAGACGGTTTAACATGAAGTTGAATCCAAACAAGTGTGTCTTCGGTGTTACCTCGGGTAAATTCTTAGGATACATCGTTAACCGACACGGATTGAGGCCAACCCGGATAAGATTAAGGCCATCTTAGATATGAGACCACCCCGGAAGTTGAAGGAGGTTCTGAGGTTGAATGGTCTCGTAGCTGCCCTGAGCCGCTTCATGTCCAAGTCGGCAGGCCACTGTCTTCCATTCTTTAAGGCAATTAAGAGCAAAGGGTTCGAATGGACCCAAGACTGCCAGCTCGCGTTTGACGAGCTCAAGAAATACCTTGCTAGTGTGTCGATCTTAACCCGACTCGAGGAGGGTGATGTTCTAGAACTGTACCTCTCGGCAAGCGACGAAGTGGTCAGTTCGGTACTGATAAGGGAAGTAGATTGAGTCCAACGACCCATCTATTATGTTAGTAAAGTATTGCAGGGAGCAAATGTTTGATATCCGGAGATAGAAAAGCTAGCATATGCACTAGTAATCGCAGCTCGGAAGCTCCGCCCGTACTTCTAGGCTCATACTGTTATTGTCCTCACCGACAAACCTCTAAGGCAAGTCTTACTTAAGCCCGAGGTCTCTGGTTGATTGACAAAGTGGGTCGTTGAGCTCAGCGAGTATGACCTCCAGTACAAGCCGCGAACTACTATTAAGGCCCAAGCCTTAGCAAATTTCATCGTCGAGTGCACATTCGACTCCGAAGTCCCCAGGCCAGTTGAGCACGAGGTCCCCAATTCGGGTGAGCCCGAAGCTCCCAGGCCGATTGAGTCCGAGCCCCGTGAGGTAGCAGCCGGTGTGGCATCTCTCCTAGTTAAGCCAAACGCGAACTGGGATGAGGAGCCCTGGATCCTTCACGTAGATGACTCCTCGAACCAACAGGGCAGTAGAGCCGGAATAATTCTGCACGACCCAAGTGGCACGAAATTGGAGTACACACTACGCTTCAAGTTCGCGGCATCCAACAATGAAGCGGAATACAAGGCATTGATAGCTGGACTAGCCTTGGCCAGAGAAGTAAAAGCCAAGCATATCGTTATCTGTAGCGACTCCCAGCTTGTGATCAACTAGGTCACTGACGAATACGAAGCTTGCGAACCAACCATAGTCGCCTACTTAGCCAAAGTCAGAGAGGCCCTGCTCAACTTCTAGTCACACTTCATCAGGCAAATCCTGAGGTCGAAGAACGCTGAGGCCGACGCCTTGTCCAGGTTAGCCAGCACCAGCGATATCACCATGAGAACCGTGTACATAGAGGACTTGCCTCGGCCTAGCATTCTCGGGGGGCAGAGGAGGTCGCTCCTGTCATTCAAGCAGAGCCGAGTTGGATTGACCCGCTCGCGAGCTTCTTGCTACACGAGACCCTCCCTGCAGATCGCAATGCAGCCAGAAGGGTACAGTGTCAAGCAGCCAAATACGTCATGATAGACGAACGGCTATACTGGAGACCCTACATGCTCCCCTACTTGCGTTGCTTGCAACCTATCGAAGTCAAGCTCGTACTCCGCGACACTCATGAGGGTCTATGCGGCAGACACTTGGGGGGTAGGGCCCTCGCCCAAAAGGCACTTTGACAAGGATATTATTGGCCAACAATGAAGGCAGATGCCATTGAACTCGTTAGAAAATGTGACAAATGCTAGAAGCACACCAATATCCACCACCAACCTACTGCCGACCTCAAGTATCTCACCAACCAGCAGCAGGCCAGTGGAATTCTTAGTAGTAGTAGTGGATTACTTCACCAAGTGGGTAGAAGTTGAACCTCTTGTAATGATCACAGCCTGGAACGTCCAAAACTTCTTTTGAAAGAACATTGTGTGCCGCTTCGGGTTACCTCGGGTACTGATCTCTGACAACGGCAAGCAGTTTGAGGACATCAAATTCCAGAACTAGTGCCAAGACATGGGAATCTGACAAAACTTTACTTCAGTCGCACACCCTCAAGCAAACGGCCAGGCAGAAGTCATAAATAGAGCCATCCTCCGCGGACTGAAGGCACGATTGGACCGAGCTAAAGGGTTGTGGGCAGATGAACTACCGAGTGTCCTATGGGCTTACCGAAGCAGTTATCCCCATAAAGATCAAAGTACCTATGCTGCGATTGGAAGCATACAGTGACTAGACGAACGAAGATGAGCTATGCACCAACTTCGATCTACTCGATGAAGTAAGGGACCTCACGTACATCAGGATTGCAGCTTACCAGCAGAGAGTGGCTCGGTACTATAACGCCAGGGTCAAGAAGCGGAACCTCCATGTTGGCGACCTGGTCCTTTGTAAAGTTATGGTACCTGAGCCCGGCGCTGGCAAGTTCGGGTCCAACTGGGAAGGACCTTACCGAGTGAAATGAGTGCTCGTGGAAGGAACATATGAGCTCGAGACCCTCGAAGGGAAACAAGTACCTTGGGCATGGAATATTGACAATTTAAGACAATACTATCTATAACAACTGAGTAGGCTACGAGCCACTCCCAGAACCTAAGGGCCAAGATGCCGAGCTAACATGGTCTCAGCACTGTAAGACCCTATCGCCTCTTCAACACAGGTGAACTCTAGGAGAACGGACTATAAGCCGCTCCTCCAGCCTAAGGGCTAAAACGCCGAGCCAATGAAAGACCTTGGCACCATATAAGGCCTAGTCGCCTCATCAGCATAGGCTAAGTACTTGTAATGCCTAAGGCGCAGGCAGCTCGGGTACGAACCCTGTGACGAGTAGCCCACCCCAGCATGCAACAAGTTGAACCCGTTAAGAACAACTAATATCAACCTAACCCGGGTGCAGACAGGTCGGACATGTACCCTACTATGTTAATCACCTCGGTGTACATAAGGCTACCCCTACTAAGTATTGGAATACAGTTCGGGGTCACAACAGTTGAGGAACCCTCACTTCGGGTAATTAGCCTGATAGCCTAATAGTTCAGGATAAAATAATCACTTCAGCAAGTAAAGAAAATTGCACAAGCATTTAGCGAAGTGAATTTTTTATTATTAAAATTTCATTACAAAAGGTTTTGTTACAAGAAAAAGAGAAGATTAAGCTTGCAAATACAAGGACTGAGCTATTTTGGAGGCTCGTTGTCTTTGCCAGGGACTTCCTCGGGGGCAGTAACCGGGCCAGCAGCCTCTGCTTCATCGTTGGTGCCTTCGTCCTCAGAGTCCGGATCATCCGCCGACTGACGCACTATGTCATCGGTGATCCGGGAAGTGGTGATGGCGCTTGTGTCCAAACCTAGGTAGAGGTGTCTAATCAGCCACCGGCTAAGCTTGAAGCCCTTGCAGTAGGCCTCGGTCATCACGTCGTCAAACTTCGACGACTGGACATAATCAATGACAGCTTGAACCTTAGTCTCCTCGAGGGCATCCTCGAAGATCTCGGTCTTCTCTTTGAGGTCGGCTCGGAGGTACTCCACCTCGTGCTCTAGCTTCCCTTTTACTTCCTTGAGGTCCTGCACCTCGAGCTTTAGGGAGTCTCGGCCCTCAGTCTGTCTTTGTCTCGGGCCAACTCGCTCTTCTTCGCCAACAGCACTTCAATAAAGCTCTTCTGAGCTGAGGCATCGTTCTGCAGGCGGTGGATTTGACCGCGATCTTCCCTCAGCTCGGTATGGGCTGCACGTGATGACTTCTCAGCTTCCAAAGCCCGTTTCAGATGCCGGTTTCAGATGCCGATTAGATTGAAAGGTCAAAGCATGCACGACTGAGTTCACCTACAAGAAGGAGACCAGTCAAAAAAAAAGCCAGGGGGGGGGGAGTCTTTCACAAGGAACTCACCACCATGGTATAAGAAGTAGCCCAGGCACCGAGCTGACCAGGAGTGAGATCAGCCCATTCTGTGACCACCTCCGAGTACGTGGCCTCCTTGCTCTTCTGGAGACTACACCGGGGGTTCAGAATACTTTCACCCCCTGGCTCTCCGAGCTAAACACAGTCACCTCCGCCGCATGGGTGGACTCCTCGGAAGCCTCGGCGGCGATATCAGCAGGGGAGGCCCCGGCTGTAGCCTCTACAGGGCGTGCCTCAGGGGTGGCTCCTGTATCACCCCCAACAACGGTCTCGACAGGCTCAATGGTGGGCTCTGCCGCTATCTCAGGACCTTGAGGCACCGTGTCCCCCTCCAGGTTGATGACGGGTTGAGTATAGGGGAGCTCGGGCTCCGGAGTCGGAGCTTGTGGAGGCTGAGCCTCGGTGGAGGCCTGCAGAGACTCAACGCGTGCCTTCTTGGCTACGCGCTTCTTTCTCTTCATTTGGCGAAAGAGCCTTTGACCGTCAATCTTCTTCGCCTCCATGGGACCTGCAGTGAAGCTCGACATTAGTAATCCCGAAGTAAATATATGGACAAAAAAGTCAAAGTGAAGAAAAACCTACCTGGGATCAAGCCAGCCTAGATGAGTTTCTCCTCGACTATGAAGTCCTTGTAATTTAACCCGAGTTGAACCCACGACTGGAGTGGCTTCTTGGTCTTCCCATCGAGGATGACACCAGGGTCTTGAACGGCCACCCTCCAGTCAGTAGGGAAGGGTCACCCCGTGCTGCTCCGAACTACGAAGTAGTCCCGCTTCCAGGCCGGGAATTTACTCGAGAGCTTGTGCATGAGTTTAAAGCCCGGGCGGTGAGACAGATAATAAGCTCGTTTGTGCCCGGGGAGAGTGCCCGAAGCACTCTTCTTTATGTTCAGGATGGTGCTGAGGATATCTAGGTCAATAGGGAGAGAACGATCGAAGCAAAGAGAAATGGTCCCAACCACATTCCGTATGGAATTCGGGTGAAGTTGGTCCAAAGTGATATTAAAGTGCACTAGCACCTCAACAATCAGGGGATGAAGAGGAAGTCGGAGCTCGTCAACTAGTTGCTCCCTGAAGACCACGATCTCGTTGGGACCGTACTCCCATGGAAATCTGCTGGTAGGAAGACTGTAAGAGTACTCCCCGGAAAGTTTGAACCTCTGTATGAGGTCTTGGAGTCTCTCCAAAGTCATGATGGAAGGGCCAAACTGATCTGGCGCCCGACCTCGGTGGGAGGTGGAAGCCAGATGACCCGAAGCCACCCGTACATCGGACGGCTGGGCGGCAGAAGAGCCACCCTGAGGCGATGTACCCACCTCGGGCTCGTCGATGAGGCTATCTACGCTAGACGACATTACAAGGCGGAAAGGAAAGAGTATTCGAAAAAGAAAAAGAAGCTCAGAGACTCACCACAGGAAACGCGAACTGAACTAGGGGAACAAACCAAGCTAGAAGACCCGAGCTGGGAACCTTATACGCGAGCTCAACACTGACGTTGGGGACTTTGTGGAGAAGAAATGACCAAGGGTCCCCCACTATTTATAACCGCTGCACCTGGGCGTTAACGGTTAAGATGGAGACGATCCAACGGCTCTCAAAAAAACTGGCTACGGGTTCCTCGAGGTGAAATCAGTTTAGCGCATTTTTTGGCATCCGCGAAGTCCAAATCGCGTGACGTCCGCGCGTAAACTGAATGCAACCCGGGTTCCCTTTGACTGAGTCGAGAACTAGACCAGTCCAGCTGGGCGAAACGTGTGACGAAGCGGCATGAGTACCGAAGCCAAATCCACCCGGCGCAACATGAACTCCCCGCACTGGGTCAACACCGCCAGCACAGGGAGTGGGGGGCAATTGATGGAGGGTGATTTGGCCCAACCTCGTAGCACGGGTACACGTGGGCATGACCTTGCTCAAGCGATGACTCAGCGTGACAGCACAGCAAGCGTAACCGCAACTCAGAGGGAAGGTCCCACCAAGTTCAGCCCGGCAACTCGGCAGGATAGGCTACTTGCCAGGAGCCGCCTGGCCTGCAGCTCCTCCCCGAGGCTAAGACACCCCAAGCTACCTCCGAGCTCGGGGCCCCCTGACCTTTTCTAATACCCGAGCTCCTCCCAATGAATCTCAGGCCACTCCCAGACAGGAACACCCCGATCCGTCTCTAGGTACCCCGAGGTGAAGACACCTCAGGCCAGACAGCTTGACATAGCTTGCCACAGGTAGCTCGCCGCTTGCAGGATGGCCCGGCACAGGGTAACTCGCGAGAGAGCAGTTTGGCATATCGCAGGAAGATCTCCTGCCTGACCACCGTACCCGACAAATCTAGGGACAGCAACCACGTCCCTCGTCAGACAGTGTCGTGCATGTCACCTTTAGAGGGTGCCTTACACCTGACAAGCACGTACCCTGCAATGACGGCCTCGCGTGTGCCATCTCAGCCCTGCCTGTAACGACTGCGGCAGGCTGACAGTGGCAGTTATACCTGCCCTGTCAGAGGCCAGTGGGCCTGATGCAACGGAATTCTGTTATAAGGAGCCTACTCTCAAAGAACAGGGGTAACTTCTATCACTCGTGCTATCTGCACTCTTAGCCTTGATCCTCTTCTTGCTTTTTCCGCAGAATACTAACTTAAGCGTTGGAGTGTTCTTGCCGGGCAAGCCCCCAGGAATTCTTCTTCTTCTCCATCTCAAGTGCCTTTCAAGAGCCACGCAAGTGCTAGATAGGAGTGACCGGATTGCACACCATCAAGTGGGAACCTCCATGTGTGAGATGTGTGGTTGAGATCATGTTAGTAAAGGGTTGGAATGTGTTTTGTTGGTAGGTGATCCCAACTCTGACAAGGGAGATGTTTCCAATTTGTCATTGTAGTGTCATGTTGGAAGTGTTTTATTGGTAGCAAATCCCGATGCAAGTGATTCTTCCAAATCAGAGTACGAACCAGCTACCAATATACAATCCCAACAACCAACAAGGTATTTCATCTATACATATAGGAACATCTCCCTTGTCGTTTACGATGTGATGTTCCCAATGTACAGTTGTAATGGATTATCGGGATGGAGTTGGGACCGTCTTATTTCTTTTTTTTCCTTGAACAAAATTGGGCTTTTTCTTTATTGAACAAATCAATCTTTAAGTGGCCTTGCCAATCTGGAAAGATAATCAACTAGGTTTTTGGCACCGGAGTGTGAGTGTTTCACAAGCATTCCATTTTTTGTTGATGTGTCATTCATGCCACATCAGCAATTAAATAGAATTGGTAAGAAAATCGTATTTAGCAATCCTGTTTTACAAAAAAAAAAAATGTTTTTGCAATGATTAGCTCAGGATTCAAGAAAGAAGGGGTTTCTTGAATCGCCATAGTGATCTTGAAACAATAAAATGATGTGGAACATTGAAACTTGAAAATGCTGACTTCTTTTCTAAGATGTCATATAATTGTCATTATAAGTATATTATAATAATAAGTCAAATCACTTTAATCGCCTAGTCAACTTGCATCTCTATCAAATATGAATTTTTTTGTGGTTCTCAAAAGAACAAATGAAACAAAACACTAGAAAATTGGAGAAACAGAACGCTTGTAGAACACTCTGATGCCAAACACCTACCAAGCTTTTTATCTACATGTAATAACCAGCATGTATCCTTTTGATACTAGCTACTAAAGTATGATCGGTTCTCATAATACCGGTTCCATAAGAAAGCAATTACCAAGTGTTTAGGAACCAACTACTACATGTTACTAGTTTTCATAAGACCGGTTCTATACGAAAGAATTATCGGGAGCTTGATATTCACAACATTATTTATATTTAATATTCTAAAATGATTAGTAAACTTCTATGTGTTACTATAACTTGGGTAGGGGTGTCACTGACATTATTAAAAATCTGATTTCGAGTTTAAGATTCAACATAATCCAATTGAATTCAAATAACTCAAATATCATAATCAGTTAAATTCAAATATCATATTCATACCATTTAAGTAATCGGATCAAATTCAGATATGATTTTATTTGATTCAATAAATATTTTAATTCAATTGATTATTTAATTCTTATATATAATATTTAAATATTTTATATAATTTATATCTAATAATAAATTTATACAAATAATTTTTATATTTGTATACTTTATATAGATAAAATTTTACATGTTTATTAATTACCTAAAATAATTAATAATTTGAATTGAATTGACTATTTGAATATTTAATTGAATTTGAATTTGAACATTGATTTTCAATATCTGTCACATAATGAATCAAGTTTAGATATTGCCTGATTCAATTTGAAATCAATCCGTTTGCACCCCAAAACTTGGGTATTGTAGACACCCAATTTTTGTGCCCTTTAGTATTTTTTTAGCACTTCAAGCATTAAGTATACTTTAGCTAACATCTCAACCAATCTAGGGGATTTTTGGAATTTTACAAAAAGTTTAAACCTTTAAGTTAAACTAATCCAACACTATAGGTACATATAACCCAAAATTCCAAATCCAACAATAAAAATCACTCAAATCCAACACTGTTTACTCCTTTCATCTTAAGGCCCAAAACCGGAACCAATTTCAGCTATCCAATCAGGATCATTTTGATCATGAACCTCATATCACATCAAGTCACCAAAGGTACATAGAGCCCAAAATTCCAAATCTGACAATATCAAGATCACCCAAATCTGACATCGTTAACCTTTCATCTCAAGACCTAAAGAAATCTAACCTTGTATATGCATAGAGTTTGAAATTCCAAGTCCAACAATACAAGACTTTCCAAATCCGACACCATTAACCCCTCCATCTTGAGACCCCAAGAAAGACTCAATTATAAGTGTCTATTAGGAATCTTCTTCAATGAAACTTGGAACCTAAAAACCCATACAGCTAGATCTTTCTCCTAGGCCCTAGAACAATCTTTAAACTTGGTACTTCATTGAAACTTGGAACCTAGTGTCCAATCAATCAAGACAGTCACCTAAACTTGGTATTCCTTTTAGGCAAATTCATAAGAGAATGTATCTAATCTTTGAATTGATTGAGACAATCTCTCACATGTCATGCCAACCCTTATTTGTCAGATGGGTTTCTACATCCAACCACAGAAAATAATATCCATACTATTGAAACTATCATAACAGTCCTTAATGGTCCAAACTGCAAAATCATAATTCCCACCAACTAATTCTTTCCTGCCATGTTTAAGTGTCGAGATCAATTCTACCATCGGCCATGCCTGGCATGTCTATGTGTCAAGACTAATTCCCTTGACTGTTAAACAGGTTTCCACATCTTCCACTAAAAGATGATTCCGATTTGTCCATTGGAACAAGCATAACGGTCCTTAATGGTCAAAAATTAAAATTGTAGTTTTGGCTAGCTCGACCTTGCCTAGCTTGTGCAGGTGTGAGGACCAACTTTATCATCCATTAAAAGGGCTTCCACATCTACTACTGAAAGTTTATGCCCATTTAACCATCAGAACCACCATAACGATACTTAACACACAAAACTATGAAAATGTAGTATTGGCGACATAGGCCCTCCCTAGCTTGTGTAGCTATTAAGACCAACTCCGTCATATATGAAATGAGATATGATTTTACATTAGCTCCTTAAAGATGATACTCAATAGGCTTAAGAAACTACCACAATAGTCCTTAACGATCGAAACTATGAAATTACAATTTTGGCTAGCCTAACCCTTCCCAGCATGTCTAGGCCTTGAGACCAATTCTGTGCAATCCATTAAACTAGATGCCACATCCACTCATAGATACGGTGCCCAACTAGCCACCATAACCACCATAATAGTCCTTAATGTTCAAAACTGCAAACCAGTCCAACCTTGCATAGTGTGTCCAAGTGTCGAGACTAATTCCATCATCCATTATATGGGATTCCACATTCTCCCCTAAAGGTTGTGCTTATTTATCCATTGAAACCATCATAATAGCCCTTAATGTTGAAATCATGAAATCACAGTTTTGTCCTATCTATCCATGTCATGTGTATTTAGGTGTAGGGACCAATTCCGCCATCTATTATATGGGCTTCCACATCTACTTGTAAAAGATGGTGCTCATTTGACTTTTAGACATTTCTAGTAGTCCAATGTGCCAAGACAAATTGTGGCATCTATTATATGGATTTCCGCATTTAGTTGTAAAAAAATAATCCCCTTTCAATTGTTAGAACCCCTATAATAGTTTTTAATGGTCAAAATTACAAAATCACCATTTGATCAATTCGACCTTGTCTAATGGTTCTAGGTGCCATGACAAACTATTCCAATCTATCATACAAGCATCCACATTCGCTCGCTCATAAAAGATGATGCCCATCCAATTGTCAAAACTCTCATAATGGTGCTTAATAATTGAAACTACAAAATCACAGTTTTGGCTAATCGAGCCATGTTTTGTAGTTCCAAGTGTCAAGACCAATTCCACTATCTATTGTACTAGTTTCTACATATGTAAGTAATAGAAGGTGCCTATCCAGGCCCTAAAACCCTTGTAACAGTCCTTAACAGTTGAAACTATGAAATTACAATTTTGGGTAGTGCAACCTTGTTTCATGGTTTTAGGTGCTAGCACCAACTACAGCATATATTATATTAGTTTCTACATCCGAATATAAAAGATGCTGCCCATCTGGTCACTAAGACCACAACAACAGTCCTTAATGGTTGAAATTGTGAAATCACAATTTTGGTCAGCTGGACCATATTTGTGTCCAATTGTTGGGACCAATTCAGCCATCCGTTCTATGGGCTTCCACATCTTCTTATAAAAGATGATGCCCATTTGATTTTCCAAAACCCCCATAATTGTCCTTAAGTCAAAATTGCGTTGGATTTGGTTACAATACAATTTTATTTTCACTAATATAAATGTATGGGAGTGCAAATGAAAAAAATGCAAATTCTTGTTTAGTTTTATTTTGAGTTTTACTTTATTTTGCTTCATTTGTATTGCAATCAAATAAAATAAACTAAAATTTAAAACACAAATAGGTCATAATTTTCACTTAAATCATTTACATTGCTATAGTTTTGCATTAGTACAAATTTATTTGCATTACAACCAAACACAACCTAAGTCAAAATTTCGAAATCACATTTTTCACCATTGAAACCCCATAACTATCCCATCTTTTACTTGAGAAAGTTGGTGGAAACATGTATAACAGATGGCACTGTTTGCCCCAACACCTATAACCGCCAGATAGGATTGGGTTGGATAAAACTATGATTTTGTAGTTTAACCATTAAAGACCATTATGGGGGTTTCAAGGGTCGAATTAGGACCATATTTTATGGTTAGATGTGGAAACCCGTATAACAAATGGTGCAGTTTGTATTGACACATGGAATTACCAAACATGGTCAGACCAGTGAAAAATGTTATTTCATAGTTTCAATTGTGAAAGACAATTATGGGAGTTTCAATAGATGAATCAGAACTAACCTTGCAAGTAGATGTGGAAGCTTGTATAACAGATGGTCCCTATGCTTGGACATACCAAACAAAGTCAAGTTGACCAAAATTGTGGTTACATAATTTCAACACTAAGGACCGTTAGAATGGCTTTGGGGCCGGATGGGCATCGTCTTTTATATTCAAATATGGAAATTAATATAACAGATGGCATAGTTGGCCCTAGCACCTAGAACTGTAAAACAATGTTAGACTAGCTAAAACTATGATTTTATAGTTTTATTTGTTAAGGATTGTTACAAGGGTTTTGTAGCCCAGAGAGTTACATTTTCTGACCTACGTATATGAAAACTAGTAAACAAATAATTGAGTTGGTCCTAACACCTTAAACTACAAAAGAGGGCTTGGTCGGCTAAACTTATAATTTTGTAGTTTTAACTATTAAGCACCGTTATGGGGCTTTGAAAATTAGATGGGCACCTTTTTTATGGGTGAATATGAATACTCATATGACAGATGGAACAATTTATCGTAGCACTTGGAACCGCTAGACAAGGTCAGGCTGACCAAAACTGTGATTTCGTAACTTTAACCATTAAAAACCTTTATGGGGATTTCAATGAGGATCTTTTAAACCTGTATAATGAATGATGAAATTGGTTCCAACACTTAAACATGGCAAATAGGGTTGAGCCAACCAAAATTGTGATTTAACAGTTTTGACCATTAAGGGTTGTTATGAGGGTTTTGGAGGTCACATCGGCATCATCTTTAATGTTTGGATGCGGCGGAAACTAGTATGACGTAATTGGCCCCAACACTTGGAACCATAAAACAAGATTAGGCTAGCAAAAATTATGATTTCACGGTTTCAACCATTAAAGACCGTTACAAGGGTTTTGGCACCCTAATGAGCACCATCTTTTACCTATAAATGTGCATATTAGTATAGCAAATACTGGAGCTGGTCCTAACACTTAGAACTATAAAACAAAGCTGGACTGGCCAAAATTGTAATTCTGCAATTTCAATTGTTAAGCATCATTATGGGGGTTAGGCCAGCCAACCTTGTTGGTGTTGGCACTTGGAACTGCTAGGTATCTTTTATGGTAGAATGTAGATACTTGTATGTCAGGTAGCACCATTTGTTCTGACACTTGAAACTGCTACACAGGGTTAGGCCAGCCAAAATTCTGATTTTTTAGTTTCGACAATTAAAAATCATTATGGGGGTTATGACAATTAAGTGAGGACTACCTTTTATGGTTGGATGTGAAAACTTATATAACAAATGGCATAGTTTGTCTTGGCACTTGGAACTGCTAGGCATGGCTAGGTTGGTGAAAAAAGTGATATCACCATTTTGATTGTTAAGGATAGTTATGGGGATTTTGATGATCGAATCGACACATTCTTTTATAGATAGATATGGAATCCCATATAACGGATGGGGGAATTGATCCTGACACCTAAACACACATAATAGGGCTGGATAGGCAAAACTGCAATTTCATAATTTCAATTATTAAGGGTTGTTATGGTGGCTAAATAGGCACAATATTTTTGGTAGAATGTGGAAGGCTAGATTGGTCCAAACTATTATTTCATAGTTTTAAATGTTAAGGATTATTATGGTGGTTCTGATGGCTAGTTGGGCATCATATCTTAAGAGTGGATGTGGTAACTAGTTTAATGGATGCACAAAATTGGTCTTGAGAGCTAGACACACAAGGAAGGCTGTCTTTTAAGGGTTAATGTAGAAACTCGTTTCATAGATGATGGAATTGGTCTTGAAAGCTGCATAAACCAAGGAAGGCCAATGCCGCCAATAATGCAATTTCTTAGTTTTGTGTGTTAAGTATCGCTATAGCAGTCGAATGGGCATAGTCTTTTAGCTTTAGCAGTGGATGTAGAAACCCTTTTAGTGTATGATACATTTGATCTTGGCACCTACACAAGCTAGGCATGCTAGGCCAGCCAAAACTATAATTTATCAAATGGGAGTCATTTTTTAGGGACGGATGTGGAAACCTATTTAATGATTGAGGAAATTAGTCTCGACACATAGACACACTAGGCATGGCCTAACAAACAAAATTGTTATTTCACAATTTTGATGGCCAAGGACTATTGTGGTCATTCTAGTGCCTAGTTGAGTACTCTATTCTATGGTTGGACATGGTAACCCATTTTATAGATGGTGAAATTGGTCTCAAAATTTAGACACACTAGGTAGGGTTGGGATGGCAAAAAGTATGATTTTGAAGTTTTAACCATTATAAGAACTATTATGGTAATTTTGGGGGCCAGATGGATATTGTCTTTTAGTGAGTGATGTGGAAACCTATTTAATGGAGGGTAGAATTAGTTTTGACACTTAAACATGCTAAGAAAGGCCTGGTTAGTCAAAATTGTGATTTTGTAGTTTCAACCATTGAGAATCGTTAGGATGGTTCTAATGGTCGATTCGATATTATTTTCTATGGTTGGATGTAGAAACCCATATAACGGATGATGGAATTGGTCTTAACACCTTGGCATGTCCTACTGAGTTGTGTCAGCTAGGGGATGATTCAAGCTGAGCCAAGCCGAATACTTGGTTATTTGAGCTTGGCTCGCCGAAACTGTGTTAGGCTCGTGCTCGATTCAAACTAGAAATGTGAGCTCGAGCTTAGCTCGGTTCAAAGCTTGCAAGTTCGAGCTCAGCTCGACTCAAGCTTAACTACAAGCCGATTTTTTCTAAATATATATATATATATATATACATATATAAAAATATTTTTATTTTACATACAAAAAATTAAGAATTATAAAAATTATTTATTATTATATATAAAATAAAATTTTTTATTATATATGTTTATATGTATGTATGTATGTAATAAAAAGTATTTATTTATTATACTAGGCTCCAATTCGGCTCAATTAGCAAACGAGTCTATATATCAAGCTCGAGCTCGGTTTGAAGCTTGGTTTAAATCGAGCTGAGCCGAGCTTGAATAGCTTGTGAGAACTTCGACTCATGGCCACTCCTAGTGTCAATCATAATTGTCCTTAATGGTTGAAATTGTCAATTCACAATTTTGGTTGCTCGAACTTGTTGGGCATGTCCAAGTGTCAACACCAATTCCACCATTTGTTAAACTAGTTTTCATATCTACGTATGAAAGAAAGTGTCCATCTAATAGCCAGAACCACCAAAATGGTTCTTAATGGTTAAAACTTAGGATTCACAGTTTTTACCAACCTAGCCTTTCTTGATGTGTGCAAGTGTTGAGACCAATTCTTCCATCAATGAAATGCGTTTTTGCATTCACCCTTAAAATACGGTGTCCATCCGGCTATCAAAACCACCATAATGATCCATAACTAACAAAATTGCAAAATTGTACTTTTGGCTACATCGCCCCTATCTAGCATGTGTAAGAGCTAAGACCAATTCCGCCATTTGTTAAACGACTTTCAACATCTCCCCTGAAAATATAGTGCCTATGTAGCTTCTAAAAGCACCATAACGTTCCTTACTGGTTAAAATTTTGAAATCACAATTTTGGATAGTCTGGTCTTTATTGGCATGTCAATGTGTCAAGATCAATTTGACCATCCATGAAATGAGTTTCACATCTAGCATTAAAATATATTGAACATTTTGTCACCGGAAGCATGATAACGGTCCTTGGTGATCGGAATTATAAAATTGCACTTTTTGTATTCTTGACCCTTAGCTAGCATGTGTAGGTGTTGAGACTAATTCTATCATTATTTTAAATAGGTTTCCACATCCACCCCTAAAAGATGGTGCCTGCCTATATGCCTTGTCAGAACCACCATAACAGTTCTTAACTATCAACTCTATGAAATTGTAGTTTTGGTTGCCCCCATGCCCTACTTTGCTTGTCTAAGTCTTGAGAATAATTCCGTCATCCATTAAATGACTTATGGCATTCAACCGTAATATATAGTACCCAACCAGCCCCTAGAACCACCACCCATGTTCCTTAACAATGAAATTTGTGAAATTGTAATTTTGGCAAACCTAACCTTGCTTAACGCCTCCATGTGTTAGGGCAAATTCAACAATCTATTAAACAAATTTCAACATCCACCTATAATAAGGGGTGACCATTTGCTCGCTAGAACCACCATAATGGTCTTTAAGGGTTAAAACTATAAAGAATAGAATTTTGGGCAATCAAGTCTGATTTAGAATGTCCAAGTGTCAAGAAAAATTCCATTATTCGATAAGTAATTTTGTGCATTCACCCTTAAAAGACATTGCCCATATGGCCCTAAGAATTGCCATAACAATCATCAACGGTTGAAACTATGAAATCACAATTTCATCCAACTTGACCCTACCTAGTGTGTCTTAGTATTAAGACTAATTCCGTCATCCATTAAATAGGTTACCTAACCCACCTATAAAATACAATGCCTAACTTGATATTAGAACCACTATAATGGTCAAAACTGTGAAATTGTAGTTTTGGCTAACCTGGCCCTACTTAGCATATTTAAGTATTCAGATCAATTTTCTTATCCATTAAATGGGTTACCACATCCACCCTTAAAATATGTTGCTCAATCCGCTACCAGAATTCCCAAAATGATTCTTAACAGCCATAATTGTTAAATCATATTTTTTGCTAGCCCAACCTTGCCTACTATGTCTAGGTTTCAAGTCCAATTCCACTATCCACAATACATTTCATGGCGTGTTGAGGTGTGAGGATTATTTTTGCAATTTGTTAAGTGGCATGTTGAGGTATCAATATGGTTGTCAATGGATCGGGTTCAACCCAATGGATCTGAACCAATTGGGCCGGTTCTAGTTTCTGATATATTGTTGCAATTATTACCAATTTGGAACTGATTTTACCCAACTTAGACCTAATAGTTTATTAGATCGAATAATTTAGCAATTCAACCATTTGGGTCAATAGTTTGTTGACCAAGTTAAAAATTTTGGGTGGTCAAACTGTTCAACCCAAGAATTAGTCAATTGTCTAGTTGTCTAGTTCCATTTTATACCCAGATGATCAAACCATTCAACCCAAGAACTGATCAATTGTTCAATTCTGTTTTGTACTTGGTCCAAAATTTTTCAAAAAAAAAAAAAAAACATTGACTTGGTTAACAAACCGTTGTCCTATACAATTGGACTACTAAGTCGTTCAATCTAATAAATGGCTTTTGAACTATTTTTTATCTTAATTATATTTTATTTTTTAAGTGTCATGGGTTGAACCAAGGTTTTTAAAACCGAATTGGACAATGAAATGGTCAGGGTCCGGTTCCCGGGTCAAACAGTCCGACCTTTCGAACCGAATGGGTAGCCCATTCTGACAAAAAAATTAAAAATAATAAAAAACAGCCAAAACCATTGGACGGCTCAAACGATTTGAACAGTTCGACTGCCCAGGTCAGTGGTTTGTTGACCCAATCAATGGTTTTTGCCGAAATAATGGTTTTGGAATAAAATGGAACCGGTCACCAATTCCCATTTTTTCTGGTTTGACTGTCCGGCCTGATCCGGTTTTGAGAACCATGGGTTGACCCATTCAGACCGGATGGCCAAATTGTTGACCTTGACACTATGGCCAAAGTGGTTCTGTTTTGGATTGGTTCTTAAATTACCTTAATTAATTAACTTTATTTACTTATTTATATTGATTAGCTTTGTTTATCTTAATTAGTATAATTTAATTAATTAACTTAATAAAATTAATTAAATACTTTAGGGTCATTTAATTAGATCCTAACATTGACCACATAACTTTGTCTAGTGGATCTACGGGCATTGTTTCAAACACTACATTTTTTGCGTAGCATCGTCCTTTCCTCCAAAGTCTAGCGTTGGCCCTTTCTCAAAGTTCAAGGGTTATGAAGCCAAAAATCTTATATATATACATCTCTTAAATAAACTTCCACTTCAACCCCTACAAGATGATACCCAAGTCTTGGGTTGTAAATGAATCGAATTTGAGTCGAATCGAATCAAACAATATCTAAATTCAATTTGTTATATGATGGATATTGAAAATCAATGTTCGAATTCAAATAGTTTATTGAATTCGATTTCCACCTATTAATTATTTTTGGTAAATAATAAACATATAAGATAAATATTTTAATTATATAAAGTATATAAGGTATATATATTAATTATTATATATAAATGATATAAAATGTTTAAATATTTTACATAGGGTTCGACTATGATATGAAAAATATATAATATTTGATAAACTTCTTACCAGTCAACTAGAATCCTAATGTATTATATGTAAAAATTCTTTTTATGTTATATCTTTTCCGCATCATAAATTTTCCCTTTTATGTATTATATATACAAATTAAATAATCAGTCAAATTCAAATATTTATTAAATAAAAAAAAGTTACATATGAATTTAATCAATTATAATATTTGAATTATTCGAATTCAATTCAATTATATCAAATATTAAACTCAAAATAGGATTTTTAAGGCCATTGAAACCCCTACCCAAGTTATAGTACGCCATTGAACGAGTATGATTTATGTCATGTTTGTCGGGTAGGGGGGTTGAGTGGTATTTTGATCTTAACACTGGATTTCAACTTTCAACGAGCAGGTTTTAGTGGTAAAGGCGTGGGGGGATTTTCTTTTTGTGAAGGGGGGGCTCATAGTCATTTCCACCCGTGAGAATAGGATATCCTTTGGACGAATGGATTTTAATAGTGCGCCAATCTATAACCCTCCAAAAAGTTGGGCCAATTGGAGCTCTATCTAATCCCTGGTTTGCCCTCTTCGCCCTTCTTCCTGCTTAACTGATCGATATACTTCGTACTTTCGTAGTTCTTATCATCGACAATAGCTCAGAGCTCTGAAGAGAGGTTGAGAGAAAATGCCTTTGAACATGTTGGACGCGACCGTATCGAGCTTCAATCAGGTCTTTGAGAGGTTCAAGTCCGAAGCACCGAAGCATCAAGCCAATCTCATCCTCTTCTTGGCCGATAAAGATCCCTCCACCTCTCTAAGCTGGTGCCCCGGTACTTAACTTCAATTTCTGATCTGTTTTGGTAAACAAAATGAGAAATATCACACAAACTATTAAGGAACACAACCCTTCACTTAAGGGAGAAGAATTGTTTTGTTGGATTTGAGAATTCTACCAATGAAACTAATTCTTGTGTTTATGGTATGCGTTAATGATTGCTAGACGTTTGATGGGTTTTCTCTGAAGTCCTGGAAATTCATAAAGAAGCGATACAAATATGGAGGAATTGCAATTGCATGCCATATATTTGATGAATGCGAATTCTGTTTCTTCTTTTCCTTATATCATGAGGCATCTGAATCTTGGAAAATATAGTAGTTGAAATCTATGAACTGTGATGTGTGATAGTACTAGGAATAGCTAGCATGAAGTTCGGAATTTTGTGGTGTTGTCGATGAAGTTGAAGTGTTAAAGCTGCTTGAAGTAATTTTAGCCAGCGTTAGACAATTGTTTGTTGTTCTTCTTGGACTAGTTTAGGAAATGCACATTAGCAACCTTGTTAGCAAGATTTGAGTCATTTGACCAATCTGATATGAATAAAAAAAAAAAAAAATCGCTTGGCTGACTTAAAGATGTGAGTATATCAAATGGTTCCTTTTCTTTCCATGTTTTGAAGTCTAAATTTGCAAGATCCGTTTCTGACATGAATAAGCATTTCCATAAGAATGCTTTCATACCAAACTGATGTAGCACAGGTATGGCCAAAGCTGGACTGATGTAACACTTTTTGGAGAAAAACTGGAAATAAATTGATGATTTGCAAGGTTTAGGACTTGGATTTGCATTTGTGGAAATAGGAATAGGTCCATTCAAGATGGATGAGAATTTATTTACAGTTGTGGGGATGTTTGGTTTGGTTAGCACAGGTATGACCAAAGCTGGACTGATAGAAAACTTTTTGGAGAAAAACTGAAAAGAAATTGATGATTTACAAGGTTTAGGACTTGGATTTGCATTTGTGGAACTAGGAACAGGTTCATTGAAGATGGATGGGGGTTTATATACAGTTGTGGGGATGTTTGGTTTGATTAAGACAGATTTGTAGGAATGAAATTTCTACAATATACAAAAAACTATATAGATAAAAAACCGGAAAACTTAACATCTTGAGCTTTGGGTAGAATTTGTAAAACCTATCTAAAAGGAGTGCTTAGGATGCTAAGCTAAAGGAGGTAATTAAATATGAAGGGGTTCTCAGATGGTTTGGCACTAAGGAATGAACATTTCTAAAATAGGAAATTTCAACTCTTTAAGGATGTTTATATGGGATGAAAAGGGTGTAAAAGGGAGGTGGCTAGTTCTAGCCTGCTTTTTGCCAAGGCTGGAAGGGGCATTACAGGGGATTGAAAGTGGGGTTTAGGGAAATTAAATATATGGACTTATCTCGGATTGATTCCTGCCTTCTAATGTTGAATTATTACTTTTTTTTTTGAATTAGAGAAAGTATAAAGAAAGTCTTTCTCAAGGAGTCAGTGTTTCAAGTGTGTTGGAATCTTAGAAGTGATCGGAAGGAAGATGGAGGACGAGAGAAGGTTCAGAGTAGTAGGAAGATGGAGGTCTGAGGTATCGATCGAAGCCAATACATTCAAGTTCGAAGAGGAAATGATCAAAGGTGAGGATGCAATGAAAATCAGAGGGAATAACAGGGCGACTGTGTTGGTATCAAAGGAGGTCATTGTATGGATGAAAGGTTTCATAGATGGGGCTATCAACTCTGGTAAAGTGAATGGCTGGAAAAACTCCATGTCAGTTCTAGGTAAGAAATATGTAACAGAATTGAAAAGAAACAGAAAGGGATAGTTTATCTCTGTGGTGGAGTTTTTTGGAACAAATGGAAAACAAATGCTATGTGTGCCGGAAGGGAGATTACAGAAAGGGTGAATGGGTTTTGTGAAGGTGCTACAGTCTTTCCTTGTAGCCTCGGAAGATAAGAGAGTGGATGGGGTGAAGRGAACTGGTCAAAAATCCAAAGACCAGGGTCAAAAAGTTCAGGAGGGGGCAGTTTCGATTAGTACCTCTGGGAGTGTAGAAGTGCAAGGCCTTCCGACTGAAATGGTGGTTGCTTGCTCTWCTATTCATYRAAGATTATTGGTAGGAGCAGGGAAGGATGAGTGGAAGAAAAGAAGGGTGCTAGTGGCTGATAAAGGAGTGACAGATTGGAGGAGGGTTCTGAGTACAGTTGCAGGGGAGATAGGCATTGGGAGTGAAGCTATGTTGTTCACTTTTGTAGAGACGAAAGCCGTGCTTGATGTAGGCGACCAAGAACTTAGTTTTAAAGCAGTTGCGGTGGATGGAGGTTTGATACAGGTTCAGAACTGGAGCCCAATCTGCAATGAAGTCGAAGTCCAAGATGGGTGTGTCCGACTGAAGTTTGTAGGCCTTCCGTTTCACCTCTGGCGAGACTCTGTTCTTGAGAAGATCATGCAGAGTCTGGGAGGCATCTTGGTGAAAGCTGATAAACGAAATCTGGGTGTCGTGGAGTTACAGGTAGCTGGTGTACGGCATGAGAACCTGTCGAGGTTCTTTGAAATCTGCTCGGATGAAGCCTGGTACAAGATGTGGGTGGCTTCAGAAGTTGAACGGTCGTGGTGGGAAGGTGCTCCTAAGGTAGAGGATGATGAGCTGGCTGGGTGGTGGACATGTGGAGGGCAGAGGGTGGGAGATGAAAAGGTGGAGCAGATGAAAGTTATTTTTGGGGTTACTGAGCCAGTTGGGGAAACCCAAACGAAAAGCAACCTAATTAAGGAAACTAATTCAAATGGGTTTGATTTAAACAAATTAATGGCGGGCTCTTCTTCTTATGCTGACGTGGCGAAGAGGTAGGATGGGTTGGGGAGCTGAAAGGTTTGGTCCGAGCCGTTGAAGGTGGCAGGTGGGTCGGGCGGGGTGAAGTTTGAGCTGGGATAGCGTTGGAAGGGCCACGTGACAATTTAAAAGGTCACGTGGGTGGGTTGGGCGGTCTGGAGTTTGAACCGGAGCTTTTGTTTAAGGGCCCACGTGACAACTTAAAAGGTCATCCGGGCGGGTCGGGTGGGTGTAAAACCGAAAGGATGCTCCACTTGAAGGACCCACGTGATAACTTAAAATGTCACGTGGGTCGGGGTATGGGGACTCTTCTTGGGCCACTGATAGACAACGATAATGGTTTATCATCGTCCCAAGTCGTGAGAGGGGGGGGGGATGTGCGCAGTGACGGAAAATGGAGAAGAAGTTGGATTTGTAGCGGGTTCCCTGACGAAGTTTGGAGGATCTTAGCCCCCTGCGACGCTCCTCAAAGAGGCCGAATCCAAGATACTCTAGGGAAAGAACTGAAGAGAGGGAAGAGAAGGATGAAGGTTGGGTGCAGTGCAGTGAAGGAGATGAAGAATCGGAGGACTTTTCTGATGATGGTACTAGCGTGGGCAGTGTAAATGACGAAGGTAGTTGTGTTGGAGGTGACATGGTCAGGTGGAATATTGCAAGCTTATTTCAGGGTGAAGATTGTAATTGGCTTAACTCATTCCCAAGACTACAGAGTGTGCAAGGAATAACAGAAGGGGCAAACTGGGAGAACCGGAAGCAGAGCAAGAACACACCATCTAGGGGTGAACCAGGGGTAGAGTGGAAAGATCACCAGGGTGTCCAAAGGGCAGAAGTACTTTCCAACCAACTCAGGGAGATAGACATTTACTAACCTCTGGAACAAGAGAGGGAGGCCGGGAACAGTCCTTTTCTAGCCTGTCCATTAGTCCCAGGTAACCAAGTGAATTCGGCTTGTGCTACTAATGCGTCTCCTATAGCCCATGAATATGTAGTCAAGCTAGTTGGCGGGCTCTCCGAGGAGGGGGAGAGGGGAAGGAAGGTATAGGAATGAAAAAGTGTGGGAAATCATTGAAAGAGTGTTTAAGGAAGTGGAAGGAAAGTTGATCTGGAGGAGGGAAGGGGAGGGGACAATGGAGAGGAGGGAAGGGAAGGAGGGTAGAGATGGAGAGGATTACAAGGAGAGAAAAGGGAAGGAGGGAGGTAACAGGAGAGGGAGGATGGATGGAGAGGAAAGAAGAGAGGTGAGACCAGAGGAGAGGAAGAAAGGGTAGGTGGACAGAGATTGAGGGGATTTTGTAGGAAGGATAGGGGTGGAGGACTCGGTGAGAGAAGACATGATAGCAAAATTTGTAGGGAAGTTGGGTTGTAGGTTGGGAGATTTGAATGTGTTGAAAGAAAGCTTACAGAAGAGGAAGAAGGAGATCAGAACAAAGAAAGAGGAGATTGAGTGAAGTAGAGAGATTGAAGAGAGATGTAGAAGGTGACAAAAAGCTCGGGGGTAAAAGGAGATATAAGGAAAAGGGGAAAGTAGTGGGTAGATGGCAAGGGGTTTAAAAAAGAAGCGGAATGAAGATTTTTAGTTGGAATGTGAGGGGAATTGGGAGTGCAAGGAAGAGAGCGACAATAAAAGAGGTAATAAGGAGGTATGACCCAGACATTGTGTTGTTGCACGAGTCTAAGAGAATGGAGTTTAATAACAATGGGCAAGGAGTGTATGGAAAGCTAGGGGGATTAGCTGGGTGGCTGCTCCCTCGTGGGGTTTTTCCAGGGGGGATTGTAACAATGTGGAAGAGGGATGTGGTTGAAGGTTTGGAGGAGTTGATCAGAAAATACTCGATTTCCATGAATTTTAAGCAGCAAGAGGATGATTATATGTGGGTGCTCACAAATGTATACGGACCAAATGACTACAGAGAGAGAAAGGAGTTGTGGGAGGAATTGGCTGATATTAGAGGGTTGTGGGATGGCCCTGGTGTGTGGGTGGGGATTTCAATGTGATCAGATTCTCGGAGGAATCTAATAAGGTTAATCAAAGGGTGACAAAAAGCATGAGGAAGTTTAACAGTTTTGTGGATGCCTTTGAGCTTAAAGAGATTCCCCTAGCCCATAAGACATTTACATGGTCAAATCTCCAATCTAGACCCATTTGCTCTAAGCTGGATAGGCTCCTGTTCTCTTTGGATTGGGAAGAACATTGGGGAACCTTGGCTTCTAGAGCTCTCCCAAGGGTGACCTYGGATCATTGGCCCATAGTGTTATGTAAGGAGGAAAGAAGGTGTGGAGGTCCTACCCCCTTTAGATTTGAAAATATGTGGTTACTTCATCCAGGGTTTACTAACAAAGTGAGGGAGTGGTGGTATGAGTGTAACCCAATGGTGGAATGGGAGGGGATGAGATTCCATAAGAAACTACAATTCTTGAAAGCAAAAATCAAGGAGTGGAATTTGGGAGGATAGATGAAAGAAAGGGAGCTCTGATGGATCAACTTGAAAGCCTTGACTCTAAAGAAGAAAGGGGAGAATTTGGAGAGGAAGACAATGAACTCAGGAGAGGTTTGAGAATATAGTTAGAGGATTGCCTGCTTAAGGAGGAAATTAGTTGGAGGCAAAAATTTCGGTGTAAATGGTTGCAAGAGGGAGACAGAAACACTAGGTATTTCCACTCTTTGGCAGATGGCAAGAGAAGAAAGAACTTTATCTCCAAATTGGTAGTAGATGGAATTGAATTAATACAACAAGAGGAGATAGACGGGGCCTGTGTGGAGCACTTCAAATCCATTATAAGAAGGCCTGTGAGTAGAAGGGTGTGGGTAGAAGGATTGGATTGGTTAGATGTAGGGGTGGAGAACAGGAGAAGGTTGGAAAGAAGCTTTAATTTGGAAGAGATCAAGGAGGTTGTGTTTTATATGGATAAAACAAAAGCTCTAGGGCCGAATGGGTTCACAATGGCTTTTTATCAGGACTGTTGGGATAATTTGAAAGATGATCTTTTGCGAGTGTTTGAGGAGTTTTTCAGGAGAGGAATTGTCAATCCGGGTGTGAACTCTACATTTATAGCCTTAATTCCAAAAAAGAAAGATGCATCCCACCCGAATGATTTTAGGCCAATTAGCTTGGCACATAGCTTGTATAAGGTCATTGCAAAAGTGTTGTCTTTTGAGGCTGAAGGAGGTATTGCCAGATATCATTGCACATTATCAATGAGCTTTTGTGAGTGGAAGACAAATTACTGATCAGATTTTACTTGCTAATGAGAGTGTGGAGAACTTTAAGAGGGATAAGAAGGGAGTGGTCTGTAAGTTAGACTTGGAAAAGGCTTATGACTTGGTGGACTGGGATTTCTTGAGGAAAGTTTTGACTAAATTAGGGTTTGGGGCTAGATGGTGTAAGTGGATCATGGGTTGTGTCCGGAATTGTCATTCAATGCTAGTGAATGGGACAGTGGTAGATTTATTTCCAGTCAGTAGGGGTATAAGACAAGGAGACCCCCTCTCTCCTTTCTTGTTCATTCTAATTGCGGAGGTACTGGGGAAACTGATTCATAGAGCATATTCTAGGGGGCTCATTAGAGGCTGGAGAGTTGGGAGGGTGGAAACCCCTCTCACTCATTTACAGTTTGCTGATGACACGATTCTGTTTTGTGAAGGCGGTAATGTGAGCTTTATCAGGAACTTGAAGTCGATGATACAACTGTTTGAGAAAATGTCCAACTTGAAGGTTAACCTTGGGAAAAGTTGTGTAGTGGGGGTGAATATGGAGGGAGAGATCAAGGAGAGTGATGAAGTGCTGGGGTGTGAAGTCTCGGGGTAGCCATTGAACTACTTAGGGTTGCCATTAAGTGATAATCCTATGAGAAAGAGCTTTTGGAACCTAGTAGTGGAAAGGTTTGAAAAGAGACTAGTATCCTAGAAAAAGAACTACCTCTCTCTTGGTGGGAGAATTACACTAATTAAGGCCACACTTGCTAACTTACTCATCTTTTTCCTGTCGGTGTTTAAAATCCCAGTGAAGGTTTCTAACAGATTGGAGAAGCTGATGAGAGATTTCCTGTGGGAGCCGAGAGAGGAGAAGAGGGATCATAGAGTTAGCTAGGAGATAGTGTGTAGGAATAAGACTTGTGGTGGTTTGGGGCTTGAGAATATTAGGAGAAGGAATATGGCTCTTTTGGGGAGGTGGTTGTGGAGGTTCCCTATGGAGAAGGAGAAGCTATGGGCTAGAATAGTGGCAAGTATACATGGGTTGGAGCACAATGGATGGGATGCTGGAATCAGAGCTAGGATCACAAGCAATTCTCCTTGGAAAGCCATTCATGACCTGCTACCAGTATTCTCCCCTAATATCAGGTATGATTTGAATTCCGGTAACTCCATAAAATTTTGGAAACAAAACTGGGTGGGGAGTGCTCCTCTAAAGGATCAATTTCCTTCTTTGTATGCTCTATCTGATTTCAAAAATGAGCCAATCTCATCTTTCACCACCCCGTCCTCTTCCACTTCTAGGATTGGGTGGAACTTGGGTCTAAGAAGGGATTTGAGGGACTCAGACTTCGACAGTATTTTGAGTCTTACTGTACTAATTGATAACGTTGTCTTAGACCCTACTAGGGCGGATTCTAGAATTTGGACCCCTACCCCTAGTGGCATCTTTTCTTATGCTTCCTTCTTCAAAGTCTTAAGTCAGTTCACCAGTCCTACTTTCCCCCCTTTCCCTGTTGATGAGGTTTGGTGCAGAGCAATACCTCAAAGGGTTGGTAGTTTTTGTTGGGAAGCCTATCTGGAAAGAATCGACACTGGTGATCTACTCCAAAAGAAGAGACCCAATATTTGCTTATCACCTCATTGGTGTGTTTTTTGTAAAGCGGATGGGGAGATTGGTTTTCACCTATTGGTGTCTTGCCATCTTGCAAGGTCAATTTGGGATTGGGCTTTCTCCCTATTTGGATGTAATTGGAATCCTCTGTCAAACTTGCAAGGCCTTTTTTCCCCTTCTTTTTTCAGGTGGCGGATAAAAAGGGGAAGGACTATGTGGAGAGGACTAAGGGTTGTAGTATGTTGGACACTTTAGGAAGAAAGAAATTCCAGGATATTCTCAGAAGCTGAGAGATGAGTAATAGATCTGAGGGCTGTCATACATATTAGGGCTGTACAGTGGCTGAAATCTTTGGAGCTATTCACAGATTTCACTGTGGATGACATGTTGAGGAAGTGGGGTGAAATTGCAAATTGCACACAGACCAAGTCAGTAATGAGTGTGCCTTGGACCCCTTCACCTGTTGGATTCTTGAAATTAAACTTTGATGGGTGTAGTAGGGGAAATCTGGGACAATCGGGGATTGGGGGTGTTTTTAGGGATGAGAATGGGGTCATTTCTGCCATGTTCTCAAGCCCAATTGGAGTGGGTGACTCCCTTAGAGCTGAGATCCTTGCAGTTTTGGAAGGAGTCCAGAAAGCTAAGGAATTGAACATCAGGAAACTCATAATCGAAGGGGATTCAGAGGTGGTGATAGGGTGGCTGAATAAAGATAACAATGGCTTATGGAAGTACAGCAATGAGAGGAGGAAATTTAAGTGGCTGGTGCGGGAGATGGAAGTTAAGATATGCTGGGTTAAAAGATCGGCTAACTCCCTAGCTGATGGTTTAGCTAAACAAGGGGTAGAAAGGGATTAACTATTTTGGGCTAAGTGTGTTTGTCTTTTTCCTTTTCTTGAGGTCCTTTGTTGCTCTTGGAAAACAAGTGTGTTTGTCTTCCTCTTGTAAATCTTCTATTGATGATTTAATGAAAATGTTATTGATAAAACAAAGAAATTTATTACTTTTTTTTTCCTCCAGATTTTGATGGCTTTCAATTGTTGGAACTATTTTCACAATTGCATGTTTGTGTGTGTGCACGTTTGTGTCTCTGTGTGCGTAGTGAGTGAGTGAAATGAAATTTGCAAAGGCCAAGAACATAGGTCTAGGTCTAGGAATGGATTTTTTCCCATGGAATCTTGTGCAGACATAGAATATGGAAGTGTATGGGGTGCTTTAATCTGAAATTTCGTAGGATGGGTACAAAATGATGAAAATCCTCCTATGCAAGAGAAAACCTAAAAATTCCTAAAATTAGAGTCTTGGTTGGAAGTTGGAACCTCAGATTGAAATTTCGTAGGATGAATTACAATAGAAAGTAATGATGATGACTGAATTTGGGAGAGATCTAAATTGATCTTGCATAAAAGATCTTGATTAAACCTGTTATATAAACGTGAACAGTGAATTAAACCTTCACAATGTTGTGTTTATAAGGTGGTGATGGAGGGTGATTTGGCCCGACCTCGTAGCACGGGTACACGTGGGCATGACCTTGCTCACGCGATGACTCAACGTGACAGCACAATAAGCGCAATCGCAACTCGGTGGGGAGAGTTCACCGAGTTCAGTCTGGCAACTCGGCGGGATAGGCTACTCACCGAAGAGCCGCTTGGCCAGCACCTCCTCCCCGAGGCTGGGGCGCTCCGAGCTACCTCCGAGCTCGGGGCCCCCTGACCTTTCCTAATGCCCGAGCTCCTCCCAGTGGATTTTAGGCCACTCCCAAACAGGAACACCCCGATTTGCCTCTAGATACCCCGAGGTAAAAACACCTCGGGCCAGACAGTTCGGTGTAACTTGCCATGGGCAACTCGCCACTTGTTGGGCAGCTCGGTACAAGGTAGCTCGCAGAAGAGCAGTTTGGCATATCGCAGGAAGGACTCCTGCCCGACCGCCGTACCAGACAAACCTGGAGATTGCCACCACGCCTCTCGTCAGACAGTGTTGTGTCTGCCACCTTTGGAAGGTGTACTACATCTGACAGGTGCGTACCCTGCAACGACGGCCCTGCGTGTGCCACCTCAGCCCTAGCTGTAACGGCTGTGACAGGATGACAGTGGCGGTTATACCTGCCCTATCAGAGGCAGGTGGGCCTGATTCGACAGAGTTCTGTTATAAGTAGCCCAATCACGAGAGACAAAGGTAACTCCCTAATACTCGGGCTATCTGCACTCTTAGCCTTCTTCCTCTCTTTGTGTCTTTCACAGAACTCTAACTTAAGCGTCGGAGTGTTCTCGCCAGGCAAGCCCCCGGGAATTCTTCATCTTCTCTTCTCAGGTACCTTTCAGAAGCCACGCAAGTGCCATCTAGGAGTGACCAGATTGCGCACCATCATTTGGCGCCGTCTGTGGGAAACGCTTCTAAAAGCCTTCCTCTAAGCTTTCACAGTTCTTTCTTTTCCGAAAACTTAGTATTCATGGCTTTTTCAAGCAATGTCGGACGTAGCATGGAGATGGACATCGCCAGGGAACAACTCCAGGCCCCCATGGTCTGCATTGGGTAGTTCACCATTCCCCTTTCGGTGGACGGAGGAGTCCCTAGCCTGAATGTGCTGCGAGCAATGGCGCCTATGAGTGTTCCCCTTCCCCCCTCTGTTGAGACAACCTTTGCTGAACCAACAGTTGTCCCTCCGACGACAAACCAGAGCCAACTCGACAACCTGGTGCAGTCCATGCGGGCCATTCAAGCCCAGATGCAGCAATTTCAGCAGTTCCAGCTCTACCAGCAGCAGGTGTTGCACCAAGTCCCTCAGTACCACTATCAGCAGCAGTTCCCTCAGCTGCCTCAGCCTCAGCTCCCTCCTCGGCACCCAGCCTCACGGCAAGCTAGGTCTCGCCGTCAGGATGAACGCCCTTCTCGCCAAGAAGAAGCTTCCCAGAACCCCCCTAAGAGCCAAGCTTCCTCCCGTGGCAGAAGGGAAGGACCAGCCACTCTGGTCTCGCCGCGGGCGATCAGGTCGGGAGGACCCCAACCCGCCAGGTCCACATCACCCCAGCAATCAAAGTTCGAAACCCCACTTCTAGAGAACCGGTTCGAGATCCTTGCTGTAGATTCTAAGCAGAACCCTTCTGTCTGCAGCCATCACCAGCAGCCCGAGCTGCTTCCTGCGCAAACTATTCTTGACAGTACGGAAGTGAGCAGCACCAATGCGGAGCCCGCCAAGAAGCAAAGATGTCGCCGCTGAGCTCGCCGAACTACCACTCACAACCTGCCCGAGCTCAGAGGCAGGGAAGAGGTAAGCTCGGGTGAAGTTAAAGCTCCCCTCCTTTCTGTTCCATCCCCCTGTCTCCCGAACTCCTGGCTGTTCCAATGCCCAAGGACTTCAAGCTCCCCCCTCTCGACAAGTATGACGGGTCGTTCGACCCGAATGATCATGTAGATGCTTTCCAGTCATAGATGCACCTGGAAGGGCCAGTGAGTCTTGCATGTGTGTGGCCTTCTCCACCACTTTCAGAGGAGTGGCCCGCACGTGGTATCGGAATCTTGCACCCAGATCTATAAGAAGTTGGGCACAGTTCGCACAAGCCTTCACGTCCCAGTTCGTCACCAGCAAGCGGTGCCCGTAAACTGAGGAAAGCCTTCTCAGCATAGTCCAGAGAGAAGGAGAGTCCATCTGGGGCTATATCAAGCGGTTCAATGATGCACATGCAGATACTGCGCCTGGATCCCGCAGTGCACCTCGTAGCAGCCAAGAAGGGCATGACGCACAAAGAATTCAAATGGCACATGGTTGTCAACCAGTCGGCGACCATAACTGAATTCCTCAAGTTTGTGGACAGGTTTATAGCCATAGAAGAAGAGATCAACCAGAAGGGCAAGAGCGCGCCCGAGAAGAGAAAGAGAGAAGGAGAATCTTCCAGCCAAGGGGACAACCGGAAGAAGAAAGATGTAGCTCGGGGGGCAAAGCCGGGTCAGCCGTTCTGAGCTCTTGTAGCGGACCGAACTGATTACACCCTACTGAACGCGAAGCGGGCCAAAATCCTAATGGCAATCAAGGATGCCCCGTACGTGAAGTGGCCACCCCGCTTGAGGGGGAATCCTAATGAAAGAAATAAAAATTTGTATTGTAGTTTTCACAGAGACCACGGTCATAGTACCGAGAACTGTAAAAATCATCGCGACGAGATACAGGAACTCATTCGTCATGGATATCTAAGGAATTTTGTACAAAATAATAATAATAATAATAATAAGGCAGGTCGGCAAGGGGAGCACGACAAGGATGCTCTCGAGTCCAGTAGTAGGCCGGCGGAGCAGTCACAGAGGCAGCCTCCGGAAGAGAGGCCAGTTCGGGGCACCATCCACATGATAGTTGGAGGCTCGATTGTTGCGGGCTGTACCTCAGCGGCAGCTCGGCGGCAGCTCGGACGTCAGTTCGCGAAGCTGCCAGGGAAGAACAAAATCCCCCGAAGCGGCCGAAGACAGAGGAACCGATCTTTACGGAGGACGATGCGCGCGGGGTCCACTACCCCCACGACGACGCGCTTGTCATAAAAGTAAGAATCAATGATTTCGAGGTCAGGCGCGTCCTCATTGACTCGGGTAGCTCGGCGGATATTCTTTTCAAAGCCGCGTTTGACCAGCTTCAGTTGTAGGGAAGTGACTTGAGGCCCGCTAATACTCCCTTGGTGGGCTTCAGCGGAGAAGAAGTCAGGCCCCCTCGGGAAAATAATAGTACCTGTGGGAGGCGGCACATGGCCCAGCATAGTCAGACTCAACCATGACTTCTTGGTGGTCGCGACCCCCTCCCCGTACAACGCCATAATAGGCCGGCCGATCACCCATGTCCTACGGGCGGTGGTCTCCACTTATCACTTGGCAATGAAATTCCCTATAGACTTCGGAGTAGGGGTAGCACGAGGCAACCAGCTTGAGTCTCGCAAGTGCTATGTCGCCGCCCTCAAGGGAAAGACCAAGGTGACTGACAACCTCGAACTGGAGCGACCTACAGAACAAGGCGAAGAACAAGCTGCACCCACGGAAGAAACAGTTTCCATTCTGACTTTAGCAGAAGATCCAGTTCGGACACTTCAGATCGGCGCTTCAGTCCAGGAACCCCTGCGATCCGAACTAGTAAGTTTCCTACTTCAAAACTTAGATGTTTTTGCATGGTCCGCAGCAGAGATGCCTGGTATAGACTCTAGTCTTATAACTCACAAGCTTAACACTGATCTTGTAGTTAGGCCCGTTAGACAGAAGAAACGCAACCTAGCCCCGGAGCGATGGAAAGCAGTCGACGAGGAGGTTGCGAAGCTCCTCGAAGCCGACTTCATAAGAGAAGTCCATTACCCGAGCTGGGTAGCCAATCCCGTTCTGGTAAAGAAGGCTAACGGCAAGTGGCGCATGTGCATCGACTACACCGACCTAAACCGAGCCTGCCCAAAAGACTGCTTCCCACTCCCCAAAATCGACCGCCTGGTGGATGCGACCTCGGGGCACGAGTTGTTGAGTTTCTTAGATGCCTATTCGGGCTATAACCAAATCAGGATGGACCCGGCGGACGAAGAAAAAATTGCCTTCATCATTGAGTTCGGTCTATATTGTTACAAGGTTATGCCCTTCGGGTTGAAAAATGCTGGGGCAACCTTTCAAAGGCTTGTAAATAAATTATTTGAGCCATTAATTGGCAGAAAAATAGAGTGTTATGTAGACGACATGGTCATCAAAACTCAGTTCTCACACGAATTAATACAAGACTTGCATTATGTCTTTCAAATTCTGCGACAATTTAACATGAAGTTGAATCCAAACAAGTGTGTCTTCGGTGTCACCTCGGACAAATTCCTATGATACATCGTTAACCGGCGCGGCATTGAGGCCAACCCGGATAAGATTAAGGCCATCTTAGATATGAGACCACCCCGGAAGTTGAAGGAGGTTCAGAGGTTGAACGGCCACGTAGTCGCCCTGAGCCGCTTTATGTCCAAGTCAGCGGACCGCTGTCTACATTTCTTTAAGGAAATTAAAAGCAAAGGGTTCGAATGGACCCAAAACTGCCAGCTCGCGTTTGACGAGCTCAAGGAATACCTCGCTAGTGTGCCAATCTTAACCCGGCCCGAAGAGGGCGATATTTTAGAGCTGTACCTCTCGGCAAGTGACGAAGTGGTCAGCTCGGTACTGATAAAGGAAGTAGATCGGGTCCAACGACCCATCTATTATGTTAGTAAAGTATTGCAGGGAGCAGAGACGAGATATCCAGAGATAGAGAAGCTAGCCTACGCACTGGTCATCGCAGCTCGGAAGCTCCGTCCGTACTTCCAGGCTCATACTGTTATTGTCCTCAACGACAAACCTCTGAGGCAAGTCTTACTTAAGCCTGAGGTCTCTAGTCGATTGACGAAGTGGGTCGTTGAGCTCAGCGAGTACGACCTCCAATACAAGCTGTGAACTGCTATTAAGACCCAAGCCTTAGCAGATTTCATTGCCGAATGCACTTTCAGCTCCGAAGTCCCCAGGCCAGTTGAGCACGAGGCCCCCAGTTCGGGTGACCCCGGAGCTCCCAAGCTAGTTGAGTTTGGGCCCCGTGAAGTAGCAACCGGTGTGGCATCTCTCCTAGTTAGGCCAAGCGCGAACTGGGATGAGGAGCCCTGGATCCTTTACGTAGATGGCTCCTCAAACCAGCAGGGCAGCGGAGCTGGAATAGTTCTGCACAACCCAAGTGGCACGAAATTGGAGTACGCACTACGCTTTGAGTTCGCGGCATCCAACAATGAAGCGGAATTCGAAGCGTTGATAGCTGGACTAGCTTTAGCCAGAGAAGTAAAAGCCAAGCACATCATCATCTACAGCGATTCCCAGCTCGTAGTCAACCAAGTCACAGGAGATTACGAAGCTCGCGAACCAACCATGGTTGCTTACTTAGCCAAAGTAAGAGAAGCTCTGCTCAACTTCCAGTCACACTTCATCAAGCAAATCTCAAGGTCGGGGAACACTGAGGCCGACGCCCTGTCCCGGTTAGTCAGCACTAGCGATATCACCATGAGAACCGTGTACATAGAGGACCTGCCTCGGCCTAGCATTCTCGGGGGGGCAGAGGAGGTCGCTCTCGTCGTTCAAGCAGAGTCGAGCTGGATTGACCCGCTCACGAGCTTCTTGCTACACGGGACCCTCTCTGCAGATCGCAATGTGGTCAGAAGGGTAGAGCGCCAGGCAGCCAAATACGTCATAATAGACGAACGGCTGTACCGGAGGTCCTACACGACACTCATGAGGGTCTGTGCGGCGGACGCTTGGGAGGCAAGCCCCCGGGAATTCTTCATCTTCTCCATCTCAGTTACCTTTCAGAAGCCACGCAAGTGCCATCTAGGAGTGACCGGATTGTGCACCATCAAGTGGTACTTGCTTTACTAAGCCAAGCAATTTTGTCAATGACATGCACTTTGGAACACTAGCAAGTCTAATGATAGAATGCGAGATTATCATTAGTAGCCTTTTGATACACTTTCTGGAGGAGGTTGCTTAATTGTAGGAATCCTTGAATATCAACCCTGAGTTAGAGGAGCATCTTAATTTCAATATCCTCAGTAATCAAAGTGGAATTTTTCTCCCATGCAGCCAGTTAAAAGAATCTTAATCACGTCATTAATTTTCACTTGGTAAAATTAATCTTCTTGACAACAAAATGAACTGTTTGGTTGGTGATCAGGATGGAAACTATTCTAATAGTAACAATGTTTATGGCCAAACTAATGGTCCCTTGTAAACCAAACCCATATATTTGTTGTGTAGAACCTGAAGCCGATAAACAGTTCTACTGAATCCCTCCTTCCAGACACACAAACACAAGTTCATAATTTCTGTTGTCTACAGTTGTACAATAGGTTCACTCTTTAGAGGTAATATTTCAGTGAACATGACTTATTTGAACAATAGTCTTCAATTATTTTCTATTTGAAATTATTAATATGAGATCCCAGTTATCGTTATGCTCTGCTGTATGCAATTTTACATATTCTCTTCCTATAATTTTGGCAGATTGTGTGAGAGCTGAGCCTGTAATATACAAGAAGCTGGAAGCTTCATCAGCCAATGTGGCACTTCTTAGAGGTTTTGTTGGAGACAGACCCACTTGGAGGAATCCAAACCACCCATGGAGAGTTGACTCAAGGTTCAAGCTCAAGGGAGTTCCGACCCTCGTTAGCTGGGAGAACGGTGCAATAACTGGCCGCCTTGAAGACCATGAAGCCCACGTTGAACACAAAATTAATAGTTCTCTCTATTATCATTCTTTTCTCAGAGTATTACTTTGTTAGAAGTCCTAAACAGAAAATATAATTTGCATGCCAAATGTTCAGGGATTTTTATTAGGCTTTTGGGTTTTATTTACCAACAATTCCATCTATGATTCATTACTCCCTTTGAATCTTGATTCGTTTCCCCACTGTACTAGTTTATGGGTGGACAGAACAACAGAAAGCCCTATACCTAGAGATAATTCCACAAAGTTTCTGCTGGAATAAGCCAGCTACCACACCAACTGAGCCAGGCAGCCACCCCTCAATTTATATAAAAATATGAAGATACGTCAGATCAGGTTAACCCAACCCAAAGTTAAGTTTGATTAATATTTTCCAACCTTAACCCTGACCTGACCCAACCTTCAAGGCTTCAACCCAATCCAATCTATCTCGATTTTTTTGGGTCGGTTTCGGGTTAACCCAACCCATATTGCACACTTGCACCCCTAGTTAGACCCATATGTGCAGCTTGTAAACATAGTCCAACTTAGGGATCATACAGGTGATAAGCTACGGCCAGAGTATTTGTTTATTATCTAATGCATACAAATTATCAGCTAGCTTATAGCTTTATTACTCGGTAATTTTTTTTTCTAATTTGTTTAAACCAATATTTGTTATATCCAAGGTTCAGACCTTTCTGAATCTTACTTTCACATTAATTGTTACCATGCCACAATTGAAATCTTGATGTATTACTTTGATGGTCAAAGATTAATTCAATCTATCAGTTTGATGGCTTAGATCTCTTTTGGGTTGATTGATATACTATTGAGGAAATCGGATTCAGTCAGTGCAAAGTCCATTCGAACAACTATTATGGTCTTGCATTGGGAATATATTCCCATGAAATAAAGAACAGAAGTACAGAAATATTCTCGATGTCACTATTGAGTACATATATGGAATTTGGGTACATCACCAGCTGTTTGAAATTAGTCAACTGATCTCAGGATGCCATGTTTATGGCAAACAAACTTTACATTTCTCTCTTATTTCTTACTAAACCAAATACACTTAAAAGGAAAGAAAAGAAGGGAGTGGAAATTTTGATTTATTGAAAAATTTAACATATAAATCCCCTAGTCTCAAATTTCTTACAAGTGCACAATAAAATCTCCCTTATCTTTACCTGCAACCTTAAACATCCACCCATTAGTGTTGTTTCAAACAGAATGATGAGAATAGACTAAAATGCCCTTACAAGCAATTACATTGAGGAAGAAAGTAGGTCAAAAAGATAACCAAATTTCTAATCTTAATTTCTACATTTGTTGATGACAATATAGTCTTTAAAAATATAATCAGAGGGTATAGATGTACAAAAGGATACTATAACTACATAATAACCGAAGTATTACAATTTTACAAAAGTGGATTTTGTGGGTGTAGCACCATTATCAGTAACTTTCCAAAAAAAAAAAAAGCAAATTAACAAGAATTTCCAGCTCAGTTATATATATACAGATTTTCACCAGGTTTCCGTCTTTTGCTTTGTTTTGTGTTTCTTTTTCTTTTTCTTTCTTTCTTTCTTTTTTTTTTCTTTTCTTTTTCTTTTTTTTATGGAGCCTTTCCTGTCTGATTTCATTCATCCCCTTCCTTTTTGAGGTCTGAGGGAGGTAGAAAGCAATCCATAGTTAAACCCCAAACGTTAAAATCAACCTCCTCAATGGTCCATTTCTCTTCCATCTTCCTCTTGTGGTTGACGGAGCCCTCTCCGTATCTGAGCAGGGTGACAGAGGTCTTGCCGCTGTGTGCAATGTTGATTCCTTCGATTGATCTGTAGTCATCGATCACAGACTCTATGCTTGTCTCCCAAAACACACACGAATCTCCTTTCTTTCCTTTGATCCTCACTAGGTGGGAGTCCTCAAATTTCACCATAAGACCAGTTCTCTGGCTAAAGTAGCCCCACACTGTGTGGTGGATCATCTCCATGGCGTTGGTATTTCGGGCCTTCAAGCTTGCTGCACTGGCATCAAGCTTCAGTATGAAGCAGTCTTCGTTGTTGATAACCTTCTCTCCTATGCACATGGCGTCTGAAAATAAATTGGCCGTCGACCTTGGATCCAGTCCCTGTATATACATATAGGCTCCGTAAGTACGTCCCATTAAGAAACCATTTTTGCTTCACCGATCATGGTGTAGCTGGAACAAACTTCAGAAGAAGAAGAATTTAATTGACAATTTTGCGCTGTACGTACCTGGAAGAAGCGACGCAAGGGTCTGGGTGGACCCTTTGTGGCATGGGATTGTTGAGCACCGGATTGCCTCCAGCCGACCTTGCCGTCACTTCCGGCGCTGAGCTTGCAGCCGGAGACGACCAGCTCCAGGAGCCAGAGGTCTGGGTTCTTTTGCCAGAGGACGAAGCCACCAATCTCAACGTCGTCCTTTGGCTTCACGCAATCGTTGTTCACATGGAACTCAGAGGCACTCATCTTCACCTGTCCGATGGCGTACATGCTGTGCACCGAGTTCAATGCTGCTTGTCCGCCCGTTGCCGCTATGTACTGCTGAACTATGTATTTGGCTGTCGAAGCTTCCTATATAATATAATAAACCAACCAACCAACTGAGATGGAGGACATTACAATACGAGAGAATTAAGAAACAGAACCCCAGAAAGAAATTAACAAGGCGAAAATGGTTACTGACGATAGAACAGTTTTTGATGGGACGGCTGACGGTGGTTTCGGTCTGCACCTGAACAGGAATGAGAGGGGAGCCGACGACATTGAGAAGGACCTGGAGCTCGGCACTACGACCACCAAGAGGGGGCGCCGAATCCAACTTATCGGCGCATTGGGACTTCATCCAGTTATACATATTCTGCCACCGGACGGCGGCGGTGCCGCCCATGCTGGCGAACATCTCTTCGGGGATGGGGACCTCGAGGACGGTCTCGAGGGCATCTTCGCGTTCGAAATTTGGGCAGAGCTTCCTCATGGGTGGTGGTGAATAAGGAAAGAAGGGAAAGAGAGAGATAGCGCATGTGGAAAGGCAAGGCCACCTTCCTCTTTCCTCAAGCTTGCTTTAGCTTTGTGTGTAGAGAGAAGGAGCGGTGGCCTTTGTTAATCGGCAAAGGGACGGGAATCATTTGGCCTAGGGCCCTCCTTGTTTGTAGCGCTCTTGTGGTGGCGCCTTATCGCCTTCTCTTCTTCCTTCTTTTTGTCTCTGCTCTGTCCGTCCCATTCATCCTTTTTCTTCTTCACCATAGTCAACCAACCCAACGGCCAATTGACTGATGCCTGACCAAACAATCATGCATCGTGTGGATTTTACCCAGATTGGCTTTCCACCTGGGTCTATAACTAGCCCATTTATGTAATTCCAAGATCCATCCTACAAATGCCAATGGGTCGGGTGACCCGATGGATTCAAATCGATTGGGTCGTATGTGGTTATACCAATGGATGGTTTCTAGACCTGGCAATTTGGTTGTGTGGGTTGGGTAAAAACCCTTTGGGTTGATTTCGGGCCAGATTGAATTTCGGGTTGGGTTCTTAAATGTTAGACCCTAACCCTAAATGCCCCGGGTTAGGGTTGACCCATGAGTCACTTCGAGTCATCCCAAAAAATAATTGATAATTGAAATTTAAAAAAATAAAAAAAAATTACATGAAAAATGTCAAAATTAAAAAAATTAATCTTAAAATTCCAAATACAAAATAAAAAAAACTTGAACATTTAACAATTTAAAGAGTGGAAACTTCTAACAATGCATAAATAGTCCCAATTAAACTTGACAATTGGGTCAGCGGGTTGACCCATGACCCAACCCAATCCAATCCAGTTTTCTGGGTTAGGTCGTGTCGGGTCAATCCATTCTCACATTTAGGTAGCTAAATATGAGACCCTAACTCTGCTTTTTCGAGTTGGATTGGGTCAGATTCACGGATTGGATCAACTTTTTGCCAAGTCTAATAGTTTCAATTCCTAATTTATTGTTCCAACTATTATTGGTTTGGGATCAATTCTACCTAATTCCGAATCCATTCAGACTCGATTGTATGATATGTTTAGTAGGTTTATTATATTCAGATTCATCGGATCATACCTGATTGTCTCAAGAATCGATTGGTTTGGTTCTGAGTTGTACCCTGTCCCAACTCAGACCCGAACTGTTGACCTCCCTACTTAATTTTACATACATGTATATCAAACTTGAGGTGGGCAAATGGGGTTGCAAAATGGATCGGATCAAAATGGATATAAGGTTTCGATCCACATTAATTTCTTTCATTTATATTTGGATTTTAATCAATTGCAACCGGATATTAAAATAGTATTCATAAATTGAACAAAAATGAGTTTGATATTCTAATATCATAAACAAAACATATTGAAAATAAGTTTTATAAATCTTGAATCAATTTCGTTTTAGTGAAAAACGCAACATTAAAACCAAGTTTACTAATAGATATAGATATAAAATATAAGTTTTAAGTTACATAATCATATACAATTAAATATTTTATGGATCAGATATGGGTGGATCCATATACAATCCAATTACAAATGAATCAAAATCGGGTCACATTTAACTGAATCTAATTTGAATTTGAATTCAGACCGCTTCCAACCTGTCGTTGATTTGGATAGTCAAATTGCTCAAACCGTCACCTGACTCAATTAATTAGAGGTCTGGTTTTGCTAAAACTGAGGATTTGATAAAAAAAACATTGATTTGGTCAAAACTGAGGATTTTATCCTTTGTTTTGTTTCAAATTTTACGAAATATAAAAGTACTTTTATATTGGACCTTTAGTAGGCTTTTTCTCCATTATGCACTTAAATAAGCATTTGTGACTATTTTATCCTTTATTTTTTTTTAAATTTTATGAGATATAAAAATACTTTTACGAAAGCATTTTTATAGAAATACTTCTATAAACATACTTTTATCAAAGCACATTTATACAACTCAACTAGGAATAATTTTATAAGCGATATTTTAAAATTTAACTAGAGATAATTTTGGATGAAACAATTGAATAAATGCTTATCGTACAAGTGCACTTAAAAAAACTGAAAATTTGGGCTTAAAAAATAAGTCTTCTTTATTTCTAAAATAATCACTTATTTCGGACTTATTTTCCAAATACCAATAAAGTGCTTAATAGTGTGGTTCCAACCCAAATAACCACTTTTTTAAGCACTCCCAAACATGGCCTAAGTGCTAATATTTTGAAGGAATTTTCTTCGTAAACATTAGAGAGGGGATACAATACATGAAAGTTGCCAAGGAATTGAATCAGTGATAGAATCTAAGCCCACATGGACAATTTTTGCTAACCAATCAGCAGCTTGGTTGCCTTCTCCCCAGATGTTTACTGTTGAGGTAGATGATTTTGCACAATCTGGTGGCACTCACTCACACAGGAGGGATCTGCTGCATCTCCACAATGCAGAGTTTGAATAGCAATTTTGGCGTCTGCTTCAATCCTTGTTCTTCTGGTACCTAATTGGCCATTAAGATTTTACCATTATCATCTCTTGCAATGCATTGATGAGTAAAGTTTCCATGAAGATTTAACTCCGTTTTTTGGAGGAGCTTTCAAGTGACCCATTTTGTTTTCTTTGTCTGGATTTGATGATCCCCATTTATCCTTTGATTGATTATACCCATTCGGCCCATATATGACAGTTTTGAACCACGTACTCAGTCTTTTACTTCCCCAAAAAGGGGCAATCTAGAACCCAGATTGCAGTGAATAGGTACAACTCAAATGACAAACGGCTCTTTTCTTCAGGTTATCTGCCCATAAGAAATAACATAATAAAATCTTAGTTTTTGGATTGGATGAACATAATGGTAAATACAGCTAATCAAATTAAACATGTATGTACACTTTGTGAAGCATGAACAAATGAAAAAACAAGTTGATTGATTGGTTTTGAATTTAACATACAGTCAATATCAATGAATGCACCGTAGTTAATTCCTTGAACTTCGAATACAAGAAATCTCTCAAGTTAATCTTCACATTGCATTGCAATGGAAGCTCCATGTATATTGCAAAGACTATACCGTACATGGATTTACACACGGAAGAAATAGAAATTCGCTCCTGTTCTTGTATATCTTTATCATATGTTGACTCTGATGATTCAAAATTACTTACTTTTCTATAGATTGAGAGGTTATTTTGTCATAACCTCCAACAAAAAGACCACAAGATTATAAATTCTAGCAATTACCAGTTCCAGACAAGGAATACAGCATTGCCTCCCATGTTCCTTCAAAGTACAAACCCTCGGAGCATCTAGAGGGAGCTGAAACTGTCTAACACATCACTTATGACACACTGAATACGCTATACAATGCGCCAAAACATTCAGACCTATTTTTGCATAAAATACATTACATTAGAAATATGGTAAGATGAATTGATTTGAATTGACAAGTAACCCCATATTTGAAACTTCTTTCTTCATATTTGTTGTTTACTGTCGTTAACTGTTCTCTTCTAGGATTACATGGACGAAGAAAATGCAACTGCTATAGACGATACAAAGCAATCTCATGCCTTTGTTTGTCTCATGTCATGTTTAATGGTAAGACTGGTGGTTCGAACTCACCGTTAGCACCTGACCAAACATTTCTATGGGGATCCTTTTGCTCGTGCAGAAAGTAGATAACTATTTGATATTTTGGTGTTCATATATTTGTCTTATGCTTGTCTATTAATAATCTTTGAGCTTAATCTCATCTATGTTCAATAACAGGTAAAAGTATTTATAGCTCTTACTACAAGAGAGTATCATTGGGAAACATACTGGTTTTAAATTGTAATAAATATCTTCTTGATACAAAGATCTAAGAATGTAGATGGAATGGAAGTGAATTGTGTCCAAAACGAATTTGGCCTTGGGTGGTGTATCTTAATATTTTTTTTCTGGTGTGATATTATTGGATCTCTTCTTTCTTTGATGGGATAGAGAAAATCTAGATAACTTTTCCTTCAAGCCAATAGAATACTCAATGTCTGTTAACTTTTACTTCAAGCCAATAACCTGGCATCATGGGAGTTTATGATCATAAATTGGGACAGTGGAATGAGAGAACTTACGTTACTTATCCATGTTGTAGCTGAAATACATTGAACATTTGGAAAAACTCCATTTGATTGTCAAACTTGTTGACTGATTAGCAATGGCAGCTTGGGCAGTCTAATATTTCCATTTATAACTCCACTATTTGTAAAAAGAGATGTTCCATAAATGGGTGTCAGAATGTAAGATCAGGTCCAAACTTTGAGTAGTGCAATTGATCACTGAGAGATAGTATAAACATCCTTATCCTTGATCAATTTATTGGGTCTTTCTCCACTAAAGAATTCAAATCATGAACAAAGTTTCACGCTACGGCTTTATCAATCAGTGTAGAACTGATGTTACAAAAGTAAGACCCTTGAAAAAACAAGGTACATGCCATTGGATTATTTAGTAGTTTTCGGTCAATGGATGGATGAGTTGTATTTGGCAATCACCTTTCATGGACAAATAAACTGAAAAGATGCAAGGCTCTTGATGGCTGTTCATAAGGTACCATATGAAAAGCACCTCTAGCAGTGGCAAAAGTCAATAAATTACCAAATTCAATCGCCCAACCTCCAAACCTATTCATGAATGTAGAACAGGTGAACTAAAAGAAACTTCCCAACATGTAGATTATATTGGATACAAGAATTTATTTAAAACATAATGTAATTACTTTAATAAATGTCCTTTAAGAAACTAGGTCAGGTCTCTTGCAAGTTCACATTTGGTGAAGGAGTCTGCCAATACCCGGTCTGAGCTCCCTGTGGAAGTAGGTTTCACACCCCATGGTCTTAGGCATGTTTATTCAATCAACTTGTTACTCTTTGGTTGAGATTTAGAAAAGTGATTTATAGAACTATCAAAAGGTAGTATTCAGCAAAGCGTTTTCTAGGAAAAACTTACCGTAAGTGCATTGAAATAAAGCTATCAATTTTCTATGATATTGTAAATACATTAATCTCCTAAAGTGCTAAAAGTATAAAATTTTAATAACAGATTTATACATGATCCCGAATTTTTTCCCATACTTCATTTTTTTGTCAAAAATTATCAGAATCAAAATCCTTTCGAATCAGAATTGGAATGATCTACTATTGGGGGAGAGAATGGCCATTCCCTCAAATGGGGAATACCAGGAATGGGAATGATTTTGATTCCACTCAACCAAACAGTTAAAATCAGAATGGCCCATTCAAATTCTGTTTCAAGACCACCCCTATTCCCTTGAAACTAACAGGCCCTATGTCTTTTTGTCAAAAATTATCAGAATCAAAATCCTTTGGAATCAGAATTGGAATGATCTACTATTCCCATAGTCTGTTTGGTTCAGACAAATTGAAATCAGCTGGAATGGGATTTCATTTCCGAGGGGGAGAGAATGGCCATTCCCTCAAATGGGGGAATACCAGGAATGGGAATGATTTTGATTCCACCCAACCAAACAGTTGGAATCAGAATGGCCCATTCAAATTCTGTTTCAAGATCCCTATTCCCTAGAAACTAACAGGCCCTATGTCTTGTGATTGATTTCCATCATCTCAAAGAGAACTGAAATCTCCTGAAATTTCAATGGAATTAAAAAAAGCTATAAATCTTATTACAAATTGTAAAAAAATTCAATCCCAAGATAATGGTCAAAAAGAGGCAAAACTCATTTAAAATGAATCATTCATACTAGATTGGTGGTGGTGGTGGTGGTGCTCATATTCTATGGGTGTAAAATGAGTCTGTCATGCCATGGCAATGGCATTCAGAACGAGGAATTACTTATAATCATCGCATCCACCATCATACCAAATTGTAAGTGGATTCAATGGAACAAGATGTACAAGTCAAATGAAAATAGGGCTGGTCTCTTAACATATAATAAGAACCCCAGATATCATAAATGAGAAGTGATTTCAATAACAATGGCCAGATGAAATAGATGCAAAAACATCACAGAAATAAAATAACAAATATTAAAATCGACATCATCTATACCATATAGTGGCTTATACCCACTATATCATATGAGATTGGCTATATGGATACAGGTAATTGAAACCATGAACCCTAAGTATCTCTGTTATTGATGGATTAGGGCTTCAAGCACCCCGGTTTTTTTCTTTTGTAACAAAAGATCAACCATAAAGCACCCTCAGATTCAATGACATTTAAAACACAGAACGTAAATAAATGAAAAGAACGAGGTTTAATTGAGAAAAAGGGAGAGGTTTAATTTCGCATTACATAATTTTAGGCTACAATTTATCAATTCAGCAAAACCATATAACAGTTTATTGTGCCTCAGAACTTTACAAATCAAAAGAAGACAAAAACAATCATAAACCATATAACAGTTTATTGTGCCCCGGTTGTCTCGTTTCAAAGAAGTGGAAAACCCTAAATGTGTCCTCAACAAATCAAAAGAAGACAAAAAACTCGAATTCAATGTGTAGAATGCTTCTGTCATGCCAATGGTGAAAGCACTAAGAAAATTTCCTTATAACCATTACAATCATCAACACAGCA
>NW_010729116.1:2038565-2071852 GCF_000365185.1 Nelumbo nucifera | reverse complement strand
AGATATCTGGTTGGTCTCTTAATGTATAATAAGAAACCCTTATCAGAATCGAGAAACGATTTCTGTCATCATGGCCTAAAGGAAGAGAATAAAAATATCAAAAAAAAATAGAACATAAAAAATAAATTAACAAATAATAAATAGTAGACCACATCACTAACCCTTGGATACTTCTGTTATTGACAGAATAGGCTTTCATATGCCCAACTTTTCATCAGGCATGTTCTACCATCAACCACCCCCAAATTTGATGTCTAAAACAACAAAATGAAAGAATATGATTGAAATCAGTAAAAATGTTGCAAGTGGTTGGGGGTATTTTTTTTTAGTCAGTTCACAATTATGCGATTTAGCTGATGATAATGAGAAAGTAATCCACTTGGGAACAAGAATAAACATTTTTCGCCCCAACATTACAACCAATGAATAAGGAAAAATTACTTAAAAACAATTTTTTATTCTAGATTGGTGGTGGTGCTGATATTCCATTTTTTATTCTAGATTGGTGGTGGTGCTGATATTCCATGCATCTATAATGTCATGACATGGCACCACAGCACTAGGGGCACAAGTCGAGTAACTGATTTGAAGAATTTAAACAACATCAGCCGTGGACCGTCAGGTGAGTTCCATTCAAATCTTGACAAATCACCAGCCCAAGCCCACCCATGTTACACCCCTACACTGCAGATAGCATGATACCATTTCCAATCAATAATAACTAAAAGAATAGAAAAACTAGATTCATATCCAAACACACTACATTGGTCTCACAATGTATATTAAGAACAAACCATCAGACTTGAAGAATGATCTCAACAAAATGGTCAGAAGAAAACATGAAAAAAAAAAAGAAATAGAACATAGAACTATTAAAAAACAAATAACTTTTTGATGTGGGCATAAAGCACCTTCAGACTCAATACATCTAATACCACAAAACTCAATCATTCAAATACAAAACAATTTAAGTGTATAGAACTCAACATGCCAAACAACTTGGCATGAAAAAAAAAATTAATCCCCCAGAACAAATCAGTACAAAAGAACATTAGAAAATAATTCACTCAATAAATAAGACAATGGCATCCACAGATGATAGACAATTAACAAGCGGATTTAAAAAATAAATAAATAAATAGCTTGAATTCTAGATTTGCACTCATATTCTATGGGTGTACAATGCATCTGTTATGTCATTTCAATAGCATTCAAAAAAAAGAAATTTCTTACAGTTATCGTACCTGCCATCATTGCATATATTCTAATCTCATCTCTAAACAAAGAAAATTAAGAGAAAGAGGGAAAAACAAAACTCAGACACATAAAATAAAGTCGTAAAATCAGATAAACGCAGGCAAATGCACACCCACAATTAGTCCGTTAGCATATAATAAAAAACATAAAAATCAGAATAAATAATTTAACTAATCATGGCCCCAAGAAAATATTAAAGGAATCAGAATAAAGAACACAAACATTGAAATAACAACAAAGTACAAAGATAAACTTAATAATAATCCAAGGATTTCTTTGTTATTAACAGATTAGGGGTTCAAGAACGGTAGTAGACCATAAAGCACATTAATGCTCAACGCTGTGTAAACCTAAAGAAACCCACTTCTCCAAAAATGGGGATTAACGTAGTTATGTCATGTTGACAAATATAAAAGGGAAAAACAATTGTTTGCCCAAATCCCATTATATGATTTTCTAGACCGCATTTTGTTGATTAAACATACCGATAATATAGTCTGCTCTTGCTTTTCATTATCATCAATGGGTACATTGCTTAGAACTGATTGCAAAAATAACAACAAATAAAGAGCACAAACATTGAAATAACAACAAAAATAGCCAATGAACAACAAAAAATTAATGGTGGTGCTCATATTCTATGGGTGTGAAATCGGTCTGTCATGCCATGGTGATAGCATTCAGAACAATGAATTTCTCATAATCACTACACCTACTGCCACAGAACATATCTTAAATCTCATCTCCAAACAAAAAAATAATAATAATAAAAAGGAAAAGAGAATCAAAATAAGCCCACAAACACAAAAAAAAAGAGCAATCAAAATTGGACATACACAACCAGTTGCACACCCTACTGGTTTCTTAACACAAATCATGACGACAACAACGTAAAACAAGTGCTAAAAATAAAACAAAATAAGGTGGACATTGATACCATGAAAATTGAACTTATGTTACGGAAAGAAGCCACTAGATGAACGGAGAAACCCAATCAGCGACAGAGAGACAGGGAACAAGACATGCCAGCGAGTCAGTCCCAGGGAAATGGCACCAGAAGACGATTAGAGCGAGAGCTCTGAAGATGGGGGTGGGGGATGTTGATAAATAGAGTTTTGAGAGCGGGAGAGTGGGACAGAGTTAGGGTTTGTATATCACCAACTTACAAAATGACAAAAATAGACATTTGACATTTCCACTATTATTATTCTTCTAAAATATAGACGGTCGGACCGTTTGGTCCAGAAATCGTCCAAGCAACCGATTCCATTTCATTTCTAACCTATTCTTAGGTCAAAAACTGTTGATTTTGTCAAAAAATCACTGACCTGGGAAATCGAATCGTCGACTCATTTGACCTAGACAATGGTTCACAGTTTAAAAAAGTTGCAAGAGGAGAGAAACACAAGACCTCATATTTGAGATCCGGTCTGAGACACAACTCAGATCTGAGATCCAGGAGAGAGAGAGAGAGAGAGAGAGAGAGAAGAAGAAGAAGAAGAAGAAGACTACAAACAATACAGACGTTGTAGAGTGAGAAAACCGATCTCAAATCTCAAATCTGTGTCTATTGCCGCCAGCTCGTTGCCTTGCCATTGCCACTGCCATTATCATCGCTGGTGAGCGTCAAATTATCCTCCTCTTCCTTCTTCTTCCCTCCTTCTTTTCCATTCTCTTCTTTTCTTTTTTTTTCCTTTCTTGTTCCGTTATTTCTCTTTCTTTCTTTCTCAACCGACAAATCTCTTCTCCATTTTCCTTCTCATATAAACATATAATAATTTTCCCTAATGTAAAGTTGCAAACCATCCGAACCATTCAACCTGGACAGTCGAACCACTGACCTAGAAATTGGTAGCTAGAATGGTTCTGTTTCCGAGTCGGTTTTTAAAACCTTGTTGAGTATATCTAAAAAAGGGAAAATATGTGATGCCGGACAGACATAGTATGAAAAGAGTTTTGATCAATCAAAACCCACCAATAAATTTTGATAAACAATACCTGATTGGCTAGCATGTTTACGATTTCAATTGATTGATCAAAATTTTTTCAAATATTATAAAAACTTTCCTCAAGGTTTCATCTAAATATTGAGAGCGGGAGAGTGGAAAAAGGTTAGGGTTTGTATATCACTAACTAGGCCTGTAAACGGAGTAAATTCGAATTGAATTAGCTTATATTCGAATTCAAATTCAATTACAAGAAAGGTGATTTGAATTCGATTAAATATCTGTCAGATATGTAAAACCAACAACCGAATTCGAAATTGATTAAAATATTGAATACTCAATTCGGTTCAAATTCGACTCATTACTTTCACTTTCCATGTAAACCCTAACAAAGCTAGATGCATTGAGAAAACTGAAAAGGGGAGGAAGAGCCTGTCTTTTAAAAATAAAACTAACAAGTGATATGTGGCATCTGCAACGAAACATTAAACAAGAGAAACATCAACGGCAAGACATTGAACAAAAAAATAGAAGAAAGCAGAGAAAACAAAAAAAACGTAAAACAGAGTGAACAAACGCATCACTTGTTATTCTTGAAAAGCTATAGAGGAAATTGATCATAAAACATGAATGGTGGTTGCTTGGTGCTCACATCTTGCACAGATTGCAAATAAAAAAGATGGAGGGAGAGAGAGGAAGAGAAGAGGAGGAAGAAGAATGAAATTAAAAGAGGGAGAGGAAAGGACAATAGAGAGAGAGAGAGGAGGGGAGGAGAGGGGTTATCGAGAAGGGATTATAGATAAGGGAAATTTTTGGGCCATAATATCAATAAAAATAATCATTTTGATATAACTTTTAAAATAGAATAACTTTTTTAAAAATATATCAAAAAGGGGCAAAAACAATGTTCATCTTCTTACTCCGCCTTTCATTCTGCAGTCCAGCAATCGATGTTCAAGTATCGATCAGCGAAGGCCTTTTCAATATTTGATACATGTTATGACTTGACGGGACATCGCACAATAAGGATATTGAAGATAGGCCTCCATTTCCACGGGATATCGTGCTGGATGTGCATCCTTTATAATGGAAATGTCTCACAGGTTTGTTTGGCTTTCGCTGGAAACAGACAACAATAGAATTTGAAGGTGACTGAGAATCATTCAATACTCAATTGATTTAGCTAAAAGTAAGACTGTGTAAACTCGGTTATGCACGTAGTACTTATAATCCCAAATATTTATTAATCTTGAGAGAGTTGAAAGAGATTTATTCAGTGGTTTGGAGGAGGAAGAAGATTAATAGTATTTTTGCCCTTTTTTATATATTTTTAAAAAGGTTAGCCTATTTTAGAAATTATATCGAAAGGATTATTTTTATTGATATTATGACCCAAAAGTTTTCCTTATTAGCTATAATCCCTATCAAGAATGACCACTCGAGTAGGTGACATCATTGCAGCCTGAGATGTCAGCTTTTTTATGATGGACATAACCCCTCTTCAAGTTAATTGGTAAAATGTATAAATTCAAATTCGACCATTAAATTTATTGAACCATTCGAATTCAATTCAATTACGTCGAATATCAAATTCGGAATTAGATACCATTTACACCCTTATCACCAACTTACAAAATGACAAAAATAGACATTTCCACTATTGTTATTCTTCTAAAATACCCTTAAACGGATCTATCGTTGAATATGGGAAAATATATGATGCGGGGAAGACATGGTATAAAAAGAGTTTCGATCAATCAAAATCCACCCATAAAATTTGATAAACAATATGATTAATGCCTGATTGGCTATCATGTTTACGATTTCAGTTGATTGGTCAGAAGTATTTCATACTTTTCCCGAAGTTTCATCTAAATATTGACTATGACTTCCCTTGTTTGCTGATGTCATTGGACTTTCACCTCCCTTCCCTAACCGTCCCTTAATATGTGACATATGTGTCATTAAATTTTTTTCAAAAACCCAATTTTTGCTCAACTGAAATAGCAACGCGTAATCCAATGCTCATCCACAAAAATCAGAAAGCGTGTGATTAAACATGACCAATCATGTCAGTCGTGCCATGAACAAGTAACAATCTAATTGAAGGAACCAAATCTATAGTATCTTTTAGTTCTACTCTAACCTTAAACGACTATTATATGGAAGCCATTATCCCAACCATTAACCACCTTTCTTCTCTCTTGCTGAGAGATCTTTATCGTTTAAACAACCCTGAGCCCTCTTTTAAACATTGATAAAGAAGTAAATAAGTAGAAGACAACGGCAACATCATTACAACAGCCGTTGATCAACAATGTCAATGAGAAGCCTACAACAAGTATTAGTATTTATGAATGGCGATTAGAGACTTGGAGAAGCTCTAATATTCTTTTTGGTTAATTTGAGTTAACCGTATACTAGTGGAGGGGGCCCTGCGTTGCAGGGGCTCGTTCATAAACTATCAGGTTCAAGCTTAGAGACATGGACTTGGCTTGAATCAAAAGCTCGAAAGTTTGAGTTCGGCTACCTTTGATTACAGGTTTCTCAAGTAGTGAGGTATTGAACTGGGGTTCCGAGCCAAAGTGCCAAATTGAGGTTTCCCTCAGCTACTGAAGTGTCGAGCTGAGGTTTCCCTAGCAGGCAAGGAGTTGAGCTAAGGTCTCCCTTAGTTGACAAGGTGCCGAGCTAAGGTCTCCCTCAATTGTCAAGGTGCTGAGCCGAGATTTCCTCAGTGACCAAGGTGCCAAGCCAAGGTCTCCATCAGTGGTCAAGGTGTCGTCTACCTCGAGCTCGATTTGAATTAGAGACTTGAACTTGAGCTCAAAAGTTCGAACTCAGTACAACTCGAACTCGACTACCTTTGATTGTAGGTCCCCTAGCAGTCGAGATGCTGAGTTGAAGTCTCCCTCAATTGGAGAGAGAGTGGCATTCTTGTAATTTGAAAGAAAAAAAACAAAAGAGAGAGAATTGGAAGAGAGTGGCATTCTTGTAATTTCTATGAAAAAAGGCAAAAAAATACTGTTAGATTCCATTTCCCTCATCCTCATGCCTTCTTAAGTACACATTTCAACTTAATATATTTATATAGATAATTGTTTTAGATTACTACAGTTTAAGTGGTTCTCTTTGAAAATTTGAAAAATAATTAAGGATAAAATAGTCTTTTCATTGATTCTGTCAAATATGCTGTCACATTTTGTTGACAAAGGAAGTTTTGAGTCCTGTTAGAAATAATAGGGGAGGTATTAGTATTTGTGAAAAACATTGGGGGAGGTTCAAGTCTTTTACCCAAAAAAATATGTTCTTAAACCCTAGCGGACTCAATGATATCTTCATTTGTTGATCTTATATTGCTTCTCCCTAAAAAAAAATACTTCTACCATCTCACAGGTGAATAACTCTATGTTACGCCTTAAAGGAAAAAATTTTGGCAAGAGTTGATAAAGAAGTAAAATAATTCCAATAACATCTTAAGATATAGTGAAAAACAAGAAATAAAATTCTCACTTTTATGAATATAAACAAGACACCACAATGTCAAATTGCTATTAAGGAATAACTCAATGTCATATTTAGAAAATTAAATTAACCATGAATCATTCGAATAAATAATTAAAAAGGCAGTTTGGGGATTTAGAAAACTTTAAATAATTTCTTGAAAATCTTTGTCGAAGTTAACTGGCAAAATCCTTATGGGGAAAAGTTTACGGGTACAATTGTCACTAACCTCATATACAAGGGGTTTTTTTGTAATTTACCCTTAGGTAGAGACCCAAATTTGATTTGTTTTGTATATTTGTATTTGAAATGGAACTTGTGATTTGTATGGGATTCGAGTTGAATTTACATTGCAATCATATATTGATTAGTATAAATAAATTAAACTAAACATGATCAAAATGTTATTTATTATTAATAAACTGAATAGCATGAATTTAAAATTATTTGTATAAAACTTGAACCTATAATAGATTAGTAAAAACATGTCATTCAAACTAAATTTACTAATAGATACAATATAAATTTTAAATATACGAAAACATAAATTTAAATCTAATCAAATTGGATTATATGTAAGTATAAACTATAAACATATCAAAATCAAATCCAAATTTGGACAATGAGATACCATTTGCACCCAAATAAAAATGACTTTTATATTGTATATCATGAACAATATATAAAAAAGAAATTTTATGAAACCTGAATCAATGACTTTTTAGTAAAAATCAAACATCCAAACTAATTTTACTAATGAATAAAATATAAATTTTAAACAAACATAAGCATATCTATATCTATACTTAATAAAGCAAATACTTGGTTTATGTGCAGGTCATAAAAATAAATTTTGGTTATAATGGTAACTTGAACTTTTATCCTTTTAGTTGCACACTAATATTCTATTAATAATTTATTAATTTTATCATTAGTATATTATTTTATTATCACCTTATTAATATTATCTTATTATTACTTAAATAATATTTTATTGTTTTATTAACATTAGGTAATGTGTATTACGGTGTTTTTCTTTTTTTTTTTGTCAAGAGATCTCTACTTTAGAAAATCTAGAATCACATTAGAGGGCTGGAATGGTCATTCCCCCAATATGAAAGAATCCCATTTTGCCAAGAAAGGAAAATAAGATCTCGTTCCCACCAAACAAGTGATTGGAACCAGAAATGGGCCTTTTTCAATTCTATTTCTAAGCACTAATTCCGGGGAACCAAATGGACCTAATATGAGAGTAGGGATATAAAAGGAATGAAATAAGGTTTCAACTATGATGGTAGAAGTACATGATACTAAAAAAACTTATAGCCAATCAATTGGTATCTAGGCATCATAAAAGTGGTAACTAAAAATGGATTCAAGTTGAGCCAAGTTGAATATCTCTATTTTAGTACAGATTGCCAAAAAATTATGAGATCTCGAGCTCGATTCAAACTAGAGATTTTGAACTATGGACAATATTGCATGGAATACTTTTCCCAAGGCAGTTCTCATCAGGGCATATCCTCATTGGTCTTAATTGGTCTTGCCTTTGGCTTTTGCAAAAGACCAAAACTCTACCTCAATCTTTCATCTCCTTTTCTTTTTGTTATGTAAATAGAAAGTACAATATCCCAATTCATACAGTTGCCTATAGAGCAAAGACCAAGACCTTTTTACTTTTTGAAGTTATCCTTCTTGGGCACCTGATGTAAAGAACTTTTGTTTCATTATGAGTACTATATTTTGATTAGTTAACAAAAAAAAAAAAAAAACTAGAGACTTTATTGGCTCGACCATGAGCCAAACTTCCTATAAAAACATTCGAGCTCATGACCATAAGCTCACAAGCCTTACCAGCCAAGCTTTATTGGGCTCAAGCTCAAGTCGATTAACAAACAAGCCTATCTATTGGGCTTAGGCTCAACTTCAAACTCAATTTAGGCCAAACCAAATTAAACTTTTTACAAATCAAGATCAAATAGCTTATGAAAAACTCGATTCATGTTTACCCATAATCATAGCCAATCAGGTAGATTTTCATCAAAATTCCAGGGGTGGGGTGATTGGTCAAAGCTCCGAGAGTGAAGAGGAATAGTTGTTTGATCTGACGAAAGAGGGACAACACTCTCCCTTGATTTGTTACAAGTTATATGTTAAGGGTAAAACTCTCATGTTGGGAAGACAAAATTGATTACCACTTTAATGGTATTTGATTGGTTGCAAGTTTTCCCATATCATACTAGTAACCATATGGTAATAGAAACCTCATATGGACCTAAAATTCTTGTGTTCTTTTCGGTTGCATTTCACCTGAGTACTACTGCGTTACAAAACTGTTTTCGAAAATCTCAATTTCCAGATGACCTAGCAATAGCCCGAAAATTGCTAGAGGTCGGTCACTCGTAAAAAAGAAAAAAGAGCTAGAGGTGAGGTCAACATGGCAAACAACGACTCAGAATTATTTAATTATTATAATAACAAAAACCATTCCGGAGTAGGTATCCTTGAGTAATAGATGCTTGCCAAATAACAAATCGATTCAATAAAAAATCTGTTCTATCTACAAGAGATTATTTCAACCAATAATTAAATCCCCAAGAAAACTAAATATAAAAGGATAAAAGATTAAACCCAAGAAACCAAAAACCTCAATTTCACAAGGAGTGAACCCTGGTTAACAAAAGAACATGGACAATTCATCCCAAATATTACTATTGCATTGTGCCAGCTTCATAAGATAAGTGGATGCATCACAGCACGAAACATGTTACCATTCTCTACTGCCTGCAGTCTTACCAGAAATGGCGACAGATGAAGTCTCATGTCAAAATGACCATAATGACCGAGAAAATCACCCAGTTTACCATCACTGCAAGAGCTTGATCATGCGACAACACCTAACAACCTCAGTCACCTTGTAGACAGTAAAGCTGACGGATATTTCCAGAAGCTGCCACATGGTTAAACGAATCTAATTAGTCCTTTCCTTCCAAGGTTAGGTGAAACAAAAATGAATTACAATTAATTCATTGTTTCTGATCAAGTCCATCTCCCTTCATCAGATATATCAAGAAAGGAACAATGTCTTAACCACCACAACGCCAACTGTAAAAATCAGTGCCCTCTGAATTGACAATGGGGCAACATTTGAGAAGATTCAACACCCACCCACACACACCCGTGCGGCAGCATGCACATGTGGAAAAGCTTGGCTGTTTGGAAAAACAGCCCAGGCTGTTTTTAAGTTTCATGTGTATGACGTGTTAGCAAGGGTGTGGGGTGAAAGTAATTTCAATCAATATTCTTTTAATTAAAAGGGCAAATAAAGAACTAAGTGGGATAATGTTTCATGTGCTTGAAGTTTCAAAGCAGCCCAGACTATTTTTCGAAACAGCCGAGCTTTTCTTATGCAACATGTGCACACACACAAAGACGAAAAAGGGAAAAAAAAAACAAAAAGAATTTAGAAATTACAGAAACAACCAAAAACAACTATAATGATAATCCAGCCTGTAGTTCCCATTGTGCCAACGATAGAAAGTAACATTAATTGAGCCACTTTAATACTTGTACAAAAACAAATCACCAATCATATAACCAAATATGCTAGAGAATTAGCTATTAAATAAAAGATATGCTAGAGAACAAAAATGGATAATAGAATCAATGCAACTAACCCTATCATCTTCAATGAACCCTAGATAAATACAGTGCAAGAATCTCATAACGCATAAATTGAGGTATGATAGGATGAGGATTTGCAGAATTGGACATGTAATAAGGAGTTGCAGACGATTTCTTTTTGGATAAGTGCAGACAAGAAAATTATTGAACATCAGAAAAGCATACACATCCCACGGTTCTATGTTTGACTGTCAGGCTCCAGAGCCATGCCCACAAGTCTAGTACCATCCTCAAAGAACAAGTAATATTACATTTAGCATGATTGATTTGGGGTCCATCACATGTTCTACCAACAAAACTACAACAATTTATATCTTGATTGGTAATAATATTTTGAGTTAATTATGCAGAAAGTTCACATATCATATTACATCATTTTTCATTATATTTTGGGTTAAATATACCTTTCTCACTAATTAAAAGAATTGACAAGATTCAGAACTTCTTATAGGTATGACGGATAAGAAGATAAACCCTTTGTCAAATGGGAATATGACTGGGTATGTCCTAAAACTTTTTATGGATTGGCTCTGGAGATTTCCCAGAAAAGAGGCAGGCTTGTGGAAAAGTGTGGTGGTGGCCAAATATAGTGGAGCCCTTGATTAGATGGTTTTATAGGCCAATAAAATCAACATGTGGCATTAGTTTCTTGAATGGTATTATGGCAGTGCTCAATGATTTGAAGCCGCTTAACACCACCTTTAAAGCTGGAAATGGTTCCAGAATTCATTTCTAGAAGAATGATTAGAGCAGTATTAGTAAGCTTTAGTCCCTTGGGCCTTAGCCACAGACTTTATAAGGTTTCATCTCAGGCTAGCGAAACAGTAGACAAGTTCTACTCCAAGGTAACTCAGTGCTTGAAATTAATGTATGGAAATGCACACACAAGAATCTGACTCCACAAGTAAAACATAAACCTGTGAATACATCTATGGAAAAGTTTATACTATTAAAAGGCTTTATATGATGAAACAACGTTTTCGAACTGTCATTGACCTGGACGGTTGGACCGTTCAGACTGGAAACCAGTCACTCAAACGGTTCTGATTTTACCCCGAACCGTCATCCACCCCAAAACCGTTGAAATGGTCAAAAAATTGTTGACCCAGATGATCAAACCATCGACTCGTTTGACCCGGGCAGCAGTTAGTGGTTCAGCATTTATATTTATTTTGATTTATTATTTTGTTTTAAAATAAAAAAAAAACAAAAAAGAAAACAACAAACCTATCCCAACTAAACATTCGATGACTCCTCCAGTCGGACCAGTCCTCCCTGTAGGGTTTTGTTTTGCCAAAACCCAATATCTTCACAAGCTTCACCAAAGAAGACGACAACAGCACACCGACACCTACCTTCCCGAAGTCCGAACAACCACCCGCCGGCGACCAAAATTTGCAGCAGCAGCCAGCGAACATGATGGAAGATTGTGTTTCCTTCGTTTCCGAACATCTCTGATCTCTTGAAACGAAAGGCATCTCTTGAAGGGAAGAGCGGCGACAACTGTGGACATCCAACCTCCGACGACCAATCTTAGCTGCGATTGCCGACGACCACTCTGGAAGGAGTACAGTGGCAACTATAAGGAAAAAAAACTTGCACGTGATTTTTTTTTTTTTCGTTTTTCTCTGATTTGATCATAATCTCTGCGCATTAAACCATTAACTCATTCCCCTTTTTCCTTTTTGCAATACTACGATTTCTTGCATCAGGAACCACCATTTGCACCGACAACCACTCCATTGGAGCTGAGAACCACTGCAGCATCACATCCCCTGTTTTCTAATATTGCTTTGAAGCTTAAACTAGTATATTACCGTGCTTTTTGAAGCTTAAAGCCTTAAACTTTGGATTTATATCATGTCTCATGCTTTGTTCGTATGCCCGAATCGGTTAATCTTTTCTTTTTGGCTCTTTGGCTAGTATTTTGAATGCTCAAGAACATAAAATAGTTTTTTGAAGAAATTCATTCTCTTAGAAACTAGAAAGTTAGAATTGAAATTCATTCTCTTAATCTCTTAGAGTAGTTACTTTCAAAAAGACCAAAGTGTTGAAAACTTGAAATGCTCAATGTAGTTGTTTTATTTCAATTTATTTTATTAATACAAAAAATATATACTTCAGACTGATTTCATTTGATTTATTTGATACTTGATAGTATATATTTCAGCATATTAAGACAAAAGTGTTGAATTGTTTAATAATGTATTTCAGCTTAATTTTTGGTTGTTTATCTGATTTCAATTTAGTTTTTGATAGTATATATATTTCACTAGTATTTTTTCCAAGCATTTTTTCCTCCCAAGTGTTGCTCCAAACATTAGATGTCTGTATGGCTGAATTTTTCCTCATACAAACTGGAGGAAAAATATCTGTATTTTTTTGTAATTTCTGTGTTTTTTTCTGTAATTTTGGAATTTTCTATATTTTTTGGAATTTTTCTGTATTTTTTGTATTTTCTGTATTTTATTATTTTTATATTTAGATATTTTTTATTTTTTCACATGATGTTCATTTCCCTGTATTTTTCTGTGTATTTTCTGTATTTTATTTATTTTTATGGTATTTTTTATTATATATATATTTTTTTTGTTTTTTTATTTATTTATGATGTCATGGGTCGGACCGTTCGACCTGGACGGTTGAACCACCGAACCGGAAAACAGCACCCAAAACGGTTCTGTTTCCAGGTTGGTTTGTAAAACCTTGATATGAAACATGGCATTGATCTTGTACATTAGCTGTTTTTTTTTTACTCCGTCATTATGTCAAAAAAGCTAGAAGATAAAAAGGAAATCTACACATAGTAGTGCCCTCAAGAAAATCTGTGGAGTGCAGAACTCCAATGTGTATCCAGACACTGATACATCATCCATTTTGGAGAGTCCATGCAACACTGTTTTAAATCCCATTTTCCAAACTTTTCCTTCAAAAGTAGACTGAAGAATACCTCGTTTTGTTGCAAAAGTTGGAGATTACCCCTAATTTCCTGGCTGATTTAGTTCAGAAAAAGGATTCTAAAGGGGAAAAAATCAGTGAAATCCTTTTATGTGGCTCTTGCAGAGTCATGAAAATCAATTGAAGCTAGTTGAGTGTGGAGGAAGCACATTTATCCAAAAATAGAAACTTTCATGCAGTTAGTTTCTAAGATAAGTGGGCTGTGGGCAAAGATGTGGGAAGAATATCATTGACATCTCTGATTTGGGAATTTTTCCGCTCCCTCTTTTTCTCATCAGTCAGCCAACATCTCTACCATCAAGTAGAGATATAATTACTTTTGGATCTTCATACACCCTTACTTTTTTATTACTCATCTAAAAAAAATTCATTATATTCTTTGCTTTCCTAAGAAAAGCTCCTGTAGTAATAAACATAACTTTGGATGCCCTGTAAAAGATAACAATGTTCATCTTGTCATTACAACACTGCATGAAACACATCAACAGGAGTTGGGCATCTGAAGGTTAGGAATAATGCCTTGCTTGGAAAGTGGTTGTAGCATTTACTATCAGATTTTGTTAAATTATGGCCATAATTGGTTATCAGCATTTGCAGATTGATGGCAATAATTTACTATCAGACTTTGTTAAATCGTGGCCATAATTTGTTAATGTTAAAATTTATAAGTAGTGACATAGAAAAAAAATTATATAATAGTTGCATATGTTTTGTGCCTTGGACTTTAATATAAAATAAGATAATAATGGCTTTGTGCATGTATTAATTTGTAAAAATCTATATAATATGTTTCTTGGAATCTTGATTGATGCATATCAATAAAATTGTATGATATCTATGCATTCCGCTATATTAATTGTAATATTTTTCTTCATATATACTGTCAAAATATACAATTCTTATGTATTTATACATTATTTGTAGCTATTTTGACTAACCTATTGTTAGTAATCCTTGGTTTAAAGCACCAACTTCTAATCCATTCTCCATCAAGTTTATCACTGTTTTACAGTCTTCAAAAGTGGTGAACAGTACTGGACCCTTTACTTTCAGGTTTCCTTTCCTTCATCTCTTTCAAAAAGTCCTGTAATACATTTTTTATTTCCTTCCAACTTGAGCCATTTCTTCCTTCAGGAATGCACACCAGCTGCTTCTTCCCTTCTCCAAAATATTCAAGCAGAGCCAAGAATCTATCTTTAGTGTTCCATCTTCTTTCAACAAACACCTTCATTCTTTTTCTTCTTTAGAACTCTTCCACTTTGTTTCTTTACCTGTTTGAAGTGCTCCCTCTACAAATACTTTAAACCACTCAACCACATTAAGCCCTACCAGCATAAACATAGCTTTCCTCATTTCTCTGATCTTTGATGTGATTTTCCCTTTTACTTTGTGCCCTCTCAAAGAGTAGGTTTTTAGCCTCAGGCTTTAGAAATCTTCTCCAGGTTGTTGTCTGAACAAACTCCATTTTTTCAATTTAGATAAAATGCATAACAAGAGGCTCTCTTCATAATCTTACCTAAATGCAAAAGGCTTCAAAGGGTAAAAGGAGTATGGGAAACCTGGGGAACTCAGTTTTCTTGGGCCCAATTGGTCTAGGCGACGCTCATTACAGGCTGAAATCATGGCTTTGATGGAAGAAGTGCAAAGTTCTTTTATGCATGGATGCTATTTCTACAATTTTGAAAATCTACAGTTTTTTAGGATGCATAATTAGTTTTTATTCTTTTCCAGAGTCTCAGTTGTGTCGGTTTGAGTTTTTCCAGCTGTATTCCACTTTTAGTACATGTTCCCCTTTTGGTATATGTTTCTCATTTTTTTAAGGACCAACATTCCCCCATATTGAAATCCAAACATCTTAAAATGCAGCAGGTAGCGTTGAAGTTTCAAAGCAAGGTCACAATATCATGTTCTATGATCACTTTCACAGAAACTAAAGCACCAAATTTAAATCACTAAATTGTTGTAGTCATATCAATCAAACACTTAAGAATTTCTTCTTATAGGAGCACAAAGTGAAGGCATTACCAAGAAAGGAGTTTAGATGTGAGGTATTGCAAATTAAAATTGCAATAGGGTTCCCAAATAATAATCATTAAAGGAGATTCTCAGATGCATTACTATCAAAAGGAATTAGCATAAAACAATTTAAGTTTCTAATTATACATGGAATATCAATTTTCAGAATATTGATCCATAAGAAAATAAAATAAAGAAATAAAAGGAGATCCGAGCATTACTATAAAGCCAATCTTTGAAGTATACGTGAAGAGCACTAGATAGTTCCCGTTTTCGGCTCTCCTCAAGCTGCAATTCTCTCAAAGACTGCTTTATTTCCCCTAAATTCTGAAGCTGGAAAAGAAACAGTTGCTTGAGCATAGGAGGCAGATTTGAGGAATAAGTCAAATCTAACATTAAACTGGCAGCTTATATGGTGCATGGTGCACCCAAGCCTTATCCAGGTGTGATGGTCAAGGACATAAAATTCAGCCACATGCAAGCACTACAAGAAAACTCCGCAGCCAAGACATATTATGACAACCCTTGGTGCACGCAGCTCATTGTGCCCCAGGTGCGCACTAAAACCCTTGGTGCATGATATGTTTAAATGCAGAGCATTGTGTAAATTTGAAAAAAAAATGTCAAGAACATGTAAAAGCCATATAAATGATAAAGCATAAAAGCAGCCCACTAATTAGATAAGAACTACAGCAGTTCACCACAATTAGCATGGTTTAGTCCACATACGTTTTTCTGCTGTGATGCCATATAGACCTCAGGCAACGGAAATGGATTGTGTTTTGTGGACTTGGGTGACTCACCACCCACCCAATTGGGAATCTGTACAACAAAAGCAAAATGGATTATGCAACATGGTTTTCCATAATTGACTCAACATTATTTGGAAATTGAAAAAGTGATGCATTATTATGCCCAATTGACAATTCAATTAGGACTAACACATGAACATACATGCTCACATAGATATTATATAGAACACAAAAGGAAGCAACCATTATATTTGTATAAATCAAACTTGCACAGGAAACACATAGAATATGGTCTTGTGTGTCTTCTCCCACTACTAGTGCCAGAGAAGTATCAGCATACCAAGAAATTTGTAAACTGATCAGGATCAAGGCATGTTGCCGATTCAGATTGAACATCAGAGACCCCAGCAGGATGAGATAATGAATCATGTAGATCAACCATGCCCAGCACCAGGGGCTCATTCCATCTGTTAAAACTTGCATCAACACCAACTTGGATCATGTGTTCCTCCAATTGTGGATAATATGTGTTATATGGTGCTACCTGACAAAAAGAAACATCCACAAAGCAGCAATTGTTTAGAGTGCCAAGATAATGAATGTTATATGACCTCTGTAAGACAACTTCTGCATAATAGGATTGAGTGCCTTAAAACTAATACTGGACCTCAAAAAAGGGTTAACATAAAGATACTACATCTGCAGCAGCATTCATTTGTTGGATTCTAACTGAATGATGTGATGTGCTCGAGATAACCGAGCTGTTTTGGACACACTAGCCTTAAAACTGATACTGGGCCTCAAAAAAGGGTTAACATAAAGATACTACATCTGCAGCAGCATTCATTTGTGGGTTCAAACTTCAAACTGAATGATGTTATGTGCTTGAGACAACCAAGCTGTTTTGAACACACTAGTACAATTTCATCAAACCAAATCAAAATCTTATATACAAATGAAAATGATAGGAGAGAAAACTTTCAAGTTTAAACCCCCAAAAATTCAGGGAAGTGCCAACTGAAATGGTAAAAGACATCTAATTGACAAATAAAACAGCTGGGGGAATTTTGCAAACCTTTTTTCACCAAAAAGACCTGAAGAGACAAAAATAGTACAAAACAAAGAGGTACGAACCATGTGCATTGATCATCAGAGAGAATTCATACCAGGTTAATTCTTAGCATTAAATCACATGCAAATCCTTTTTAAGAACACCGGACAAATATAATGCATAATTATAATGTAAACACGATATCAGAATCATATCTTGCAAAGGATGATATATTATAAAAATAGTGGGCTTAGTTACACTATATGGCAAGCAATGACATATACAACGAATAACAGCAACCTTCGCACCTTCAGTTTATGATTATCTCCAAGAATGAGTGGTCTCTGATTTATGCCTAGGAAGAAAACACACTCACGACAATTGGCAATGCAAATTTGTTTTGCTGCTACTATCACTTGCACACGTTCACAATGCTCCACTCTTACAGCCTGTAAAGACAGGAAGTTGAAATTTGGTACTCTTAGATCCATATTCTAATAAGACTTTTTTTATGAGTAACAGTGCAATTTTATTAAAACAGGAACTGATTCAGGATTACAATCTCATGCAAGATCCCTTAGAGAGGTGCGAGCTGCAGCCCCTCCTGACAAATACAAAGAAGTTAGGAAACAATTGCTGGAATCACAACTGAGCCCAAAACAATTCTTCCCTATTTGCCCCTTGCTTGGCTAACACGTCGGCCAAAGCGTTTGCAGATCTCCCCACCCACTGAATAGAGACTGACATGTTCCTTGTTAACCATTTAATTTTCTTAACTTCATTTTTATAGCACCAAACAGTCTCAGCAGATTTCCTTAACCAGCCCACCACCACCATTGAGTCCCCCTCAATAATTAGTTGTTTTACCCCCATTTGGTTTGCAAAATGCACCCCTTGTACCGCAGCTAGCATTTCTGCCCTGACAGCGTCACCAAGTCCCAAAGGACCCGAGTACAACAGAACAACCTCTCCAAGCTCAATCCTCAGAATCCCCCCCATTCCAGAGGGCCCTGGATTGCCTAAGCTGCTACCATCGAAATTCAGTTTTAGTGAGCCTTCAGCCGGAGGACACCACCTTGGGACTACCTTGTTCTTGATGGAAGAGCACCTCGCTATTGCCAACCAGTTTCTCCAACAGTCATTAAAGGAGAACTGATGGAATAGGTCCAAAGTCTTCAAGCATTGTATTGCCCTATTCAATACACAGTCTTTTAGTTGCTGGTTATTTCTTTCCTTCTCTTGAAATATTCTATCATTCCTTTCTTCCCATATTGTCCAAACTAAGGCTGCTCTCGCACATCTCCACATTGATCTTCCTCTTTTTGTAGGCCAACTGAAAGACTGTGTATTGAATAGGGCTGCTCAAACGTCTTTCTGCTGGTGAGCTCCAATTACACCCAAACAAAGAGAGAAGCCAAATCCACAATTCTGTAGAGAGTGGACATGAAACGAATACATGGTAACAGTCCTCCCTGTGAGTTCTACAGAGGGTACACCAGTTGGGAGAAATACAAAGGAAGGGTCTTCTCTTTTGTAGGTTTTCTAAAGTGTTTACTTTCCCATAGTACACCTTTGGGGGAATTGGCCTAAACCAAATTTCCTTCAAGGGAAAAACCTGTTGAGTAAGAGGCTGGGACAAGGACTTAAAGAAAGAGGCACAAGTGAACCCTACCCTTTTGTTGGGTTTCGAGGGATCTAGACAAATTTGATTTAGTAGGCCAAGCAAAAGAGATAACGAATCAATTTCAGCATCCCTTAACCCCCTACGAAATCCAAAATCCCAATTTGGCTCCAATGGTGTTCCCGAGGATGCGGCAAATTTTGAAATCACCTCTTTTTTAAAAGAAAAAATAGAGAACAGCAAAGAGAAGAGGTCCTTTAAAGGGGTGTCTCCCACCAAGATATCTTCCCAAAACCTGACAGAATTACCAGAACAAACTTCATACCCGACAAATCTGAGAAACTGAGGGATGAATTTGTGGATGGCTATCCACAGTACTACCAAGTTGGACCACCTTGATACACCTGCGTCCTACCCGTCCTTTGAGGTGTCATGAATACTCCCCACCACTTGATGCCAAAGTCTCTCTCTCTCTCCAAGGGCCAACACCAAAGCCACTTCCCCAATAATGCTTAATTTTTTTAAACCACCCTTCCTAACCCCCAAGTCCCAAACCCCCTTCCTTTTCACTTCTACACACAATTTCCCACTTAATCAAATGATCCTTTTTTCCTTGTCTTGGTTCCCAAAGGAAGTTTCTCATTAATTTCTCCAGTTTCTTGGCTTCCCTAGGCGGAATTCTAAAGACACACAAAAGTAGGTAGATTTGCTAATGTGGCTTTCATTAACGTGATCCTGCCACCCAAATAAATGTAATTCTTCTTCCATGAAGGTAGTCTCTTCTCAAACTTCTCTACTACTGTGGTCCAGAATCTACTCTCCCTAGGGTTTGCACCTAAAGGAAGCCCTAGATAGGACAAAGGCCAAGATGAGATAGAACACTCAAGACACCCCGCAATAGCCTCATTCTCACTATCCTCCAAAGTAATGCCTGCTATTGCAGCTCTTTTCCAAATTTATTTTCAGATTGGAAATTCTTTCAAAGCCTTTTGTTAACCATGGTTCAAAGTATCAATATGATACGCCCCGTATCGGGTGTATCATATCGTATCTTTGAAAACGATAGTCCGAAACGCCTGTTTCCAAGTGTTTCGAACCCCCAATTTTTTTAATAATAAAAAGCATGCTAAAAGCTTCCCAAAAAACCAAAATTTGAAAAAAAAAACTAAAAAAAATAGAGTTTCAGCCGTTTCTAAGTGTCGATACGATACGGCTGAAACTCGTATTGTATCAATACTTTGAACCTTGTTGTTAACTCCTCCAGAGAAACCTTCTCACTAAACCCCCCTTTGCAAAAGATCATTAAATCATCCACAAACTAAAGGTGGGTAACTGGGATCTTGTTCCTCCCTATTCTCCAACCCCTAATGATCTCTTCCCTATCCGCCTTAGCGATGCTTCTACTCAACACATCAGCTACTAAAGTAAAGAGGAACGGAGACAGTGAGGCCCTTTGCCTGATACCCCTACGAGCTGGAAAGAAGTCCTTTACCACACCATTGACCAATATAGAGTAGTGGCAAGTATTAACACACCCAAGTATCTACTTACACCATCTCTCCCCAAAACCACAATTCCTCAATACCTGAGAGAGGAACTGCCAACCTACCCAGTCATAGGCCTTTTCAAGATCCAACTTGCAAACAAAACCCCTTTGCCTAGATCTTTTCATCTCCTCCACATGCTTAATATATAATGTGCTTCAATTAGGCTAGTGGTTAGAATACAATGCATGGAATTTTAAGTAATTGATTTAAAAATGGCAGAATTGAAGATGCATAACATGGATAAATGAGCTTTGTGCTTTTGATAGTAAAATTGTCACAGAATACAGCAATTGACAAGGTTCTCAGAGGAATCAATATAACCTATTTATTTTAAGAAACAATACATATTCATATCAATTGTGTCAAATGTATAAGTTAACATTGTTTAATCAGTCACATATGACATAACTTAATTACATGGGCTCTCATAACATCAAAATTAATTCAAATCTTGTGAACAAATTCCAATATTTGGGTTCAAAGAAAACAAGCGGAAGTGCTAATATTGTTATATCAGTTGGTCATGTATAAACTAATATTGTCTTATCAGTCATATATGATATAACTTCATTAATACATGTTAGTCTCTCATAAAGAGCAAAGAGCATTAGACAGGGGCATCCCTTTTCTTATTAATTTGTCTGTAGCTAGGCATCTTCCAAGTCCATACAAGTCTAGTTTTGATGGGATGTGGGAGCACCAGATTCTGGCCCAAAGGAAAGCATTTTCCTGCAAGAGGGAGAAATTGACATAGAATGACTGGACTGAGTACTTGCTTGATTTCTCCCAATACCAAATTCTTTCATCATCCATTTGGGTATATAAGGCTTTATGCCTTGAATGAGACTTAACAATTCAGCCAATAGACTAACTACCTAGTCTTTTTTTTTATCAATAAACTAACTACCTAGTCATTAAGAACCACACAAGTATCAATATTTGAAATCTGAAATTTTTTAAACCATGGTGCTTGGCACCAATCATCACCACCCTTCTTCAGAACCAACCCACCAGAGCAAAACTTTTCTAGTTTTCAACTCCATTGAGGTAGGGATGCCGATTTTTATAGCTGCAGCACCCACCCACACAGATGTTGATCTGTTAACTATATTGAAAGCAGACAGGGCTTGCAGGGGCCTCCATCTGCATCTTCGCCTTCCACAACATCATCCACCCTGAACAGTGAAGTCCTGCCTCCTACATCCTTGAGTATTACCCCCAACAACTGTCTTGCCCATTACTTCTCTTTGCTCCCCAGGCACATCAACTACAACCTTGTTCTATTTCTCACCATCCTTCCCTTGCAACCCAACCTGAGGCAAGACCTGAGCACTTGTGTGACTTCTGAAAATCCCTGGGTTGCTTGAATAACCACCTCCTGTTGAACCCTGCCAATTGCACTAAGTGCACTGCGTGAACCTTTTTCTATCAATGACCATTCACATTCAACTACCACACGAACCAAATGGGTTCTGCTGAGAACCTCTAAAGCCATATAAGACGGAATCTGGCAAGGTGGTTTTGCCCAAACCATGAGTGTGAGGAAGCAACACAACTCCACTCCAGGTTTTCCTTGGTGACATCTACAAAACCACCTAACCTAGTTCCTTGAACACCACCCAACATCAAGTGTAAAGAGAAAGGTCAAATACTCAAACTCTCTATCTACGGTAACCCTCAAAAGCCTCAAGTCTCTCAAGATCTACCGACCATCTCTAAAGAACTAGGTGTTTGCCATTAAAATGAAAAGGGCTCAAAGATTGCACCTAGGTTGCTTCAACTGCAAATACTCGAACTCTCTATCTACGGTAACCCTCAAAAGCCTTACGTCTCTCAAGATCTACCAACCATCTCTAAAGAACTAGGTATTTGCCATTAAAATGAAAAGGGCTCAAAGATTGCACCTAGGTTGCTTCAACTGCAGATACGCCCTCCTACAAGATGTCCAATCACCGGTTTCGATCAACACCTCCAAGCATTAACACTTTAATGTTCAAGATCTCTCAGATCAATGCTAGAACCCTCTAGATTGCCAACTAGACACTACTGAAGCTCCGCATACCTATCTGCTAAAAGCACTTATCAGCAACTACTACACGAAGACACAAAAGTCTTTTAAAAGCGTAAAGCACAAAGAAAACAGGCATTTTGTGCCAGGCCCAAGGCACAAAATCTAAAAAAAATAAGTAAAAATTCAAAATAAATCAAGAGAATAATAAAAATAATATTAATTAAAAATACAAACTTTAATTTTAAATTAAACATTTTAAAAAGCTTAGCTCAAATTAAAATTCATAACCATAACATATAGAACAACTTCAAAGTGAAAATGCAAACAATAAAATCAAATATAGCATATAAAACATATTCACGTATGCCAAACTTTCAATTTCTTTGTTTCTTTCCTAATTGCACTATTTCAAATAGATAATATGATGCTAAACATATTTCATTCCTAATTCTACGAGCTGCCTATGCACCTAGGTGCACCTGAGGTGTGCCTTTAAATCACTACATTGCCTACTCTAAAACGTATTCCTTCTAGAACATCAGGAAGAAAACCTAGAATGCAATCTTGCTTCAAACTGCACACCCCATTGAGGAAAAGCCAAGCCCAAAATCCCACCTGAGGTTGTCAGCCCATATTTACCTGCTATAACTCTTCTCCACATACTTCCTCCTTCCATGTTAAATCTCCAATACCATTTAAGAAAGAGACACTAATTAGTTTTTCTGATATTTTATATACCAAGACCACCATATTTACTTGGTCGGCACGCAGCATTCTAATTCACCAAATGAAACTTAAAATTGTTACTCCAACTAACCCATAAAAATGTCCTCATTTTTTTCTCTAATTGCTTGCAACTCCAACAAGAATTCGAAATAAAGACAAGTAGTAGATAAGTATTGATTACTAGTGAAAATAAAACATTGTTAATCAATGTAAGTTTACCACCCTTTGATAAATATTTGGACTTCCACATGGCCAGCTTCCTACCAAACCTTTCAAGAACTACATCCCATGTTCTCTTAGATTATTTTTTGCACCAAGGGGTAGACCGAGGTAGGTGGTAGGTAACTGCACTCTTCTGCAGCCCAAGATGTCAATCGACTGATTAGCTATGTTTCCTTCCCTTTTCTTGATGAAAAACTGAGAAAAAAAACATTCATTAATTAAAAAACAGAAGTACAAAGAGAATGGAGAGACAAATTTTCTTAACTCTCCCCAAACAATTTCAAGATGTTACAACATAACCCAAAATAACTGTCTTCTTCCCACCCCTTGTTTGGTTAGTGCATCGGTGAGATAGTTGGCATCTCTTTTCACCCAATTGAGGTTCACTTGAATTTCCTGTCTTACCCATTTAAACCTTCTTTTTTCATTAATGAATTCCCACCAACCTAGATCCTCTTCCTTTTGCAGCCAGCTGATAACCAACTTTGAATCCCCTTCAATTATTAATTTTCTAAAATTCATCTCCTTGGCCTTTTGAGCCCCTTCCAAAGTAGCTAGAATTTCATCCCTCAAAGAGTCACCCACACCAATTAGTCCATTTCTGGAAACTCCTCCAAATCCTGAAGGACCCGGATTCCTTTCATATTTGCCATCAAATTTTCGCTTAATAAAACCATTGGAAGGAAGAGACCAGCTTGGTCTTGTTACAACCTTATTAGGAGCATAATCAGCTACTACCTTCAACTTCTCAACAAATCTACACCAAAAATATCCTCAAATAATTTTAAGGTTTTCACCCAATGGACCACTAACTGTGACTACTTCAATCAGAGCATCCCTACTCCTCTCTTTTTCTGCAAAGAATCTTTCATCTCTCTCTTCCCATATTGTCCAACACACAGCAGCCCTGATACACCTCCATGAAGTTTGACCCTTCTTTTTCTGACAACTGACAAAGGAGGGGTCAAATAAGCTTTGTATATTTGACAGGGGGTTCCACCTACACCCAAACAAGGAGAAAAACCAGTCGCAAATTGAAGATACTAAGGTGGATGAGATTAACAAGTGATGGCAGGACTCACCATTAGCCCTTACACAGAATACACCAATGAGGGGATAAGCACCACTTAGGTCTCTTTCTTCCGATAAGGTCACAGGTGTTAATCCTTTCCAAAAACACTTCCCAACAGAAACCACCAATCTTAGGAGGAATTGGCTTACTATAGACCTCTTTAACCAGAAAAGTTTGACCCAAATTATCACCCAGTTGGATTAAGGATAATAAAAAGGATGGACAGGTAAAAATACCCGATGGGGAAAGGGTCCAGTTTCTCTTTGAGGGATCCAGGAAAACCCTCTCCAGACCTTGGAACAAAGTTACGGCACTATCTAATTCAGAGTCTCACAATCCTCTTCTGAGCCCCAAGCCCCAATCAAACCCAGAACTGGCGAATTGGCTAGAGTAGACCTAACAAGGGTGATCCTTCCTCCCAAAGATAAGTAATTTTTCTTTGAAGAAGCCAACTTTTTAGTAAACTCTCTATTACCAGATTCCAAAAGTTGCTGCCACTAGGATTATCCCCCATAGGCATTCCCAAATAATTCATTGGTCATTGAGAAACCGTGCAACCCAAGATTTCTTCTGCCTCTAAAATTCCTCTATCCTCTATATTCGGCCCCACAATACAACTCTTATCCCAACTGATTTTTAAATTCAACATTCTCTCAAAAATAGATATAATTATCTTCATGTTTTGCACCCATCTAGGATCACCAACATCACAAAACAAAATTGTATCATCAGCAAACTGCAAATGAGTGATTAGGAATCTCCTCTCTGCCAATTCTCCAACACCTTATCAGATTTCTAGAATCAGCCCTAGAGATAAGCCTTCCAAGGACATCAGCTATTAGAGTAAACAAAAAAAGGAAGAGAGGATCCCCCTGCCTTAGCCCTCTAAAGGCCTGAAAATGATCCACCACAGATCCATTCACAAAAATTGAGTAGTGCCAAGTCCTACGGCACCCTAAAATCCAATTACACAACCAATCACCAAACCCAAAGTTGCTCATTACCTCCAACAAGAATCCCCAATCAACCAAGTCATAGGCCTTTTCCAAATCCAATTTATACACCAAACCCTTCATCCTATACCTCTTCAAATCTTCAACACTTTTGTTAGCAATTAAAATTTGGTATATAATTTGCCTTCCCATAATAAAAGCACCTTCAGAATGAGAGATTAAGGAAGGAAGAGAAACCCTGATTCTACATGACAACACCTTAGCAATGATTTTATACAAGTTATTGACCAAGCTAATCAGTCTAACTCTATGTTTCCTTCCCTTGTTAGCATTATTTCATGCTTCGATAAATTACTTTTGAAGCCTAAAGTAACTTCCGACCAGCTTTATAATAAATTACTTTTGAGGCCTGAAGCAACTCCAAACTACCTTAATATGTAACCCAAGTCAACCAATTGATAAGCTAAAAAAACATCACAGAAAAATATGGGGTCATCTACAATATGAAGGAAACTTGCTCCATATCATAAGCTTAAAACTTTGAACAAACTCTCCTTCCACTGCCCTATATGCAAGTTTACTCAATGCCTCCATAACAATATTGAAAAGAAATGGTTGAGCTGTCTTCTCTTCTTTCCTTATTGACTAATGTCTACATTACCCCTTCCTCTCCTGATAAATTAATCAGGTCTTTAACCCCCACTGGTTACTTCTCCACCAAATCCTTTTTCCTTAGCCTGACCTCTTAGTCTCCTTCCCCTTCTTTACTGATTAGAAGGATTTGGCATTCCATGATTCCCAAAAGGATTTCCTTTTTCCGTTGGGAGGCAATGTGCGGTCAAATAAATACTTATGATATCCTACAAAAGAAAAAGGCAAGGGCAGTGGTACCTCTCCCCCCATGTTTGCATTATGTGCCTTGAGAATAGTGAATCAATTAGTCATCTTCTGATAACTTGTAAGGTGGACCAATGCTTATGGCAACATCTGCTAGATATGTGTTCTTTGAAGGCAGTTTCCATTAGGTCCCCCCTAATTCTGTTTGTGAGTTCGTTTCCCAATGGCAAGGTAGGAAGTTGTGATAAAGGAGCAAGGTTTTCTGGAAGGCAGCTATCCATGCAACAATGTAGAACCTCTGGGAAGAAACAAACAAAAGACTCTTTGAAGATAAAGCCTCCACTGAAGAGTCTTTAAGAAACAGGAAACAACCATTGAGAACTAATTTTTAATTAAATTTGCTTGAATCATAGTGAAGAATGAAAGAACTTTCAAAGGAAGGAAAGAACAATGTAGAACCTCTGGGAAGAAACAAACAAAAGACTCTTTGAAGATAAAGCCTCCACTGAAGAGTCTTTAAGAAACAGGAAACAACCATTGAGAATTAATTTTTAATTAAATTTGCTTGAATCATAGTGAAGAATGAAAGAACTTTCAAAGGAAGGAAAGAAATCAAGGAGACAATCATTGAGAACATAGTTGTGAAAGTTGCACATTGGACTAAAACTTTGCGAAAGTCCTTGGATTAAAAAAATGTCAGGAAGGGGACTCATTAATAGTTGTTTGATGGATGAAATACAGCAGCCAATACTTGTGTGAAGCATCTGGCCAGTCAACATTCTTGGCAATGTTTTGAAAATCATAATCATATTGTATGTCGTAAAGAAAGTTAAATTGAATCAAATTGTAAATCATATAATAAATCATAAGATTAATTTTATTTTTTACAAACTTGTCAAAAATAAATATCAATATTCGAAAAGGCTAAATATATATAGGAAAATGATTTTACCATATTTTTAATCCATATCTACTATATATGTAATGTATATAAAAGACTAAATCAACAGAATTTATTACTTGTATAATAGAAGCCTAAGATGATATAATCAAGTTTGACTTGAAAGTTAAATTATCCACATGCAATGGCTCTTTAACCTATGTGTGATGGATGATAAACTCAATGTATGGTCTTAAATAATGTAAATAAATTATTTTCCAGTAAGGGCTTCAAAAGAAATCTCCCTTGACAAAGTTACATATAAACAAAAAATGCAGTAGGGAACTTCGTTTTTAATTGAAAAATCATGGTGAATGTAGGATCATAAGATTTATAAATCAATTCATATGATTCAAGCAAAAATCATAAGATTTTTGCAGAAAAGGATTTGGACATCAGATTCAAATCGAAACCCTTGGGATTCATGATTCAAATCATTAATCACATTGTAAATCATAAGTTGTAACACATTGATTCTTCGAAGCATGTCATATTGTATATATACCTCAGTTTTTTTAAATTGGTTCTTTGAAGCATGTCATATTGTATATTCCTCATTTTTTTAATCTAACTAAAGCTTTATAGCTATCAATCTGAAAAATCAAGTACCTGTTAGCACCCCAGGGATGTCATCTATATCACCCCTTGTATTGCAATGAACCTGCAAATAGACAGGCCCTACCTTTTCTTTTTCTCTTTCAGATAATATTGACTCTTTAAAGAAAACAGGGTGCAAGCTTGCCCAGGGGGTTGGGAGGTTAAAACGTTTTACTCTAGAGAAAGGGCAAAGGGTCAGAGATGCAACTATGATATCCAAAAGCCAATAACTTTAAGTTCTTGATCAATGCATACCTTGCCAATGGCCCCAAGAACTATAGTTGCATCAGAACACCCATACACAGTGGCATATCTTAAAGGTGCTAATATATAAATCACTGAGTCATGACAATTTAAAACCTGCAATAAGAGATAACTTTGTTAAAACAAGGTCAGCATCAACATAAGCCCCATAATGTAGAAGACACAACTTTCAGGCAGTGGATGTATGGATGAAGCATATAAGACAAATCAGTAACACTCAAAAATGGCAAATAGACAGCTCACCATTCAATAAGAAACCCAGAAATTTTTTAGATGAAGGTTTGGCTACAAGGCATTATAGCCATGAAAGACTATCTAGGAATAATTTAAGCACCACCTAGGGGCTTGGTTCCATGGATATCTTTCTATCAAATAAAGAAACGTTTATTTTTTTCTTCAATATTAATGCCCACAATGCAACTTTCCCGAAATTGACATTAAGTTTGTGATTCTCTCAAAAACACTTAAACGAACAGTTGGAAACTTCAACAAGAGGATAGATAATGTGATGTTAGATGCCTTGCATTTAACAAGGAGATTATTTCTGTATAGTTGCCTAGTTAGTCCATTCTTGTCTCACATTTGCATGCCCAAATCCAATCCGAGACTTGTAGAATGAGAATAAGAACAAAGTACATCTTTAATGTTGTGGGACTTAACAGCATGGGCTTCGGCCCATTTATGTTATGTGGTTTCTATTTCTTGTTGGGCTTTATTATTCTGTACTGATTTTAAGTGTAAATGGGCCTAGGCCTTCTTATATTTTGAGTTACATTACCTCCTACTAATGGGGGGTAAATTTGTCAACTCATGTATTATTGTTGCCCTAATATAAATAACAATTTGATGGGTTGGATGAAGAATCTGCCCTATTCTCCAACTCTTTTCTTCTTCTTCTCTCTTCATCAAGAACCTGGATACAAACATGGTATCAGAGCTGTAATCTGCTCTTATTCTGCTCGTCTACCCTCTTATTCATCTCTTTCTTCTCAAACTTCTTCTTTTATTGTTGGAACAACAAGAGAAGAGTGCTGCTGCTGGTTATGGTAAACTGAAACTGTTTCTAGGGTTTTTTCCTTGGAAAAATCTCCGAGGCCCAGAATAGTTGCTGGTGCAAAAAAGGCGCAAGGGGCAATTTGCGCCGAGGCACAAGGTGGCAAGGTGAGGTGTGCGCCTTTTTGAAGCAAAGCGCAAAAATACAAAAAAAAAAATAAAAAAATAAACATAATATTAATAAAAATATAAAACATAAATTTTAAAATAAATGTTTTAAAAAACCTATTATCTAAAATTAACATATATAAACATAACATGTAAAGCGTATTCAAATGAAAATTTAAAAATAAAAGCAAAAATATAAAACATTTTCAAGCATGTAAAACCCACAATCTCTTTTTCTCCTCAATTGCATTACTTCAAGTAGCTAATGTGATGTAAAATATATTACATTCCTGATTCTACGAGCCGCCTTTTGTGCCATACCCCTCGAGGCAAGCCCAAACAAGTCCATGTCAGTGTTTTAAAAGGCGCGCCTAAGGCACAAGGCGAGGTGTTTTCGAGAGCTGGTGCCTCGCATGGGTCAAGGCGGCTACACTTTGGTAAGGCACTCGCCTCTGTGCCTAAGGTGTGCGCCTCAGACCAGGCACCAAGCGGTCCAGGTGCGCGCCTATGTTTGGTTGCCCTTTGTTTTTTTATTTGTTTTTAAATTGACTTTTATAGATTGATTATAATCGTATATGTATAGATTATTTCCTTTTATGTGTCAAAATAGTTGGGATATGGTATAGCAAATACGAAAGAAAGCCACGGCCCTCTCAAGAGAAAACAACTTGCCATTCAAGGCTTCTCAGACTCCCAGTATCAATCGAAGTCTCGAGCCCTCAGCCCCCACGTTCTTCTTGGATCAACAAGTTCAGCCCATCTCTCAATCGAACAGCCACCTTTGAAGTTCTATCAGAGCCCATCTCTTAGTCGGACGACCAACTGCAACGTTCAGGCTTTTAGCAATCAGCATCAGGTATTTGTTTCTTCTTTTTTTACACTGAAAACAGGGGTTCCGCCCGCCCCCTTCTTCTTCTTTTCTTCTTCTTCTCCTTCTCCTTCTTCTTCTCCTCCTCCTTCTTCTTCAGTTCTTCTTCTTGTTCACAGAAAAACAGGGGCTCCGCCCACTCTTGTTTTTTTTCATTGTCTTTCTTCTGAAATATTTTTACAGTAAAACAGGGGCTCCGCCCCCTTCTTCTTCTTCTCTTTTTACACTGAAAACAGGGGTTCCGCTTGCCCCCTTCTTCTTCTTTTCTTCTTCTTCTCCTTCTCCTTCTTCTCCTCCTCCATCTTCTTCAGTTCTTCTTGTTCATAGAAAAACAGGGGCTCCGCCACTCTTGTTTTTTTTCATTGTCTTTCTTCTTCTGAAATATTTTTACAGTAAAAGAGGGTCTCCGCCCCCTTGTCTGTTTCACACTAAAACAGGGGCTACACAATATTTTTTTATCAACAACAAATATTAGTTTGAATTTGAAAACAGTAAAACAAGGCTCGACCCCTTTCTTTTTTTATTTTTAGTTTTTTCTTTGCTTCTTTCTTCCCCCACTTTGTTTTTTGATATTTTCCTGATTTCTTAGAATCAGGAAAATATTTTGTGCAGACGCCTCGCCTTGCGCCTTGCACCTTGCACCTCAGGCGCATTTGGAACCTGCCGCTTTTTGTGCGCCTTTCGCTTTTAAAACACTGGTCCATGTTATGGTCTTAAATTCTTAATTCTCACAAAAAATAATGATTTTGTAATTTTAATTGCCTTTTAAGAAGATATTTTATAGGATGAATGAATGAACAACATTAGTAAATAGGGGGTGGGCTAGCCTCGAGAGTTGTGGTACAGGAGCCCGAGAGCAAAGCCCCCAGACCAGCCATTAGGTTCAAAAAAAGCACACAAGTGTAAAATTTTAAAAAGGCGCATGCCTAGGCAAAGATGCAAGGTGTGCACCTTTTGAAAGGGCTACGCCTAGGACCTAGGCGAGGCACATACCCTAAAATGCACCCCGCCTATGCACCTATGCGCGCCTTTTAAATCACTGAGCAGCCGTATGCACTGCTAGAAATACCTAGTTAACAGGTTGTTGAGTTGGGCCTAGTTGTTTTTATTCTTGTTTTAAGTTATTTAGTTAGGAAGTTGTTGGGTTTTAGGCCCATTAGTTTATGTTTTTAAGTTGTGACTGTTCAGCTACATTAGTAGCCGCCCCACTAAGGGCATCCTTGTAATATCTCATCCTTTAAGTTAAGTATAAATATAATGAGGGGTTGGTGGCTAGGGTTAATCAAAGAATCCTGGTTGACTTCCTACTCTTTTCTCCTTCTCTTTTCTTCTCTACTGCTGAAATCTTCATCTTCCTCCTCTTTCCCTTCACAAGAAATTCGAGTAAATCTGCAATCAGTGATTTCTACTTGGTATCAAAGCAGGCCGAAGGTTCCTCGAGTTGTTTTCTCATGCAGCCCTAGATCGGCCGACTGCATGGTGATTTAAGAGGTTGATCGAAGATCTCAGGTAAGCCCAGTTTTTGGATTTTTTGGTGGATCCGTTTGCCCTGTAGCTGGTCTAGGGTTTCTCATCAAAATCAAGAAAAACTAGAGAAAGGGGAAGAGTCTTGTTTCTGTTGGACTCTTCAATTTTGACCTAGAAAGTAGTGCCCTAATTTTTTAGGGTTCCTTGGAGTTTTCTATAAGGGACGGTTCAAGTCCTGCCTGATTTTGAGGCTTCTAGAGAGAGCGACTGCCTCTTCTCCCGTCCCACAGAAAAAGAATCTAATGTGGGAAGACGGTCTAGGACACCAGAAAGGTGTTGTTGGTTCCAAAAGTGTTTCATTTGATCTTCTTGCATATTTTAGTTATTTTCATTACACTTCTTGAGAAGGATGGAGGGTCATGGAGTTGAAAATAAGCCCGGTAGTGAAATAGGACCAGTGGGAGGAGGTATTGGAGACCTTTTTGGAACTGGGACCATTACTACAGTTAGGTTGGATGGTGTAAATTACTTAGAATGGTCACAATCTACAAAGATGGCCACTGGTGCTCGTGGGAAATTAGGGTATATCACTGGTGAAGAAGTGAAACCCGAAACTAGCAACTCCCGATGGGTACAAGAGAATTATATGGTGATGACTTGGTTGTGTAATCCCATGTTGCCCCATATAAGTAAAATTTTTTTATGGGCAAATACATCTAAGGAAATATGGGATGGGATTGCAAAAACCTATTCACAGAGGGAGAATGTTGCTAGGGCTTATCAGTTGAGAAATCAAATTATTTCTACAAGGCAGGGAGATAGACCTGTTGCAGCCTATTTTTCAAACCTTAAAACCCTATGGCAGGAGATTGACCATTTAGAGACATTTGCTTGGGAAATGTTAGAATAATGTTAAAATAACTTAGTTGCAGATGTTAGGGCATGTTTGGCTAATTAAAGTGTTTTTTTATTTCGTTTTTTTTTTTATTTCTATTATGTCTGTTATTGTACTCGGGGGCACAAGGGTCTTTTCCCTTGTTATTTCTGTCGCCCTATATGTAGTAAAATAAAGACTAGCGCCGCCAGTACTGTTACATTGCAAAACCTTCTCTCTTCTCTCCTCTCTTCTCTTCTCTTCTTCTTCTCTCCTCTCTTCTCTTCTCTTCTTCTTCTCTTCTCTTCCTCTTATCTCTGGCCGGCCACACTGTCAAGATAGTATTAGAGCGGGAATGCTGATTAAAAGAGAGCAGATCGATCAACCCAATGGTCAAGAGAAGATCGATCAACCCAAAGAACAGATCGAACAGACTAGTACAGTTCTCCCTATTTTTCTCTTCTTTACCCTCCTTGGTCATGTGTCGAGTGAAAACCCTATGAATCTGGGGCGGCTGAATGCTGTTGAACTTGTGTAACCCCAGTTTTCTTGGATCGTGTGATCTTGTTCATTTGTTAAGACAACTGTAGGTCAAAGATGACCTGTCTTCTCAATGGTTTGAGTTGACTATAAGTAAGAAGGATCTCTCCTGCTGATTAGTGGCTATTAGCCATTCTGGAATTCTGGTAGGTGGGGACTGTTAAAACTATATAAGGTCTGAAATCTGCCGAATATTACCTCAGTTTTGGTCCGGAATTTGGTACTGTTTGTGCTCAACCTGGTTGTTAAACCCAAGTATGTGGGTGTGAACTGAGTGGAGCATTGTTTTGTGGAGTAAGGAGGGGTCCTATGTCCAGTGTTTGGAACTGATTAACTGCTTGACCATGTCAACTGAGAATTCTGCTACTTCAGAGATCTCAGGGAGCCACAATGGAGTGAGTGGGGGAATGGATATGAGCTTT
>NW_010729116.1:1993805-2022266 GCF_000365185.1 Nelumbo nucifera | reverse complement strand
AGCAATTGCTTTCCACTTGTTCCAAAAAGCTCCACCACAGAGATAAACCATCCCTTTCTGTTTCTTTTCAATTCTGTTACAAATTTCTTACCTGGGACAGTCATTGAATTTGTCCATCCAATCACCTTACCAGAGTTGATAGCCCCATCTATGAAACCTTTCAACCAGACGATAACCTCCTTTGACACCAACACAGTCGCCCTGTTATTCTCTCTAATTTTCAAAACGTCCTCACCTTTGATCCTTTCCTCTTCGAACTTGAAAATCTTGGCTTCGATCAACACCTCAGACCTCCACCTTCGTACTACTCTGAACCTTCCCTCGTCCTCCATCCCCACCTCTATCTAAAACAAAACTTCCTTTAGATAAAAATAAACTAAAGGATTCCTTAAGTTCCTTGTGTAAGAACCATAAAGTCTGTAGACTTCCATGATGAATCTAGTGAGTTCTGTTGTTGGCTGTATTGGAGAAGTTTGTCTTCCATACATTGCTTCTGACCTGCAGCTCGCTGATGTTCTCACAAAAGGTGTTGCAAAGAACAAGCTGGAGCATGATCTACGCAAATTGGGAATGTGTGACATTTACTCCCAACTTGAGGGGAGTGTTGAGTTGGGCTAGTTGTTTTTATTCTTATTTTAAGTTATTTAGTTAGGAAGTTGTTGGGATTTAGGCCCATTAGTTTATGTTTTTAAGTTGTGACTGTTCAGCTACATTAGTAGCTGCCCTACTAAGGGCATCCTTGTAATATCTTATCCTTTAAGTTAAGTATAAATATAATGAGGGGTTGGCGGCTAGGGTTAATCAAAGAATCCTGGTTGACTTCCTACTCTTTTCTCCTTCTCTTTTCTTCTCTACTACTGAAATCTTCATCTTCCTCCTCTTTCCCTTCACAAGAAATTCGACTAAATCTGCAATCAGTGATTTCTACTCAGGTCTAGCCGCTGGACTGTAAGGAGTATCAATCCGAGAGATTATTGTTCTAACCGTTGAACTGTAAGTAACATCAGTCCAGGAGATTCGCTGCTCCCTAGCTCAGTTTTCTGGAGTTTCAGCAAAGAGAAGTATTGTTTGACTTGTTCTACTATTCAAATAACAGTTGTGCGAGTTCAGTATGTCTTCCAGCACAAGTGAAGCCTCGTCTGGAGGTTCTAGGACTGTAGACAATGTTATTCATTTTGGAAATCCCATGGTACAAATTACTAATGTGAAACTAGATGAATAAACTATAGGGAATGGGTTGTTTCAGCAAAATGGTCATAGTGAGCCATGGACTACAAGGTTACATTGATGGAAAGATTAAGGAGCCTAAGAAATATGGTCCTAGTTACAGAAATTGGTGTAGGGAAAATGCAACTGTTATGTCATGATTGCTAACCTCTATGACTCCTAAAATTGCAAGGACTGTTTAGTGCTATACCACAGCCCACAAGATTTGGGAGAAACTGTATAACAACTATGGTCAAAAGAAAAACATTGCAAGAATCTACAGGCTGAATCAATACATTTTTAGTTTGACTCAAGGAGATATGACTTTTGCAACTTATTTTGCTACACTAGAAGGTTTGTGGGAAGAACTTGATCACCATTTAGCCCTTGAGTTGGACAACACCAAAGACAAAGAAAGACTTGACAAGCAAATTGAAGGGGAATATTTTCAAGTTTCTTGTCAGCTTAGATCACTCATATGAAAGCATTAGAGCACAAATATTAGGGAGAGAAGAACTTCCAGATATGCATCATGTGTTTTATCTAATTAGGAATGAGGAGATGAGGAGGAAGGAAATGGGAATTGGTGTTTCTCTTCAGCCTAGTGAACAGTCTGCCCTTGTTTCCAATAACTCTAAGGGTGGAAAAGGGGTGGATAAGAACTTGAATTGTTCTCATTGTGGGGGAGGGAGGCATACTAAAGATACTTGCTGGATTCTTCATACGCACTTGAAACCAGCAGCCTTAAGGAAGGACAAGAAGCCAAAGCAAGGGTCCCAACTATAGTTCAGATTATGTAGCCAGCCCAAATGTTGCAGATGATGTTTCTATGAGTAACAGTGGTAACAGTACCATCTCTTCCAATGTAAGACAGGCCTCCACTTCACCAAATAACTTCCCAAAATTTCCAACCGAAGAGGCAGATATCCTCAACTGAGCTATGGCTCAGTTGAAACAATCTTTTATTGCTTCATCCTCATTTGCAAAACCAAGTATAACATCTGCTCTTAGTGCTATTTAGTCGTCTTCATCAAACATTTGGGCCATTGATTCAAGAGCTTCTGAACACATTACAATTTCATCCTCATTATTCACTACTTACCATCTCTCATCTAGACATGATATGGTAAAAATTGCTGATGGCTCTCTTTCCAATGTTTTTGGCAGGAGAAACATTCAACAAGGAAAGGGGATCCTCCCCAAATCTGCCTTACATCTTCCAAACTTCACCACTAGTTTACTTTCTGTCTCAAAAATTACCAAAACCCTAGATTGTATGATAACCTTTGTTCCCACTTCCCACTCATTGTGTTTTCTAGGACCAGTTGATGAGGCAAATGATTGGGAGTGATCATGAAGCTGGTGGCCTCTACTACTTTGATGATGATATATGCTCTGCTCTGAAGGCCTCTACCAATGGTAGCAGTAACAAGGAGCTAAGCACAACCCTTTTCACTTGGCATGCTAGCTTAGGTCATGTGTCTTTTTCATTGTTGAAAGTTTTGTTACCAGAATTGTTCAAAAATGTGTCTATTGAAAATATCTTTTGTGATGTGTGCTAGTTGGCAAAACATTGTAAGGCAAACCATCCAAGTTCTATTAGTAATGTCACTTCATTTTTCTGATTTAGTTCACTTTGATGTAAGGGAGGCCCTTCACCCATTGTTTCTATGGATGGCTATCACTATTTTATCAGTTTCATTTATCATTTCTCAAAGTGTACATGTGTTTATCTTATGAAAGAACACGAGGGAAGTTCCCAGAATTACTATGATATTTTATAAGATGATTGAAATCCAGTTTGGGAAGGAAAGTTAAACCATTCAAGTCAAACAATGCAGCTGAATATTTCAAGAATACCTTGAACTTATTTTTTGAAGATGAAGAGACTTTACACCAATCCTCTTGCAGTTACACCCCACAGCAGAATGGGGTTGCAAAGAGGAAAATTAGGCATCTTATGGAGATAGTTTGTACTTAGTTGTACCAGCACAAGGATCCCAAAAAGTATTGGTCTCATACAGTACTTATTGCATCATATTTGATAAATAAGATGCCATCCAGGACTCCCTTCTCTGTTCTTTGTCCTAATGACCATGTGTTCTCTTTAGCACCAAAAATCTTTGGTTATGTTTGCTACATTCATGTTAAAGATCCAAAAAGAACCAAGTTGAATCCAAAGGCAATTCAGGGGGGTCTTTTTGGGTTATTCACCCACACAAAAAGGATACAAGTGTTTCGATCCACACACAAGGAGGAAATTTGTAACCAAAAATGTTACCTTTTGTGAGTCACAGTCATTCTTTGAACCTTCCTGGAATCCTCTTTAGGGGGAGAATTGTGGGTGGAAGAGAATTCCTCCAAAGTTAAATCAATTTGTCTCTACTCCTACTCCCTCTTCTCCTCTTTCATCCTCTCCTTGTGCCTCTCAATGTTCTAATGGTCCTTGCCCTACCACTCTTGTTATTGTTGCACATGATGAGACAACTACTACACAAGATGATGAGGTTGCTCCCACTATAGAAGTTGACAATATTGTTGAGAGGGAGATGAGTGTGTATTTGAGGAAAAGGAAGAAAGCCCATCAGTCTATAACTACAACCAATTAGATGCCTCTGAAGCCGATCAAGGTACTATCCCAGTTTCTTCTAACTCTAATTTGAATCTTCCTATTGCTTTGCAAAAACCTACTAGGTCTTGTACTCTTCACCCTATAAATAAGTTTCTCTTATTCCCATTTGTCTCCAACATATTATTCCTTTGTTTCTGCCTTGTCTTCCACTTCCAATCCTTCCAGGTACTCTAAGGCAGTTGTTGATCCTAAATGGAGGAAAGCAGTGGATGAAGAAACAAGAGCATTACTAAAGGTTAGTACTTGGGAAGTGGTGGATCTACCAATTGGAAAGAGCATTGTTGGATGTAAATGGGTGTATACTGTAAAACACAAGGGTGATGGATCAATAGAGAGATATAAAGCAAAGTTAGTGGCATAGACTGTATAGAGACCTATGCCCCAATTGCCAAGTTAAACACCATACGGGTGTTATTGTCTCCAACAATTAATTATAGTTGCCAAGTTGAATAGAGAACTTCAAGAAGAAGTCTACATGGACCTTCCACCAGGCTATAACATGAAAGGAAAAGTATGCAGGTTGAAGAGAGCTTTGTATGGAGTCTATGGACTTAAACAATCACCTAGAGCATGGTTTGAGAGATTATGTAAAGCATTGAAGATTGTGGGTTACCATCAAAGTAGTGTTGATCACACACTATTCTATAGAAAAAAATGGAGAGAAGTTAAAAGCATTGATTGTATATGTGGATGGCGTGGTGCTGACAGGAAATGATTCAAAGGAGATCAAAAGACTCAAGAAGTTCTTGGCCTCAGAGTTTGAGATAAAGGACTTTGGACCTCTAAGGTACTTCCTAGGAATAGAGGTGGTCAAATCTAGGGAAGGAATTTATATTTACCAAAGGAAGTATGCTTTAGACCTTCTAAAGGAGACAAGAAAATTAGGAAGCAAGCCTATTGAGACCCCATAGAGCAAAACCATGGATTACAGGAAATGGATGAGGAGCTTTACCTAGACAAGGAAAGATACCAACGCCTTGTGGGTAAACTTCTCTATCTCTCACTAGACCTGATATTGCTTATGCTGTCTATGACTCTATGTTGTTAGCCAATTTATGCATGCTCCTCGAGTTTCACACAAGGTAGTGGAGAGAACTTTAAGGTATTTGAAGACATGTCCACGAAAAAGATTGTTATTTAAGAATCATAAATAAGCTTAATGTAGAATCTTATACTGATGTTGATTGGACTGACTCAGCTGGAGATAAGAAGTCTACAACTGGATATTGCACATTTGTAGGTTGGAAATCTTGTGACTTGGAGAAGCAAGAAACAAATTGGAGTGGCTCGATCAAGTGCTGAAGCTGAATACCAGGCCATGGCACATGGAATTGCTGAACTTCTTTAGATTAGGATACTCCTAAAGGAATTGGGAATCACTATGCTCGGCTCTTTGAAACTCTATTGTGATAATCAAGCTGCAATAACCATTACTAATAACCCTGTCCAGTATGATAGGACCAAGCACATAGAGATTGATAGGCACTTTGCGAGAAAAAGGATAGTGTCAGGAGAGTTATGCATTCCTTATATGCCAGCTGCAAGACAAGTTGTTGATGTCTTCACGAAGGGTCTGCTAGAACCAGATTTGGAGAGTTGATATGCAAGTTGGGTATGATGCAGATGGACATCTATGCTCAGCTTGAGGGGGAGGAGTGTTGTGGGACTTAACAGTATGGGCTTTGGCCCATTTATGTTATGTTGTGTTTATTTTTTGTTGGGCTTTATTATTATGTACTGATTTTAAGTGTAAATGGGCTTGGGCCTTCTTATATATTGAGTTACATTACCTCTTACTAATTGGGGGTAATTTTGTCAACTCATGCACTATTGTTGCCCTAATATAAATAACAATTTGATGTGCTGAAATGAAGAAGCCACCCTATTCTCCAACTCTCTTCATCTTCTTTCTTCATCAACAACCTGAATACAAACATTTTATAAAATTCCCCACCCTTAAGAGAACAAGGCAACAATCAGAAATTAATCGGCCAAAACAGATTGACATGTTCTTTTGTGATGCTCATCCCACTCTGTGATTATAAAGAAGCACTCAAGCCAAGGAGACATTCAGAAACATCTACCCTGTCGGCATGTCCTTTAGTCTCACTTCACACACACACACACACCCCTAGCAATCATTGAGTTGCTTGGTGATTTTGTAAAATATTTTCTACAAGGGATTTCCACCATTATATCAATACAATTGCATTTCTTAAGAACAGCTTCTTGCTTGAAGAATAAGTAAAAGAAGATTACTGTCCGTGCATATCAATATACTATGTAAAAAGAGAGAGCTTCACGCCCAAGAAACTCCCCCTTCGTCCATGATCAAACTTTCAATTCCAAAAATACCTTTGTTTTTTCAGTTTTTCCATCCTTATACACTCTTTTTGAAACATATATTTAGCAGTCACAATAATTTTAATTACTTGTACTATTATAAGACCAAAATACAAAGGGCAACCTCGCATTCTCATCAAATTCAACTATTACAAAAGCCATGTCATTGGATGCATGTAGTATTGGGTTCAGCTATATTTTCTTTTATGAATCTTTGTAGCAAATTTATTTCAACTATTATTTAATATTAATAATTGGTGCATTTCGTTAAGGCTCAAGCTTTCTTCCACCAATCCACAATAAAAACACAATGGCCCACATGGCCTATCCTATGGATCACTAAATAGGTGTAATACATACTTATCAAGGCAATCAACATGGTCCATTAGATCATTGGTCAATTATGATATTTCAAAAGCTTTTTCGATAAAATTTATCTTCTATCGTGCTGCAATCAAGTACGCAAACCTCATAAAAAATATAATTATGTTGAAACAAGATTAAGATCGATGCAGCCAATCATAATAATCATTCATTTAAGCTTCTCTTCAAATAAAAAATATGTTTTCAAAGAAGACCCAATATATTTGTTGTTGTTTTCAAGAATACCTTTGTCATATTTATATTTTACCCTATTTTATAAACTTCATATGCACATGCATTTGCACATGGCCCTCAACGTTTTTTTTTTTTTTTTGATGAATCATGGCCCACAATTTGTTGGTGAAAAAGAAACAGTAGAAAGCAACAAAGCAAAGTACCAAATTATTGGTAAGAACTCTATAAAATGAAAATTCATCAAAATACAGAAAACATATCCTCTAGGAAATTGAAATCTTTAAGTAACCCTTGGATAAAAAGTAAAACCACACCAAACTAGCGGCTATGCCAGAGGAGAATAAACTTATGAAACAAAATATTAAAAAAATACCACTTATCAAAAAAATCTAAAAAAATAACAATAAAAAGAATGAGAAAAATGCTGAGGAAATGTTTCAATCCTTACCTTTACAGAAGAACCATTTAGATCAGATGCTTGCTTTGTAAGTGAAGTTTTGGAAATTCCCTCTATAAAATTCAGACTTCTAGTACAAGCAGATCCCTTTAAGGGACTTGTTGCATCAAACATAGCAACATCCTGGTCAGGGGTATGGGGTGACCCATTTTCTTTTGAAGAAACTCTTTCTGAACTATGTTCTAAGGCCTCAGCTATATTTTGTAGAATCCATTCATGAACTTGTGCTGCTGGAATGGGGACAGAAGGCATGTTTGGATCTGAATTTGCAAAAAACGGTGCAGCCTGATTCAATGGAATTCCTTCAGACCCCTTTTCACCAAATTGCATGAGGAATCCAAGATGCTCAAACCTTTCAAAGGTCAAAACCTACATGAAGAAGTTCATTAGCAACTTAAGCTTGTTATGATAATTAGATACAACTTCAAAAACAATAATAAATAAACAAAGCAACACATAAAATAGACTAAATAAGATAAAAACCACAGACAGTAGTTGTTTGCAAGAGGAACATAAGATGAAGGGGTCCTAGTGTACTCAAAGACCAAACCAGTGTTTTAGAAGTGCAAGGCACAAAAAAAGCGCAAAGGGCTTTTTGCACACAAAGCACAAGGCACAAGGCAAGGTGCACACCTTTTCAAAGCAAGGCATAATTTTTTTAAATTCAAAAATGAAAAAAAAATGTTAAAAATTTTAAATTAGTATTAATTAAAAAATAAAAACTTTAATTTTAAACTAAATCTTTTAAAAAGTTTATTAGATCAAATTAAAATGGGAAAATCTATCATACCAGAAAGACATGGTACTAGAAAAACTTTGACCAATGAAAGCACCCCCGTGAATTTTTTATGAATACCACCAGATTAGTCACCTTTTTATGATACCAGTTAATTGGCTGTATGCTCTTTTTTTTCCAGTATCATAGTCAATCCCAATTAAATTACATAAACATAACATATAAAAAAGTAGTTAAAATGCAAAAATAAAATCAAACATAACTTATAAAACATATTCAAGTACTCAAGAATTCAAGCATGTCAAACTTTCAATCTCTTTCTTTTTTTTTTTTTTTGATAAATAACTATCATTAAATTTCATTAGAAGCAAAGGATTACATCTGTTACAAGCATCCCAGTGTGAGGAACGAGTTGCAGCCTCACTTTTTAACAAAAATATATAGCAGATTTACAAATGGGCCCAATACATCTGGTCCCTAGTTACCCCTTGCTTAGCTAGAGAATCAGCCAGTTCATTGGCCTCCCTTCCCACCCACTGTATAATTAAAATCATCTGTTGTCGGAGCCATTTGAATTTCTTCATTTCATTTCTGTAACACCAAATCACTGAATCTGGGTTCTCTAGCCAACCCACCACCACCTTGGAGTCCCCTTCTATCATCAATTTCTCCACTCCTAAATCTTTTGCAATCTGAATGCCTTGTAGGGCTGCATATAGTTCTGCCTTTAAAGAGTCTCCATGTCCCATTGGTCCTGAAAAGATGTCTTTTAAATTTCCTTCCTTGTCTCTCACAGCCCCTCCTATGCCAGACAGACCAGGGTTGCCTTGGCTGCTCCCATCAAAGTTTAGTTTCAGCCAATCTTCAACGGGGAGGATTCCAAACCGACCTTGCTTTAATTTTTTGTACTGCACTAAAGGCTATGAAGCTCCAATTCCTCCAGATATCATCAAAAGAGAAATATTTGAAGAGGTCCAATGTTTGCAACAATGTATAACCCTGGTCATAACACGCTCCATAATTTGTTGTTTACTTCTTTCCTTCTCTTGGAAGATTCTTGCATTTCTTTCTTCCCATAATGTCCAAATCACTACTACTCTAGTGCATCTCCACATTATTCTTCCCCTTCTCTTCGGCAATCCAAAGGTTGATGGATCAAACAGCATTTTAATCTCCGTTGGCATATTGCACCTACTCCTAAACAAGGAGAAAAACCAATCCCAGATTTCTTTAGCAAATGAGCAAGAAATTAGTAGATGAAAGCAAGATTTATCGTCAGATTTACAAAGAGAGCACCAATTTGGGGATATACATAGAGAAGGTCTTTTCTTTTGCAATGAATCCAAAGTGTTAATTTTCCCAAGAGACACTTCCCAAATTTCGCCTTCCAAGGTGCTGCCAAGGTAGCCCTTCGTGATACACCAACATCCCAACCATTCTTCGATCTGCCATGTATGCTAGCCACTATCTCAACCCACAAATTTTCCCTCTCTAAAGGCCATTTCCCTAGGAGTGTTGTATTTTTCTTTCTTACATTCCCAATGCCTAATCCACCCTCTTCCTTGCTTCAACACACCACCTCCCAAGTTACCAAGTGATCTTTCTTGACCTCTCCTAGCTCCCAAAGAAAGTCTCTCATGATTTTTTTCCAGTTTCTTTTCCTCCCTTGGTGGGATTACTAAAAATAGAGAGGAAATAGATGGGTAGGTTAGCCAATGTAGATCTTATTAGAACAATCCCACCTCCCAAAGAGATAGAATTTCTCTTCTAACCAGCCAACCTCTTTTTACTTCTTTCTACAACTGGGTTCCAAAAACTGCTTTCCTTCAGGTTTGCACCTAGGGGTAGTCCTAGATAGTTCAAAGGCCAAGGGGTGATATGACACTCTAAGCAATTTGCTATCAAGATCATGTCATTCTCTCCATATTAACCCCTGCTATGCAATTCTTATTTAAGTTTATTTTCATATTGGAAACTTATTCAAACTTCTTAATCAGTTCTTTCAATCTCCTCACTCTCTTAATGTCTCCCCTTTCACAGAAAATTATGATATCATCTGCAAACTAGAGATGAGTAATTGGAACATTATCTCTACCCACTCTCCACCCTCTAAACTCGTCTTCCCTATATGCCTTAGAGAGGAGTCTACTGAAGACATCCACCAATAAAGTAAAAAGGAAATGAGAGAGAGGGTCACCTTGCGTTAGCCCTATGCTAGTTGGGAAAAAGTCTTTCACCACTCCATTAACAAGGGAAGAGAAATGACAAGACCGTATACAACCAAACATCCAGTTACACCATCTTTCTCCAAACCCTCGATGTTGCATTACTTATACGAGAAATTTCCAATCAACCATGTCATAGGCCTTTTCTATGTCCATTTTGCACACAAATCCTTCCTTTTTAGACCTATTCATTTCCTCTTCACATTCATTAACTATCAGGATTTGGTCAATTATTTGTCTTCCTTGCACAAAAGCTCCTTGAAACTGATTGATTCAGTCATTGTTCTCACTTCTCACTTCAGTTTTTAACAGTCGAACCTATCATGAATATATTGAATATGATTATATGGTTGAAATCTATAAATTTTATATTTATGGATTCCATCGTCTAGGCGTCACCTAGCTTCGCCTAGTTGCCTTGATAACTATGCTTGCAACTTCTATTCCGAAGAAGTATTTCAGCTTACCAAGATCCTTTGTGTGGAAGTGATCCTGTAGAAAATTTTTCAACTTGTCGATTCCATTGTTGTTACTGCCAATTATGACAATATCATCMACATACACCACTAACAAGATTTTTCCATCTTCTAAGTCACGGTTGAACACAGAATGGTCTACTTGACATTGTTTCATGCCAAAATTCTTCACTACTTCAATAAATCTACCAAACCACGCCCATAGAGATTGTTTCAGTCCATAAATCGCCTTCTTAAGTCTGCAAACTTTACCATCCTCCCCTTAAGCAACAAACCATGGTGGTTGCTCCATATACACTTCCTCAACTAAATCACCTTATAAGAAGGCATTTTTTATGTCAAGCTGAAAGAGAGGTCAATCATACATTGCTACTATTAAATCAATACTCGAACTGAACCAATCTTAGCCACAGGAGAAAATGTCTTCGTATAGTCAACACCATATAACTGAGAATAACCTTTGGCCACCAACCTAGCCTTTAATTGTTCCACACTACCATCTAGAAGATACTTAATTGTGTAGACACACTTACATCCAACAACATGCTTACTGAGAGGGAGAGTGGTAAACTCCCACGTGTGATTGTGTTGCAAAGCAGACAATTCATCTTCCATTGCTTGTTGCCACCCCGGAGAGACAGTCTTAGGAATGGAAACAGAGGATAGCAAAGATATAAAATGGCAATGGGAAGCAGAAAGGTGAGCAATAGAAACATAATGAGAAAAGGGTGAGATGTACAACTACGTTTACCTTTTCGCAATGCAATAAGAAGATCAAGGTCAAAAGGAGAAGGTGCAGCCACAGGATCCGTCGACGAGGGTTGAACTGGAGGAAGGACCGGTGCTATTCTATGAGTATACACTTGTGTGAATAATGGCCTCTCAATATTAACCTACACTAATGAAGGCGGCGACGGAGATAGAACAAGAACCATAGGAAGGGGGTCCTCAACTAGAATTGGAAGTGGAACCATAGGAGTAGGAAGGACATCAATATTTGAGAAGAATGGAACAAACTCAAAGAAAGTGACATCAGAGCACACAAAGGACCGATGAGAGCTAGGGTTATAGCACTTATACCCTTTTTGGGTTCTGGAGTATCCAAGGAAGATGCATTTAGTAGCACGCTTATCTAACTTGTCTAAACCAGACCCTAAATTCTGAACAAAACAAACACACCCAAAGACTTTAGAGGTAAGAGGAAATGAAGAAAGAATAGGAAACAAGACTGAGAAAGGGGACTGACTTCCAAGGATGGACATGGGCATCCGGTTGATGAGGAAACATGATGTCAGGACAGCATCACTCCAAAAACGCTTTGGGACATTCATATTAAGCATAATAGACCAAGCATTTTCAAGTAAGTGTCAATTTTTCCGTTCATCCACACCATTCTGTTGTGGGGTATAAGAACAAGAAGTTTGATGACTATCCCATGGTGCTCTAAGTATTGCTGAAATGGTGTTGAGGTGTACTCTTTTGCATTATCTGAGCGAAGAATTTTAATATGAACTCCAAATTGGATACGAATTTCAGCATAAAACTTTTGAAAAATAGAGAACAATTCACTTCGATCTTTCATGAGATAGAGCCATGTCATCCTTGAAAAGTCATCAACTAAAATTACAAAATATTTATAATCATTATATGACACTACTTTGTTTGGACCCCAAACATCTGAATGGACTAAAGAAAAATGACTCAAAACACAACTATCAACTTTAGGACTAAAAGAGACTCTATGGTGTTTCCCAAGCTGACACGACGAACAATCCAATGATGGAAGATGACTTAAAGACGGAACCAACAACTTTAGAGCCTTGAGTGAAGGATGACCAAGTCTATAGTGCCACTGGAGAGGGGTAAGAGATGACTGGAGAGCTACTTTCGAGCCACCACCATCAAGATAATACAATCCACCTGCCTCATGCCCTCCACCAATCTTCATCCCCGTCTTGAGATCCTGAAACACACAAGAAGAAGAATAAAAGGTTATAGAACAATTAAGTGACTTGGTTAACCTACTAACAAACATAAGATTAAAAGGGAACTTGGGTACATATAAAACAGAGGATAAGGATAAGGATGTCAGATCAACATCACCAACACCGGAGATGGGAGAGGTGGAACCATTAATAAGGGTACCCGTTTGAGAAGTAGAAGATGGAGAAAGTGAAAAAAACATATCTGGAGCCCCAGACATATGATCTGAGGCTCCAGAGTAATGATCTAGTGTGGGGGTTTTGAAGCCAAGCAAGCCATACCTGAATGGGCAAGGGTAGTTGTGTTTTGCTGAAAGGATGTCTGAAGAAACTTCTCATATACCTCACGTGGGACACTCACCATCTCCTTTCCAGAAGCACCAGTAGAAGTGGAGGGGATCTGATCAGTTTGTTGGTTCTCACTCACTGTACCATTGATACTAGTCACAACATGATTAGCCCAAGTGTTGGGTGGACCATGTAAATCATAACAGTAATTAACAGTATGTCCCTCTAATCCACAGTACGTGCATTTCCTAGGTCCAAAACTTCTTCCTCTACCACGACCTCCCCCTGACTCTCGACCTCCACTGCGGCCACCAATACGGTTAAACATAGGATCACCTCTGTTCCCTGGAAATCCACGACCACCTCCATCACCTCTATTTCCATGACCTCTCCCTCTTGTCACCACAAAACCAGATCTGTCCGAGAGAGAGGAAGACTTTGTAGGATCAATAGAAATCCTCCGAAGACGGGCAAACACTTCCTCAAGAGAGGGGAGAGCAGACCCACCCAATATTTGTGCTCAAACAGGTTCATATTCAGCCTTTAAACCCAATAGAAACCTTGTCACATCAAGTTGCTCTCGTTATTGTTGTTGAAGTTGAACATCTGGAGGCAGAGGATGATACACATTAAGCTCATTACAGAGGTTCCTCATGCTTGCATAATCTTCTTCTAGGCTTTGATTACCCTGCTTCAGGTTAAAGTATTCTTGGTAAAGTTGATACACTCTAGTGGTATTATCTTTGCTGGAATAGAGTTTCTTAGCATGGTCCCAAATTTCCTTAGTTGTATCAAGGAACATAAAATTCACACTAATTTTAAGTTCCATGCTATTCCACAACGAGGTCATAATCTAAGCATCCTCCTGTTCCCAATCACTGAACTCTAGAGAATCAGAAGGGGGTTTCTCCTCTCTCACATGTTTCACCTTTTTCTTGGCTCTTAAAAACACTTCTACAGATTTAGCCCATGGCACATAGTTCTCACCATTTAATTTGATAGAGATCATCTAAACATTCAAGTAATTAGTGGGAACCATAACACTAGACTTGTGTTCACTACTATCTCCCATATCTGAATTTTTTTTTCACTCACCAGTATATCACACCACAAAACCCTAATTCACTTTGTTATCCTCCACTTTCAACACCACAAAAAAACCTCCAAAAGCACACCACACACCTAGCACTAGATCTACAGCCAAACAACCATCAAATCACACTATAACACCTATACTGCACACCACAAACCAGACCTGTACTCGACTGAATACTGTACCACCCGAACCTGCTCTCTTCGTACCATCGATTAGAGAGCTTCCTACAAATCACCACAAACAACCATCGCACCACAAACTAAAGGCATGGAGGCCTCCTAGGGGAAAAAACGATCACTCCTTTACAGCCTTTCCTTTAATCTCCAAGGAATTCTTGAGAAATCTGCAAAACCCTAGAGAACTTGGCGATAAAAAGAAAAAAAATTCTGAGCAGATCTAAGCTTGTTATAGCCGCTCTGATACCATGTGAATAGATCGATTAACCCTAGTTTAATTCTGGGTAAGAAGAAGAAGAAGGAGAAATAGAGAAAGAGGAGAAAAAAGGGTTCAGTCTAGGAGAAGAAAAGTCACTTCACCAAGCCGACCCACTTTGTATTTATACTCTATGTGCTGGATTACAAAAGAGAATATTGTCCCTCATTAAGTATGGGACACAGAACTTAAACTCAAACAAAACAGACCATTCAACTTTAATTAGATAGACAAATGACTTAACTACCCTTGTACTGTCGATCCTAACATATTCAAACATTTTCTTTACAATCTTAAAATCCCTCGTCGGAATGGCTATGCCAATCTCAATCGAGCCAAGAATCCACGATGCTATTCTTGTATTATCTATCTTCCACAGTTTCAGCCCTTTGCTGTTAAACTCATCAGGCTTGGCCACCAAACCATCCACACAACTCCCAAATACCCTTGGCCTTAAACATAGAACTGGAAGTGGAACTTCCATATAACATAGTTGCTTCCACCAAACATAACTGACAACAATTTCCTCTTGTCTGAGACCATTTCAGCAAAAGTAACATCAAGAACAAGTGTTGTAACAAGTAAAAACAACAGAACAGGCTTTGAATCACTCAAAACTGATCTGATTTAATGTGGAATAATCAGATTTCATAAAGGAAAAGCCTTCAAAAAGCAATAGAGCAGTCCTTTAATGCACTTTAATTGAAGCAAACAGCATCAAAAGAAGAGCTTTCAGCAGATCCATCCATCCAGGTTCGAACATGCTTTTGATACTATGACAGAGACAGTTCAAAAGAGACAAGAGAGGTTGAATGGGTGTGTCTAACACTCTACACACCCAAAGGGTTTGCATTATATATCAAAAGATTACATAAAATGATAAAAGAGAAAGGAAAACAAAAGATACTGTACAATAAGGTACAAGATAAAATGGTACTCAATCAGCCCATAGTATCTCTGAAAGTTAATCCCTTGCTTGTGTGCTATACAAGGGCTGGTGAAGCTTTTCTATGGACTGAAATAGAGAAGAAATTTGGCAATGGAAGAAATGCCAAAGCATTGAATGACTTGGAAGGTCTCAAGTGTGGAACAGAATTGAGTGTTGGGTGAATCATCCCACCAAGTTCTCCTGGGAAGTGGATCTTGATGGCTAGAGAGACAACAGACAAACTTTGTCGGGGCGCTCACTGCTGATTCTTTAAATACTAGTCAACATCGAACAAGACATCCTTGCAGAGCACCAAACCCCTTAGGACAACAATCATGAGGCTTCTGCATGGTCCCAGCAATCTTCCTTGATCTTTCCCAAACAGTAGGACATAGAAACATATTCATCAGGTACTTCTTTTGTCGTTTTTGTGTTAAATTTTGAAAGCAATAGGAGAAGAAGCATTGCTTTGTGGTTGTTACCAATTTTGGGCTTACCAGCCAAAGCTTTTTTTTTTTCTCACCATTTTTTGATGATGCTGTCGTGCTCACACGCTTTTTGTTTAATGAAGGCACATTTTGAAAAATTGAAGAATAATGTAAGGGCAAAAGAGTCATTTGTCCAATTTAACAGCCCCACATAACAGAAAGTGAATTTTTGAAACCTCAAGGTACTTAGTAGGCTTTAAAACTGTACGGTTAGTATTTGTCAGAAAGCATGGGTACTTTTAAGTAATTTACCGTAATTTCAATTATAATTCCTTATCTTTTAAAAATTCTTTTGTTAAAAAGAATGTATGAATTGTTTGCTGGTTTGCCAGTGAAGAGAAGAGAGAAGAGTGTATGGTCGGCCTAAATGTTCCCAGCCGGCCCTAGAAGATATTTTATATTAACATTTGAATAATACAGCAAATGGACTAGAATGCCCCTGATTAGTGATGGAACACCTAGCACTTAAATAATAAGACAGCTTCGGCCCATAACAGTGAATAATGCTGAAACATAAATAAGACAAATAGGCCCACTAACATATGGCGCACTCGATACAACACTCCCCCTCAAACTAACATAGATGTCAGTCATGTTTAGCTTGCCCAAGTAAACCAAGGAACTTTATTGAGGGTAGGCCTTTTGTCAAAACATCAGCAATTTGCATCTCTGAGAGTGTGTAAGGAATGCAAAGCTCGCCTAAGACAATTCTCTCTCTCACAAAGTGTTGGTCATCTCAATGTGCTTAGTCCTATCACGTTGAGTAGCTGTACAGGGTTGTTTGCAGTATTAATAGCAGCCTTGTTGTCACAGTACAGCTTGAGAGGACTATCAATGATCAATTTTCATTCCTAGATTACCTAGGAGAGTCCTAAACCACAATAGTTCTGCAACACAATGGGCCACGGCCCTATATCAGCTTCTGCACTTGATCTCGCAACCACATTTTGCTTTTTACTTCTCCATGTAACTAGGTTCCCTCCAACAAATGTGCAATATCCAGAAGTAGACTTCTTATCTCCAATTGATCCAGTCCAATCAGCATCAGTATATGCTTCAATCTCAAGTCTATTGTGCCTCTTGAACAGGACTCCCTTCCCTAGACAAGTCTTCAAATACCTAAGGATCCTTTCAACTGCTTTCATGTGGAAAATCTTGGGAGCATGCATAAATTGACTCACAACATGTACCAATGTACCACATAAGCTATATCAGGTTGATTAAGAGAAATATATCAATTTTCCCACTAGCTTTTGATACCTTCTTTGTTAGAGTAGTCCTCACCAATAGACTCCTAAAAACCATGACTTTGCTCTATCGGTGTATCTAATGGTCTGCTCCCCATCATACATGTCTCCCTCTTGTGACCTTGCAACTTCAATCCCAAGGAAATACCCCAGCTGGCCTAGATCTTTAATCTCAAATTCAAATGCGAAGAATTCCTTTAGTCTTGTCTCTTCTAGATCATTTCTTGTAATTACCATATCATCCACATAAACTATGAGACCAGTAAACATATCCCCTATTTCCGTATGAACAAAGTATGATCAGCACCACTTTGAGTGTATCCCACTCTCTTCGTGGCCCCACAAAGCTTCTCAAACCAAGCTCTAGGAAATTGCTTCAGTCCATATAAGGCGTGTTACAATTTCTATCTTTTGCTAATAAAATTATTATCCAATTATCAAAAGAAGAAGCTAGTTGCTAGTTATTAGTGAAAGATTTTTTTGATTGCTATGGAACCTAGGGAATTACCCTAGGATTTAGAGTTCTACTAAAAAACAAAAAAAAAAATCCATTGCCTTGGCAACAAGGTGTTCCCACGTCATTGCCTACCTTCACCTTGCACCTTCAAAACTATGCACAATCGTCACTTATTTAGATGTTGAAGGCATCTCCATTGACAATTTAATTGGGACTAGTTGAGTAACATTCAAGCTAGTATGTTCCCTTGAACAATTCAGAAGGAGGAGAATTGGCAAGCTCCAACTTTGACTCTATTATGTTGAACTTTGAAGGTTGTTCAAAAGCAAATGTGGTGCCTACTGGCATTGAATGAATTTTCAAAGTCCTATTATCTTCAATTCATCATTCCCTCAGGTTTGTAGGAAAACACAAATCAAATAGATTGAGCTCTTGTCATTCATCTAAGGAATTAAACTTTTGCTCCAGAATTTTGGTGGGTTGGTTATGAAGCAAGATCCGTTCATTGTTTTGGGGTGGATTCCACACACCAAAGAGACTAAAGCCTTGATCTTCAAATTGAACATCTCATTTTAGAAGACAAGGTATGCAGATGACTTTGTTGAATTGATATCAAAGCACTGGCATGTGTTGTGGATTTCCTATTTAGAAATTAGAATATGTTTTTTATTGGCCATTTTTTTATTTCCTTTTGTTCTTTCCATAGAAACTATAATTGGGAGTGATCAATAATATTGTAACTTGACAGACTACAGTTTGCATAGAGGCATTGTATACAGAAAACCTCTTATATACAAAAAGTTCTTCTTCTAGTTCACTTGTTTTTTTTCTTTTGATAATTATTCTTCTAGTTCACTTGTTCTCTTCACTAACAGGTTATCCTACCCAAAAGTAATGAGATTTGTGATATCAAACATGCAAGAAGGTGAGAGAGAGAGAGAGGAGAAAAAAGACAGTCGGTTCACTGACCAGAGTTTCCTCATCATTGCCTTCAACAGGCTCTGCCAGTAGTGCTATAATGTTTTCCATGTGCTTCTCTAAATAGGATAACTGATGGGCCTCTTCATCAGCTTGTGATGGCATAAACCGACGGCTGTTGGTACGCACAAGCTGCAATTGATGGGATACCGGGCATAAAGTAAGCTTAAGAAAATAAATAGTAGATGAATCAAATCTAACACACGAACATAAACTGAACATCATTAGACCTATGGCAAGGTTTAGAAATAAGCATGGGATGAATTGTTCACAAAAAAAAAAAAAAACACATATGATGACCTAAATGTAACGCACCACAAGCATGAAATGACCCCATTGCTTAATTGTTAACCTAATAGACACATCCAGCAAAAATCATCCTAAGATGCAAAAGACGCTTAGGCGAACTCGAACATTCAAGATAAACAAACTGAAAAGAGTGGAGAAAAAGTCAGTAGAAGTTAACCAAAATAACTCCTAAGCACAAATTCTTCCAGCTTCTTCTAAAATATAACTTTACATTGCGTCACATAATTATTAAACAGTTTTTAAATAGAGAAAATCCCGTAACCAAAGTAAAACCTTTAATTGCCAAAACCAAGTATAGACTACATAATGCATCCATGAAAACAAAGAAAACATTAAGAATGCGCTTCGATTAAGAAAATTGGCACAGCAAAGAAAATGTAAAAGAGAACAACCGTTGAATCAACAAACATTCTGAGATTATCTTGAATTACGAAATCGGAATCCTCAGATATCACATTGCACTATCCTTAAAAGTATAACCTCTAAACAGTACCTGCATGGGGGAGAGGGCCGACAAGTAGCCGTCGAACGCAGAAGTGGAAGGCCAGACATCAGCAACGGAAGCTGAGTCCTTATGCGTTTTAGGGAGAAGCCTCTTGTAGGATTGGATATAAAGAAACAAAATCAGATCATCAACATTGGCACCGACCGAACCAAGCTCGTGAGGCTTGGCAGAAACGAGGGGATCGGAATCCGAGGGGAGAACAGCGGCGAGGGTGTCAAGAACGAGATGAGCATTCTCGATCGAGATCTGAAGGACTTCGGAAATGCCATCGGCGTCGATTCGTGGAGGAGAGGACGAGGCTCGTTGGATGAGCTTTTCCTTGAGGGGACCTAGGGTTGCCGTCCGGTCAGAGAAGATGAGCTTCGATATTGGGAGAAGTCCGTACTCGAATGGCTCTCTTCTTGCTCGAAGAAACACTGGTTCTTTGTTTAACGACGATGGAGACGAGGTCGAGGGCTCGATTCCGTCGTCCATGTCGCGAGAGAGAGAGAATGTGACAGTACAACAAAATGGTCTTCGGGAAACGGAAACCAGGAGAGATTTACAATTTACAAGATACAACGAGCGTAGGAGAGGAGGAGATCTAAGGGAGAAATTTTTGGAGCTCTCGTGTCTCGCAGTCCGGATCTGCTGTAATCGACCAGCTTTTGGCCCCACCTTCAATTGGATGAATGACGTAAAGTGGGGCCACAGCTATGCATCGAAGGTCATGATTTCACGGTTTTAGGCCTGGCTACTTCAACGGCACCAGATGGGTTGGAGGAAAATCATGCACAACCTGTAAGTCTGTAACGAGGAACACGTTAGTGTTTCGTATTTATGGGGCCTGCGTAGGAACTAGGCGTGCAAAATGCTGACGTGTTTATCTGTGATGAGTTGTCCAACCCTTTGTCGATGAATTTGTCTCCAGAATTCAGCCAATCGGAATACTCTCGTCTCTCTAACGGGCATAACTGAAATTTAATGCATACTTTAATATCAGCTACACCCGTTGGAATAGATTGGGTTAAAATCGTGAAGCACAAGTTGAACAACCGTCGGAGTATCCCTGGCCTGATCATAGCACTGAATGTATTGATGTGGCTCCACTTTAATTGACATAAGAGACTGGATCTGCTCCTCACACATGGCGCCTCATTCGCGCCTCACATGCATATCGTACAATGGGAACATTTCCCTGTCTATCTATATCTATATAAATATATTAAACTGAAATGTGTAGGTAAGAAGGCATTAAGATGAGGGAAATGGAATCTATCATATTTTTTACATTTTTTTCATAGAAATTATAAAAATGCCACTCTCTACCATCTCTCTCTCTTACTTTTTTTCTTTCAACTATAAGATTGCCACTCTCTCTCCTTTGAGGTGTAAATCGAGTCGTGCCACCCACGGCTTGGCACAACCCAACACGACGGTTCACGAACTATGCCAGGCCCGACATGATCATGCGAGTCGTGTTGGGCCTGGGGTTTTAGGTCCACGAGCCGACACAGTCCAGCCCAGCACGGCCCATATATATTATTTATATATATTTTATATATTATTTATATATTTTATATATTTATGTAATATTATATAAATTATAATTATATAATAATATATAGTATATAATATATTAATAAAATAAATAATTTTTTAATTTTATTATACTAATTTTTTAATTATTGCATATATAAGCAATTGTATACACAAAATTCATATAAAATTAAAATTTTAAGTTTTTTGTCATTTTTTTAAATAAATAGCTTTAGCCCGATGCACGGCCCGACTTGGCCCAAGGCTCGGTCCACGGACCCGCAGCATGGCATAGGCCTAGGGAGGGCAACACGGCTTGTAGACCCGTGGGCCGAGCCTTGGCTCGGCTAAAGTCTCTCTCTCTCTCTCTCTCTCTTTCAAATTACAAGAATGCCATCTCTCTCCTTATAAATTACAAGAATGCCACTCTCTCTCCTTATAAATTACAAGAATGTCACTCTCTCTCCAATTAAGGAAGACCTTAGCTCGACATCTCAGTTGCTAGGGGACCTGCAATCAAAGGTAGTTGAGTTCGAACCAAGCCAAGCTCAAACTTCTGAGCTCAATCTCAAGTCTCTAATTTGAATCAAGCTTGAACTAGACGACACCTCAACCACTAAGGGAAACATCGACTCGGTCACCAAGGGAGATCTCAACTTAGCACCTCGACAACTGAGGGAGACCTTATCTTGGCACCTTGTCAACTAAGGGAGACCTTAGCTCGACCTCGCCTGCTAGGGAAACCTCAGCAGCTGAGGGAGACCTCGGCTTGGCACCTCAACTACTTGAGAGACCTGCAATTAAAGGTAGCCGAGCTCAAACTTTCGAGCTTTTGACTCGAGCTAAGCTCGAGCTCGAGCCTGATAGTTTATGAGCGAGCCCCTACAACGCAGGGCTCCCTTCCACTAGTATATATATTAATAGGAAATGGATGTTCATGCGAGTAGATTCCACGTGAGAGTAATTATTACACTAATTTAATTATTTAATTATTATAGTAATTTGATAAATATATAATTAATGATTATAATTAATAATTATTGTTATTATAAATATTGTTAATAACTAGATATTTACTTTAATTTTACTTTAAATTAAAATTATAAATATTGTTAATAACTAGATATTTACTTTAATTTTACTTTAAATTAAAATTATAAATATTGTTATTAAAAAATACTGTTAATAAATTTAGTAACCCGGTTTTAATAACTACTGATTATTACAGTAATTTAATAAATATATAATTAGTGATTATAATAATAATTATTGTTATTACAAATATTGTTAATAAATATATATTTACTTTAATTTTACTTTACATTAAAATTATAAATACTATTAATAAATTTAGTAATTATTGTTATATTAAAAATAATTAAAAATGTTATTACAAGTATTGTTATTGATTATTTAATAAAATATTATAATTACTGACTATTACTGATAAATATTGTTAATTTAATTTAATTTTGGTAATTATTAATTTAATGAATATTGTTAATAAATCCTATTCATAAATTTAATAACTAATGTTATATTAAAAATAACTAAATAATATTATTAAAACTATCATTAATGATTATTTAATTAAATAGTATAATTACTTACTATTATTGATAAATGTTGTTAATAACGTTCTGACAACCGACAGTTCGATCGTCTAGTTCGAACAGATGGCCCATTTTGACAACAAAAATTACAAGCAAAAAATTACAGAACTGTTCTGACCACCGGTTTTCGGGTTGACGGTTCGATCATCTGGTTTGAAAGGACAATCCGTTCTGACAACAAAAATCATAGGCAAAAAATTGAGTTTGTGAGGTCCATTAAGTAGTATCATACATGTTATGTCATTCGAGCATGTGACTCATACGACCAGAAAACGAAACCGTTCTAGCCATCAGCTTTTGGGTTGACGGCTCGACCATTCGGTTCAAACAGACAACCCGTTCTGACAACAAAAAATTATAAGCAAAAAAAATTACAAAACTATTATGGCCACCGGTTTTCGAGTCAATGGTTTGATTGTTCGGTTCAAATAGATGACCCATTTTAACAACAAAAATTATAGGCAATAAATTGAGTGTGTAAGGTCCATTGAGCAGTATCATACATATTATGTCATTCGAGTGTGTGACTCATACAACCCGAAAATGGAACCATTTTGGGCACCGGTTTTTGGGTCGATGGTTCGATTGTCCGATTCAAACAGATGGCCCGTCCTGACAACAAAAATTAAAAACAATAAAAAAATGGCCAAAACCATTGAACGGGTCAACAAGTTGACGGTTCGAGCATTCAGGTCAATGGGTTATTGACCGATTCAACGGTTTGCCGGTATTGGGGTAAAATGGAATTGGTTGCCTGGACAGTTCCCAATTAAAAAAATAAAAAAAAAATGGACGACTTGTTCTGACAACAAAAATTACARGAAAAAAAAGTGAGTGTGTGAGGTCCATTAAGGAGTACCATACGTGTTATGTCATTCGAGCATGTGACTCATATGACCTCAAAACAAAACTATTCTGGCCACTAGTTTTCGGGTTGACGGTTTGACTGTTCGATTCAAATGGATGGCCCGTTCTGACTACAAAAATTAAAAAAAAAACAACCAAAAACCATTGAACGGGTCAACGGTTCGACCGTCTAGGTCAATGGGTTATTGACCAATTCAACAATTTTTGGCCAAGGACCGAGATTAGGATAAAACGGAACCGGTTGCCTAGATGGTTCCCAATTAAAAACATAAAAAACGGCCAAAAACTATTGAATGGGTCAATAGGTTGATGGTTCAACTGCTCGGATCAATGGATCGTTAGCCTTTTCAACAGTTTTTAGCCAAGAACCAGATCATCGGGTCGACGATTCCATTCCACCCCTACGAAGCAGGACCCCTCTACTAATTTATAAATTATTATTCACCGAAGATGTTCTCAATGCACGGTGGATGTGCATGTGAGGCGCCCCCGTATAAGAAGCAGATGCCGTTCCCATAAATAGGCCCACAGCAATGCCCGGAAGGATGTGATTTCACCGTTTTAGGCTAGGCTAAGCTACCCTTATTTTCTCCATATCATCCATATGCTGGCCTCTAATATTTTTAGGGTAAATTAATAAGCCCCTTAGTGCTATGGCTTATGGGATCAATGAAAATTACCCTCTAAACTTTAATTTGCAACAAGACTTCCTGAAATTTCATTTTATGACAAATACCCCCTCCGTAAAATATATTATAATATATTATTATATTATATTAATAATTTAATATATTATTTATATTATATCATACATTTTCTATTACAATTCTAATCGCATCAGATATCCAATACAACATTCAAATTGGAATTTAAATCATACTCTTGAAAATCTGATGAATTCTTATCGTATATACCCTTTACCAAATTCAATCCGATCCATTTGCAGCCTTACATCCTTTTTAACCCTTTCCTTAGGCTCTACACACCCGAAACTATCATAACTACAGCCTTGTAACTCTTACATAATAGGGTGATGTCCTCATCAAGGATCAACATTACAAATCTAAACTCTTCCTTCTTCCTACAAATCCACATCTATTCCTTGGGGTAGAGGAATGAATGAAATTAGGTGTTATAATAAGAGTGGTTTTGGTGATGGGCTTCACAACAGCCACTTACAAAGAAATGTAGTAAGGAGAGATGGTTGCATTGGTATTGGAGGAGTGAGCAATCGGTTTTGTTGGTTCGTTGAACAAAGCAAACCAAATTACTTGAAATTCTACGAAACAAAACAAAATCGAATTGAATCAAGAAAATACGAAAATAAATAAATCGAGCCTCTTATTCAATTATTTTGATTAAATCAAATTTCATTTTTTAAAAAAAACTAGTAGGGACCCGTGCAATGCATGTGATTTGTTAAGTGAAAGCTAAACAATGAAAACACATAAGAGTATACAACAGCTTTATATTTTATATTTTTTAAATAATTAATAATTATTTATATTATATATACTATTTTAATAATTTTTATAATACATAAATAACAATAATTAATTTCAGCTAGGGTTGTTCACTAAACCGATGAAATCGACTGATCCAACCAACTTGACTCGAGTTCATTAGTTTTCTAGTATTTCCGTTTGGCTTTGGTTCAACAGTTTTCCAACCCGACCAAGTTGGGTCAATTTCGTTTTGGCCATTTGTAAATCGAACAACTTGACAATATATATATATATTAATGCGAAAATATGGGAAAATTCCCATATTTCTTAGTCTAAAATATTTTATATCCTAAATTTATTTTTCTAATAATACCACTATATTTTTTAATTGAAATTTAATTTTTTAAGTTTAAATCTTTTGAACGGACTTAACAAACCAAAAATCGACCCAAATTGATACAACCCGAGTCGACGAATTTTCACTAATGGTCAATCGGTTTCGGGTGACCAACTCCCCAACTTGACTAGGTCAATTTGATTGGGCTAACAGCCTACAACCCGAGCCGAACCAACTTGTGAACACTCTTATTTTCAAATAAATTAATAGTATAATCTCTAATAAATAACAATAATTTGATCTCCAATAATTATTGAAAATTTATAGCAAAAACACACAATTATTAAAAATATGTTGATAATGAAAATACCATAAATACTAAATAATATATTAAATTAGTCAATAAATATTAATCAATAAATTATAACAAAAATACAATAAGTACAATAAATTAAATTTAAAAAGTTAAATAATAGTAGTTTAATCTCCAATAATTATTGAAAATTTTCTATTAAATAACAAAATAAAATAAATTTATACATAATTATTGAAAATATATTTATCACAAAAGAACAACAAATAATTACTAAAAATATAATAAATATTAATTTTAGTATAGATAAATATATAATAACTATAGATTAAGAAAAATAACATTAATTTTTTTTTTAAAGTTATTTTCTAGAATTTATTAATTGATATAAGCGAAATTACCTATTTACAATATCATTTAGTTATTTAAATAATACCATTATTTAAAATTCAAAAAAATAATTATTTATTGAACTTAGTAATTAATTTATACTATTATTACATAATTTCATTATTAATTTTGTAAAATATTAAATTATTATTATTATTTTGAATATTATGTTATAATTGTTTTTCTACTTTTAAGATTTGTTTTTAAATTTATTACATAATTTTTTTATTTTAACTATTTAAAATCATGATTCAAAAAAAGCTATTTAAAATCTATTTATGTTAAATATTTTTTTTATTTAAAATATTTAAATAATATATAAAATATTTAATTTTTTTGTTATTTGAATTTTATTTATTTAGCTATTTTTAATATTTTGTTACTTAAGATATTTAGTTATTAAAATATTTAAATAATATTTTATTTTTTATTGTCAAAATTTTATTGTTTGAATAACATTGAAATTGAATAATCCAGAAAATCATAATTTATATTATTAGTACATAATTTAATGATGAATTATGTGAAAATATAAAATTGTTAATAATATAAATATTATTAAATATATTATAATTATTTTTATTTTATGTTTTTAATAAATATTTTAAAGTTATTATATAATTTTGTTAGAATATTTAAATTATTTAAAAATTTTTCAATTTAAACTTTCTTTAGATAGATATAGATAAAAATTGGGGAAGAGGATAAATAGCAATTAGAGATAATTTAGGAGAAAGTGGGGGATAGTAGGGGAGGTAGTTTAGGAGAAATTTTAGGAGAGGGTATTATTTAGGTTATTGAGAACATGAGAGAGAGAGAGAGAGAGAGATTAGGTAATTTTTTATGGGGAAGGAGAGCATCAAATTAGTTGTTTAAAAAAATGACATGGAATAAAAATAATAAAAAATGAGAAAATTTCTAGACTGTTGAGTTTTAGTACTAGGCATGACCCCATACTAAGTATGGGTCCATGAGAATTTCAATTTTTTTAAATCATCTATATTAGAAATCTAGGTTGAGTTTTTTATTTCATTTTTATAGAGTTTTATTTGGTTTAAGAGACTTAACATATTTTATCTAGAAGAATGCTCCACCTCATTTTTTATTTCATTTGAGATTTACAATTTATGCCTATATAATAATTTTGATTTTGAAATTTTATTTAATTTAGAAAATTAAATCATGTTTAATTTGCAATTAACAATTTATGTTTTTTTTGTCTTTTTAACTTATGTAGTAGGCATGGCAAAATCCTAAGTACAGGGCAACTATCATTTTGTTTGTGATTGATTACTTGTATGGCAAGTTTGATTTGAGTATTTTAGGAAAGTGGATATATTTTAAGAAGTAATAAATAATTGAATACTTTGTGAGAGTATAGAGTTATATATAATGTTAACAAATTTTTAAAAATGTAAGTTTAGACAAATAGTGTAGAAGGATGGAGATGAGATGCTAACGTAGACAATTACATTTTATACATATAATACATATCCAATTAATTTTTATTTAAATAGTTGGTTTAATTTTTTATCATATTTTAATTAACTTAAATTAAGTCATCAACTTTATTTGGTTAATAAATCTAAGGTAACTTAATGAAGTTAATTAGTCCAATTATTTAACCATTTTACTATTTATTCAACCATTTTCTTTTTTGGGATAATCATTTTTAGTAATGATTGGATCATTTTGTATTTCTTTTTATAAACTTAATAATGTATATGTTATATATTAATTATATACATGAATTAATGAATTGAATAATTAATTTTATGAACTAAGTTATTAATTTAGTTTAATTAGATAAATTATTAACTGAATTAAATTATTAAGTTAAAGTAATCAACTTTAATCGAATTAAGGGTCCAATTTAAATTCAATGACCTATATGGTGTACGGATTAAACACAAATGAGTCAACTTATGTGGGCCTATAAATTATTAAATTAAAGTAATGAATTTTCATTGAATTAAAGGGATCAAGTTGGCTTATCAAAAAAATCAGGTCAAGTTGAATTTAATGATTTATATAGTTTACGGGTTAGGCATAAAAGGATCAATTTATGCGGAGACATAGATTGTATGGGTGTCTTAAGAAAATACCTGTTTTGCCTATGAAAAAAAAAAAACTGTTTAATTTGTCTTTAGTGACCTATGTCAGTTATTTTCAATTAACCACAATTTTCAATAATTGGAATTTTGAGTAATTATCATATATTTTCAATGAACCGCAATTTTTAATAATTGTCAATTATTTTCAATTAACCGCCATGTTCAATAATTGCAATTTTCAATAGTATTTTCTTTAATTTTCAACTAACACAATTTACTATGAAATTTGAATAATTATTTTCAATATTTTTCAACTATCTCAATTTTGCAATAATATTCATTTTTCAAATTATTCCCTACTCCCTATTCCTTATTCAAATGACATTACATAGTAATGCATATTATTTTGGAAGATCCCTGTTTTCTCTCTCTTGCCGCTCTGCAAGGTTCACTCTCTTCTAGATCTGTTTGTCATGGAGGATGAGGAACTCCTCCGAAATATTTCGGGAATGATTTTACCACGCACCCCAAAAGAGGTAAAGGCATCTGAAGATTGGTCCAGGACTCTAGTCTTTAAGGTG
>NW_010729116.1:1871072-1978172 GCF_000365185.1 Nelumbo nucifera | reverse complement strand
TTTGAGACAAAATCATATAAATTGTACTGGGCTATCTATCACAAACTGTGGGCTCCATCTAGGCCCATCTGTACTGAACACTGGCACGTACAAGCGTGATAGGTAGTCCAACCCGGTGTATATAATTTTGTCTCCAGCCAATCCGGTCTCAATATTGGCAGCCAAAGTTTTTCATTAGTTCAAMTGCTAACATTCCTTTATAAGTCAAAAATCATTTTCTCATGCATTATGTATTTTTTTTTTTGAGTTTGATAGATTAACAGATGAATATACAATGATGGCTATTAACCTTTGAACCCATTAAAAGTACAATGGATGTGATACAATATGTTTCGACAATTTGAATCAGGTTTCACACCAAAAAACCATTACCTAATGTTGTCTCAACTATCTAGAGTCTAGGGAGGGATAGAGTATTTGGCATTTCTTTTTCATGTTGCATATGAATACATATCTTTATAGATTTATTATTAGAGGTGCAACTTGTGTCAGGTTGAGTTTGAAACTTGTCAAATTTTCAATGGGCTCGAATTCTAGCCCAAGCCCAATATGGTTGAAATTCTTCAAATCAGTGGACTTGCAACTTTATTATTCTAGTCATGAAACTTGATTTTTTATCATTATTAGTAGGGACCCGTGCGATCAAATCAGCCCCTTACAAGACTGCACCCCATAACGTCCCACAGCACATTTTCGTCATGTATTGGGAACATCTCCTGATGATAGTATCAATGATGATGTCATCATCTGAAGATGTTTCCAATATACGGCAGGGATGTGCTGTGGGGCGCAGTATTGTGGGGAGCTGATTTGAGGYCTTTCCAAACTAAGCCTAAAGACTGATTGTTGGTGGCTTTTGCTTAGAAGAATAAATAAAAAAAATTGATTCTGCTCAACTCAGTTAAGCATTGTCCCAATTATATTCAATTAATTGCATTAATTTTGCTTCATTAAAATGTTAGTTTATCATATGTATTGTTAAATCATCTCTCTCTCTCTCTACAGAGCTACACAACAGGGGTAGCCCCTCTCTACAACCAATATGAGGCCTTACCAACCAATCATTTCTCACTACTTCAAATATATTCTCTCCATGGTCTGCTCCCAACAGCGCAACTCTTATAGATCCCTCAACTTGTAATAAATCACTTCTTCTCACAAGTGTTATAAATTACTTTTTTCTAAATGTATTATAACCTGTTCGGAATAAAATGAATATGATGTAATTGAAAATAAAAGAAAAGACAAAATTTCATTAAAATTTTGGGACAATAACTTTGTAAAATCATCAAAATATATAAACATAGATTGTGTGCTAAAAAGTTTTTCATATGATGTAAAAATAAGTATAAGCCAAACACCACCCCTGTGAATTCGCATGTTTCCCACTTTATGACCTCAGCTCCTATCGAGTGAGGCTGGCTGAGGTTTTCCTTATCATTATATTTTTCACACCATAGTAGAACCCAAATCTATATGGTAACCCAAAAGATCATCCTTCAAAGTTACAGAGTAATATAATGAGATTGAGGTTTCTTAATTGATTAATTACAACTTAGTCCATGCAACCATTCCTCCGATTTATTGTTGCATGTAATTGATATGATAGGTTCCTATTTGGTGGTTCCAATTGGCCACGTCATCCCTATAAGTGGCAGAAATATGTCAGGTTGTATAGTCTACACTTGGGCCTCTCTCTGTGATCTTGAGAATCGTGTTCGGACTGGACTGACCTAATTGTTGCATGTCAGGGTGTCAATGGGCTGGTTTTGGATTGGACCCTGTTCAGTATAAAATCAATTTGAATGAATTGGACGGACCAACAAGACATTGGATTGGATCAGTCTAGTCTAAAATATTTATTAAATTGGATTGGACCCAGTCCGTTTGTAATAAATTTATATTGGATTAGGTTGGATTAAGCCAATATCTAATTCATTGATATAAGATAAGAATATAGGTGTCAATGGATAGGGTTTGGATTGAAACCAATCTAAAACAAAATGAATTTAAACAGATTGGATGGTTCAGACATTGAATTGGACTGATCTAAAATAGTTCAAAATATTCATTAGATTGGATTGGACCTGATTCATTTATAATGGACTCACATTAAACTGGAATGGATTGGATCAAACCCGTCCAATTGACACCCCTAATTGCATGCATAACTAGTGGGTACTACTAGTTTGGTCTAATTGGAGCCCATCCGAAGGCCCATGAAGTGGGATGGACTTAGTTTCAGACTCTCAGTGTATTGACCAAACCCGAATAAATCGGATTGGGRGCAGGCCCATCTCATTCCGACTTGTAGTCATTGGTTTCTACCTAAGTCTGAGGCTCTGAATACCCATCTAAAAACAAATATAATAGAATTTAAGATCATTCACGCTAGAAATGAGTTCTAGTTTACATATTATATTCAGCCATAGCTTGAATAGAAAAAATCTCACTGTCTCAATTGGTTAGTGTTCTGTTATAAGCCTAGATAGCACAAAAACACAATACTAAAATTTGAAGGGAATGTTTATCGTCTTTTTGTGTGGTATTTGGAATGTTTGAAATTTGGTATTTCTTAATTTAGCAATGGAAGATAAAACGATAGAAAGACGTATGTCCTAAAAAGTTCATAAAAGCCCCAAATGGCCAAAAATCAGGAAATTTAATTGAAGCTTGTGTCTTTTTGCACCAAAAATCTTTCATTTAACACTCTTAGTCCATGGTAAACTAGGATATTTACCAAAGGGTCTAAATCTTAGCCCATATTCTCAAAAAGACTTGACAAATGGCACCCAAGTTTTTTACATGATAGGACACCCTTTTTTAGGTATTTGGGTATCATATTGTCGTTCAGATATTTTAAAAAGGGTTGTTTAAATTTGGTTTTGGAAAAAAAAGGGATCAAGTGACCTTTCAAAGACTTCAAGAAGGAAAAAAAAAMAAAGCAAAAGTCTAAAGCAATTTAATTTACTTTTTATTTTAATTATTTTCAAAACTTTAACTTGAGCATAGAATGGCTTGATATACAAGTAGAAAGGCTGTATCCATCTCCAACTTCAACACGGCCGGAACCATACCTTTGGCAGAGAGACAGAAAGAGAAATGACGGATGGGGCTTTTCTTTCGTAGTTGAAGTCTGAGCTAAGCAGCCTAAGCTTTCTGTCATTCTAGCTTTGAACCTAGACGCCCACCTCTAGAGCTAGTGGTTCAAACTACTATCCAAGGCATTTACAAGCCCCTTGAGTCCTCTCTTTATATGAATTTTTTTTCTTCTATTTATTATAATTGATTCCCATCATCAATACTCGTTTATAGATTTCATAGTTGAAATCAATCACTTGCAAACTAGCAGATGTTTGTTTATTTAAAGGGGGATGGGTAGCCCTGTCTGATCAGCTCCCTCTCCCATCATGTGAAAGTTGATTGTATTTGAACTGACCTTACACTATTCTATGGGGACAGTGCCATAACTTTGGCTGGTACAGTAGTAATCTGTTGGGCTCTGTTTGACAACAATGATTGACTTGTTAGAATCCTGAATGCATCGACATTAATATTTATTTTATATTTTTCTTCCTTTGTCTTAAAAAATAAAAACTAAAAAAAAAGTAAGAAATTGCTATCTGAATACATTCCATTTTAATATATAGATATATGTGTAAGGGTGCAAATGGATCGGATTCTTTTTTATGGACTCCAAGTCAATAGTCAGCCACATTGAATTTTATTAACCATTATCAAATGTAAAGACATTAACAGCAAGGGAGGACTTAACCTGATTAGATTTAATTAAATCCATTCAAATCCCATTCATGTAAGTTAAACTTAGATATCCACTTCACTTAGCTATAATCATATTGAATTGGATGTGGAAATATGATATGTTTGTTAATTGAGTCGAATTTGAATATTGCTTAATGTGATTTATTAGGATCCAATCCCACTCCGTAACACATATTCATATGGAAAATGCTATTTTGAGTATCAAATTTCTTTAAAATTATGTGGTAGTTGTTAAGGGTGTAATTGAGCCGAGTTGAGTCACATTTTGGGTGGCTTGATTGAAGAGTATATGTATGTTTGTATGTACGTATATATAGAAGCTTAGTTGAAGAGTATATGTATACCATATATGAGACAGGTTAGGCCAGCTTTAGATATCCCTTCTTCATTTAATTGGTTAAGGTTGGAGTTATTTTGGATATTTAGCTTGTTAACATCCCTAATCCAAATGATGATCTGGACTGACATGAACCTACTTACAATAATACCAAGGATAATGTTTAATCCTGTTTTTACAATGGGGCCAGGGCCCAAAATAGATTCTTTAGCCGCTTGATACATGTAGGAGTGTAAATAGATTGAATTCAAATCAAATCAAGTAATGAATAAGATATCTAAATTATATATAAATCATTTATATAATTTAAATATTATATATAAAAATTAAATAAAAATATTTAAACATTTTATATATTATATACAAGAATTAAACGATCGGTTGGATTTGGATGTATATCAATCAAATCTAGTTATATCCAGATTCAATTCTATTACTAAAACGTTATGAATAAGATATCTAAATTCTACTTATTATAATATCTAAATTATCCAAATTCAATTCGACTATATCAAATCTCGAATTCAAAATTAAATTTTAGAATACCATTAACACTTCTAAATACATAGAATGTCTCAACCTGATTACCCTTGCATCACATCACATGGAGTCAAAGACATTCTTTTCACCCCAGTTTATTGATATAAAACTTAATAATTGCTACTCTTGGTGAGACAGTGCAATTAATACACAGGAGAATTTGGGGGTGGGAGGGACCTTCGCTAGTGGTAGTGGGCCTAGTGGCTACCCAGAACCAGAACTCCAGAAGGTTCCCTCATCGAATGGAATGTCTGGATGACAAATACTCCATTAATTAAATGAAGCTTTAAAGCTAAATAATACTCCGTTGGTTAAATAAAGCTTTAAAGAAGGTTTCTCTTGCCAAACCAACCGCACCTAATTCCCATCACTTCTCATTATTCTTCTCAACCGCATGGAATTGATAATAGAACTGACTTCCAAACATCAACCAAGACCATGTCATTGTATGGTTGATACGACACGTCATGGTCTGCAATCAATGAATAGGCCCATAATTTGTAACGCCTTCCTCTTTACACGCTACAGTTAAACTGTTAAAGCAAAGATAAATAGAAAATAGGAAAGAGTGAATCGTTAAAGATGTAAATGGAGTGTAAATTCCGCTTTAATTACTTTTGTTTGTATTTAATAACATTATATTTATGTATTGATAAATGACAGAATATGTAAAGGTTCAGGAAGAAATATAAATATAAATATGTATAGTGCAAATGCATATAAAATAGTATAAAATACAAGATTTTGCACTCTACATATTTGTATTTGTACTCCTTTCAAACTGAGCCAAAAGTACATTAATAAAAAAGAAGTAAATTTACATTCAAGTGTGTTTTTCATAAAAAACAAAAAAACAATATGCTTTATTGGAATTCATGTTTGTATCCATTACAGTTAAAAAATCTGTTTGGTAAGAAGATAAATTTGTCAGTACAAAATTAACCCAATTTTGCAATTTATATGAACTATTTTATACTCTATATATCTGCATTCACACTTATTTGCCTAGTTTCCAAACGCAACCTAAAATGAAAACACAAAATACACTTTATAGTTGTGGTCTGTGCATCAGCTTTGATGTTAAAGGCACAACCTCAATAGTTTATTTTGTAGCATGGTTTTCAAAACCGGACCGGACCGAAAAAACCGGGAACCGGTCATTTTTCCTCAAAACCGCTTTTTAGCCCAAAACCATTGATTTTGGTTAGTAAACCGCTGAAACGGCCAGTTAGCCGTTTGAACGGTTTTAACCGTTTTTTTATAACAGATCGAATGGTCGGACTGTTTGAACCGGTAACCGGACCCCTGACTGATTCGGTCACCGGTTTGGTTTTAAAAACCATATTTTGTAGAGTTAATAACCATTTAAAAATGGTGCACCAATATTATTCATCCTTAGAAAAATGTAATGCAGAACAGAAGATGGGTTCTGAGCTGTGTGTAGAGGTGTAAGTCGGGTGGGCTGGGCCGAGGTTTAAGCTTAATTCAGGCCCAATCCTAAGAAAATAGGCTTAAGGCCCAATCCCGGATCAAGCCCAAGATAAAACTTCAACTGTTCAAACCTGAACCCAGCCTGCATTGAAATTTGATTCATTCGTGTGTATATTCAATTGCTTTCACGTGTACGATTGTAAACGGTATAGATTCAGATCGGATCTACCTAGATTTAAATATGATCCCACTAATATTCGAACTTGAATTCAGTGTTAGGATGAATCTAGAAGTTGTGGATCTGATTTTTTGAGATCCCAACTCTGGTTTAATCAATTGAATTTCGAACTTTTTTATTACCAAAAAAAGCAATTTCTACTTCAAACTCAAATTCTGATAATCAAGTATTATACTATTATTGAGATTTGAGAGGTCATCTCATATGATGCATTGAGTGATGGACATTACTCAACGTAACATCTCTGTTTGGGTTGAGAATGAATGACTATTAGGACTATATGCACCAACTAGTGAAGCACATATTCGGCGAAAGACATTGACTAGGCCACTCAACTCTTTTCTATGTTTCCTCAGTTTCCAAATCAAACCAGAGCAGAGTAAAATCCATACAAGCTTGCCTCATGGAAAATCCACTTTGGGACAACTGACGTTTGCTACTACATGCAAAATTAAAGGCTTTGATGTATTGTTGTGGCTTCACTCTGAATTAGATAAAGTGACATCATGGTGGGGCCATAAGGCCCGCAACAATACATTGATGGTATGATTTACGATTTTAGCTTGTGTTAAATCATGTTGTAGCAAAAGTTAACTCCAGGTGAAGGAGGGTGTGATAAAGTAAAAATCACATAAATGATGATTGTTATGATTCTGTTCGATTGAAGTGTTTTGAATTGAGGAAATAATCAAATATAAAAATCATATAAATGATGATTGTTATGATGCTTTTCGATCTGAGATATTTTAAATCGAGGATATAATCAAATAGTCATGTTAATTGGATGAGGCCGAGGTGGAAGGATAAAGTTGTACATCGCGATTTGCAATCAAGAGAAAGGTCAACGGCCCGAGGAATTGTTTTCTGGGTAGATATTCTATTGCTCAAGTCAGTAGGGTAGAGAAGGATACAACTGGGACAAGCAGGTTGAAATAACGCTGGTTCGAGTTGAAGAGATAGTGTAAAGAGGTATTCAAAGAATGTGGTTCCAAAAAGTCCCTTACCTCAAGCGAAGAATACCTATTTATAGTTGGGTGTTTGTGTATCAGATGGATAGGGTTTCTAGGGTTGTCGAGATGAGGGCGTCCGTGTCCTAAATGGATAAGGCTTCTGGGTTGTTGAGATGAGGGCATCTGCCGAGGTTTTCGAGAGGTTTCCTCTTCCTCGGTGGAGTTTGCTCCCTTTGTCCATGCGAGACACTCCTTAATCGTGCTCTTCTATTACGTGTGGCATTGATGTGGCCTAAGGGGGAGGCCGCGGAGATAGCTACGTGGCATCCTCGACCACCTCAATCATCACCCAAACTGAACTGTCAAATCTAAAATCTTAAGGGCCTGTTTGGCGCATCTTTTTGGGAAGATCTTTTGGTAGCTCTAACAATCAAAAGATACATTAAGCTTTTGCATGAAAATCTGAGCAACCCAAAATTTAGTTTGCCTGGCTTGTAAAGAGCCAAAAGACCATGTAGAAAGACACACTAAACGGGCCCTAAGTTGTTGGGTGAGGTCTTTGAATAAACTTTTATTAATTGAGATCCACACGGGCTTTGGAGTAATGGGTTAATGTGTTAATAATTTAATGTAAATATATCTAATGCATGTAAAGTTATAATTAAATTAATAAAATGAATATAGATAATAAATAAAGTTAATTAATTTAATGGAGTAATGAAGAGGATTTAGTGGCATGAGTTATTAAAGGAGACTGTTAATATCATAATTAAAGATAATTAAAGATGAGAGATAATTAAAGGAGTTAACGATAAAGAGGAGGGAAAGAGTTAATGGTAAGTTAATGAGGAGAGATAAAAGTCAAGGTCATTGTCCACTTTAATTATTTTGTTAAATTTTAAAATTAGAAGTAAAAAAAAAACTTGAAGAAAAAGAAAAGTGACTTTCAAAAACAACTTGGCACATTCTATTTTAACATATAGATATAGGTTCTCTAACATTTCTATTTACACAAAAGTCTATTGGGCTTCACACATGCACAAGCATAAACCCATCCATACTTTGTACTGAAATTTAATTAATTATAATAGGGGTGGCAAGGATTCTGATACCATGTTAAAAAGAAAATAAAAGCTTGATTAATTGGGAGAGGTTTTTAAATAGGTTTATATCCTAACTGATGCCGCTCAATCTGAGGTAGTGCACGAATCAAGGAGGGCAATCAGATAGTCCTTGCTGGTAGGTCAGGGCCGAGCTTTAAGGACGAGGCTGTGCTTCAAGATCTGCGATCAAGGAAGAAGTCAGAGGCCCGAGGAATTAAACCCGGGTAAGTATTCCGACGCTCAATTCAGTTGGAGGTAGTGGATGGCTGGGCCGAGCTATAGGGATGCTGATTCGGGCTAATTAGCAGTGTGGGTGTTCCAAATCAAAAGTCCCTTACCTCGAGCACATAGTACCATTTTATAGCCGTAGGGTCCGTATCCTGATCGGTGTAGGTTTCCAGGGAAATCAGGGCAGAGTTCCCTGCCGAGGTTATAGGGAGTAGAGTCCTACTCCTCGGCGAAGTTGTCTTCCCATCCCTATCTGTTAGGCGGGCTTATTTGTGTGGCATAGCTGACGTGTTCGGCGGGATCACGACAATGCCGTAACACGGCCGTACTGTGCTGACGTGGCCGAGCTTTGACAGATGGCCAGCTCAACCATGTTCCCAACACCACTCCCCTAGTTCCGAGGTCGAGGGACGAGGATTCCTAGGTTCATTGCCCGGCTGAGGAACTTCCGTGCATGCGTATCATCCGCGCCATGTTGGTCGTTGCCAAGGAGTCCTCCGATCATCGGCTGTAGAACTTAAATAAGAACCGAAATTTTGGTTCCCGAACCACTCCCCCAGTTCTGTTGTCGAGGAGGGGGAGTGCTCGGCCAGACTACTGCGCGGCCTTGTGGCCGTAAGCTACCTAGTCCGAGGATTTGAGTGGCCTAGCCGAGGATTTGTGTCGAAGACTGGACCAATACGGTGGGTTTCCACATCAAAGGTTGGACTGGTACAGAAGTTGAACTGGCACAATTAATGAGCGCAAGTGCTGCCTGCCGAGGGTGCCACTTCGGTTTCCAAGGCTTCCTGCCGTACGTTATTGGTCGCATTTGTTGGCCTTCCGAGGCATTATCAGGGGTGCTTCATCTGCACCATTGATCTCTCCTCGGTTTGTGCCCCTGATAGTTATAAAAGGGAAGAGGGGGGCCCCCTCCCTATCCTCAATATCGCTTGCAAGAGTGTTTGGCATCCACTGCTCAGTAGATTCGTTGGTCACACAGTTCGACAGATAGTTCGGTAGACAACTCGGCGGATAGCTCAGAAGATAGCTCGGTACCTTTCGTTCTTCAGCTCCGCATATTGCCCGGTATGTCCTCTTCATCTCGTCGGTCCTCTTCCTCATATGGGTCCTCTAGTAGTTCTGGTTCCAGCTCTTCTCGCGGCTCGACCTACGAGCCTGAGCTGAGAGACTTCGTGGCTGCCGAAATTGAGGAAGCCGAGGCTGGTCCCTCTAGGATGGAGACAGAGCTTCCTCTTTGGGCAGGTCACCGGTTTGGTACCATGCCCGACGTCTTGACGCCTAGGGACATGGCTTGGATCCGAGCTACGTATGCCATTCCCGCGGAATACCAAATGTGGTGTTCGCTGCTTGGGGAGATGGCCACTGATGCTCAACCCGGTGAGCTGTGTGTTTATAAGCATAGCTTGGAGGCTAGGCTGAGGTTCCTATTGAGCGTGGGGTTCATCGAGGTGATAAACTAGTACAAGGTGTTGCCGATGCAGCTGATGCCAAACTCCTTTAGATTTTTTCTCGGCCTTATGTCCTATTGTGCCGTCCGCGATATCGAAATAATCTTAGGGATGGTGAGCTTTGTGCTCCAACTGAAACACCACCAGCATGGGTACTATTACTTCTCCACCCGGTGGAACATTCGGTTGTTGGTCGGGGCCCCTTCTTCTGTAAAGCATTGGAAGGAGTTGTTTTTCTTTGTGTGAATCCCCGGGGGTCTCCCTTTTCCTGCCGAGTTGCGGGGGCCGAGGACGTCTCTACCGCAACCCCAATGGTTGGCGGTTACTTGGGAGGAGAGGTCGGCCCTAAGCATGATTCATGAAATCGGCGTTATCGCGTACATATGCTCGAAGATGCTGATGGTCATCGGGCTAATGGAAAGGGTGGCCGATCTGTTTCCTTTTACTTTCGTTTGCCGAGTTGAATTTACTTTGTCTGCTTTGTACTTATCTTGGGTATCCTACGTTGCAAGTATGAGCATGGCCAACGAGGAAGAAATTGTTTGTCGGATGAAGGCACTCCGACAAAGGCAGGAATGGGCCAATGTGCAACCGGAGGCTCGTCCCAAGGCAGAAGAGCGGCCACGATACGAAGACAGGGCGACTTGTCAGCGAAGAAGAGCTTGACAATGAGAGGTTGAGGAGGATGACGTTGTCGTGGTTGACCTCAAAGGGGTTCATCATCCTGTTGGTGCATCGGTAACTGAGGCAGGAAACAGTTCAGGTCTGCACGTGCCGAGGTGGGCGGTTTGCGTAGACGATAATCTGGAGACGCTCTGGGTTCCCGAGCAGTTACTGTGGGGAATCATGACCATGTCCATAGCTCGAGAATCGGTCGGGATTGGTAGTGGAGCCTTGGAGTGTGCGCAGCTTCGGTCTACTGCCCAAGTAAATCCTTTTATTCTTATTCCTTGTGTTTTTCTCTCCTTTTCGGTATACTTATCATATTCGTCTACATAATGCTTGTGTGGCGGTCGCACTGGTTGATCGCCTCCGAGACGTTCGATCATCGTACGAGCGGGAATACTCGGACTATCTGTGGCAGAAGGCCTAGTTGGCCAAGCTCCAGGCTGTTGAGGAGTGGTTGGCCGCGCTGGAGAGGGAGGTGGCCAAGCTAAAGGTGTAGCTAGCTGAGCAGGCTAGTCTTATCCGGGAGCTGAAGCAGGAGATTGCCGAGCTTATGGCTGAGCGGGACAGGCTGAGGCCGGAGGCCGCTGAGGAGGCCATCAATGAGTACAAGGCATCAGAGGAGATGTAGCTGCATATGGACGAGTATGCCGAGGCTTCTTTTACGGCTGGGTTCAATCTTTTTTGATGAAGGATACTTTGCCGTCACTCGGAGTTGGCCGTTGAGTCAGAAGGCTGGGATGGCTTTAATCTAAATTTTCCGCAAGGGTCTATCGAGGGAGCCAATAATGAGGTCGGAGCTGTTGTTGGTGCTGCTGATTCTGCCACTGAGGACTGATCGGCAACCTCCTATGTTCATTATTTTCTCCCGGTGAGCCGTTGCACTTCCTTGTGGGTCCGGGGGGATGGCATGTCAAGAATGGCTTTTATCTTCTCTGGATTTTCATCAATTCCCCTCTATGTTACCGTAAACCCTGGAAAATTGTCGGAGCCAACCCCGAAGGTGCACTTGATTGGGTTTAACCTCATCTTGTACTTTCTAAGTGTGTCAAAGACTTTGCGGTGGTCGGCCAGGTGGTGTTCGACTTTTTTGCTCTTCACAAGCATATCGTTGACATACGCCTCCACATTCCTACCGAGCCGTTCTTTGAATACCTCATTTACCAGCCGTTGATAGGTGGCGCCGGCGTTTTTGAGGCCAAAGGGCGTTACGTTGTAGCAATACAGGCCATGGTCAGTGATAAATGCCATTCGCTCTTGGTCGTTCGGGTCCATCCGAATCTGGTTGTAGCTTGAGAAGACGTCCATGAAGCTTAGGACCTCATGTCTTGCTGTTGCGTTGACAAGCTGGTCAATCCTTGGCCGGTGAAAGCTGTCTTTGGGACAGGCCTTATTTAGGTCGGTAAAGTCGATGCAGATTCTTCACTTTTTGTTGGCCTTCTTCACCATCACTACATTGGCCAACCAATCGGGGTATTTGACTTCCCGAATGAAGCCGACATCGAGCAACTTTTGTACTTCATCAGCAATCACTTGCCACCGCTCTGTGGCGAAGTTTCTCTGATTCTACTTCACAAGTTGGTAACGGGGGTCAACGTTCAGCCAATGTGTGATAACTTCGGGATCATTTCTAGGCATTTCCTCTGCCGACCAAGAAAATACATCGGCATTATTCCTCAATAGTCGAACATGCTCCTCTTGGAGGTGGTTGCCTAGTAGGGAGCCAACTTGAACCGTCTTTTAGGGATCTTTCTCAAATAGGGGGACCTCGACGAGGTCTTCCACAGGTCGACAACACTGTGCCTTTACTTCGTCACGTAGGTCATATGCTTCCGCCATTAATGTCTTAGTCATTGGACGTGGTCGTTGGCAGGATAACTGATAGCAATGTTGCGTTGTTTTCTGGTCTCCGCGCGCCACCCCAATGCCATACTTGGTTGGAAATTTCATGGCAAGGTGGTATGTTGAGACTACGACCTGTAGGGCATTGAGGGTCGGCTTGCCGAGGATCATTTTGTAAGAGGAGGAGCAACACACCACGATGAAGTCTACCATGGCCGTCGCAGTCACATCGTCGTCTCCGATTAGGAGGGGAAGAGTTATCCTCCTAGTGAGCTGGAGGGACTCTCCCGAAAATCCCATCAAGGGAGTGCTAACTAGTGTAAGCCGTTCTTTGTCAATGTCGAGCTTTTTAAATGCATCTTCAAACAATACGTCGGCAAAACTCCTTGTGTCGATTAGGATCCACCGCAGCTCAAAGTTGGCCACTTCGGCTGTGATGACCAAGGAGTCATCGTGTGGTGTCTGGACCCCTTGGAGGTTGTCACCGGTGAAGGTGATAGATGTGTCATGCCTCCTCCCGTGTCCTCGGTTGTCTATTTCACACAGTCAAGCATATCCTTTCCGTCCCGAGCTGCTTTCCCCTCCGGAGGTGGTTCCTCCCAATATCACATGGATGACACTGGTTGGGGGCCTCGGGGCGGTGGTTGCCGAGCTTCGTCCGCTCTTCATTCCTCTTGGGCTGACTTCTCCTTTCTTTCTATAAAGCCATTGAGATAATCGTGCCTAATCAGATCTTTGATATGGTTGCGCAGGTCAAAACAGTTATTTGTATCGTGGTCCTTGTGGAACTCACAATACTTGTCTCGGTTTCTCTTGTTACTTTGCGTCTTCATCTTCTCAGGCCACCTAACATAGTTGCGGTCGTAGATTTGCATCAGAACTTCAAATCGTGGAATATTAAGTGGTATGAAATTCCGATAGGTCGGAAAAGGGGTGTGAGGTCTATGGTCGGTCCGGCGATCTTGTCTCTTGTGGTCTTTGTTCAACCTCTCGGACTTTTGCTCGTCGTTCTCTCTCCTTTTTCTATTGGGCTTCTCGTCCTCGTCTCTGATTTGCGCTTGGGCCTCTTCAGCGTTGATATACTTCTGTGTGTGGCTCATTAGAATGGCCAACGTTTGAGGAGGATTCTTGGAGATGGAGAAGTTGAATGGGGAAGGAAGGAGTATGTGTTGTATGGTTGTCACCGCGACTAATTGATTTAAGTCTCTGACTTAAAGTGCTTCTTTGTTGAACCTTGCCAGGTAATCTCTAAGGGACTTCGCCTTTCTCTGTCGGACCTGCATAAGGCTGGTCGAGGTTTTCCAATGCTTCTGACTAACTTTGAACAGTGCTAGGAACTGGGTCTCCAGTTGGGCCCATGACGCTATAGACCTCGGCAGCAGGGAGGAGTACCATGCCAAGGCTGGGCCTTGCAGCGTGGTTACAAGGGCTATGCACATCAGTCCCCCCGATGCACCATGTAGCATCAGTTGGGCTTTGAGCACTGCGACATGGTCGAAAGGGTCGAAGTTCCCGTCGTACTTTTCGAATTGGGGGGCTCGTCATCCAATAGGGGGTACCTTGTCCACTATGTCCTGGATGAAGGGTGGCTCCTTGGTGATATGCACGGTGGCCTACACAGGTTGGTCTACGGCGGGAATTGCACTCTTATGGGTGGAAGTGCACTCTAACTCTTTCAAACGTTGCCGAAACTCTTTAATTTCAGCATCTCTGTTGTCTAGGGATGTAGTGTATATGCCCTCCTTTTTGGGTCGTGTCGGGTGATCCTTGATCGAGCTTGACTCGGCGACTGAGACTATGAAGGGCAGTGTCCTTTTTCCGAGCCTTTCTTTGGCGGGGATGCGCGTTGACTGGTACTGCTTTAGTTCTTGGAAAGACTGCTCACACTTTTTTGTCCAATGGAAGTCATTTGGTCGTTTGAGTGCTTTGAAAAAGGGGAGGAACCGGTCTGCGGACTTGGATATAAACCTTTCAAGGTGATCCGTTGCACTTCCTTGTGGGTCCGGGGGGATGGCATGTCAAGAATGGCTTTTATCTTCTTCGGATTTTCTTCGATTTTTCTCTGTGTTACCGTAAACCCCAAAAACTTGCCGGAGCCAACCCCAAAGGTACACTTGATTGGCCAGGTGGTGTTCGACCTTTTTGCTCTTCACAAGCATATCGTCAACACACGCCTCCACATTCCTACCGAACTATTTTTTGAATACCTCGTTCACCAGCCGTTGATAGGTGACGCCAGCGTTTTTGAGGCCAAAGGGCATTATATTGCAGTAGTACAGGCCACGGTCGGTGATAAATGCCATTCGCTCTTGGTCGTTCGGGTCCATCCGGATTTGGTTGTAGCCTGAGAAGGCGTCCATGAAGCTTCGGACCTCATGTCCTGCTGTTGCGTCAATGAGCTGGTCAATCCTTGGCAGGGGAAAGTTGTCTTTGGGACATACCTTATTTAGGTCGATAAAGTCGATGCAGATTCTCCACTTTCCGTTGGCCTTCTTCACCATCACTACGTTGGCCAGCCAATAGGGGTATTTGACTTCCCTAATGAAATCGGTGTTGAGCAACTTCTGTACTTCATCAGCAATCACTTCCCACCGCTCTATGGCGAAGTTTCTCTTCTTCTGCTTCACAGGTCGGTAACAGGGGTCGACGTCCAGCCGATGTGTGATAACTTCGGGATTGATTCCAGGCATTTCCTCTATCGACCAAGAAAATACATTGGCATTATTTTTCAGTAGTCGAACAAGCTCCTCTCGGAGGTGGTTGCCTAGTAGGGAGCCAACTTGAACTGTCTTTTCGGAATCTTCCTCAAATAGAGGGACCTGGACGAGGTCTTCCACGGGTCGGTAGCGCTGTGCCTTTACTTCGCCATTAATGTCTCGGTCATTGGACGTGGTCATCGGTAGGATAACTGATAGCAATGTCATGCTGTTTTCTGGTCTCCGCACTTCACCCCTATGCCATACTTGGTTGGAAATTTCATGGCAAGGTGGTATGTTGAGACTACGGCCTGTAGGGCATTGAGGGTTAGCTTGCCGAGGATCATGTTGTAAGAGGAGGAGCAATGCACCACGATGAAGTCTACCATCGCCGTCGTAGTCACATCGACATCTCCGATTAGGAGGGGAAGAGTTATCCTCCCAGTGGGCTGGAGGGACTCTCCCGAAAATCCCATCAAGGGAGTGCTAACTGGTGTAAGCCTTTCTCTATCAATGCCGGGCTTTTCAAATGCATCTTTAAACAATATGTCGGCAGAACTCCTTGTGTCGATTAGGATCCGCCGTAGCTCAAAGTTGGCCACTTCGGCTGTGATGACCAAGGTGTCATCGTGCGGTGTCTGGACCCCTTGGAGGTCGTCATCGGTGAAGGTGATAGATGTGTCATGCCTCCTCCTGTGATCTCGGTTGTCTATTTTGCACCGTCGAGCATATCTTTTCCGTCCCAAGTTGCTTTCCCCTCCGGAGGCGGTTCCTCCTGATATCACGTGGATATCGCCGACTGGGGGCCTCAGGGCGGGGGCTGTCGAGCTTCGTCCGCTCTTCTTTCCTCTTGGGTTGACTTCTCCTTTCTATCTATGAAGCCGTTGAGATAACTACGCCTAATTAGATCTTTGATATGGTTGCGCAGGTCGAAACAGTTCTCCGTATCATGGTCGTGGTCCTTGTGGAACTTGCAATACTTGTCTCGGTTCCTCTTGTTACTTTGCGTCTTCATCTTCTCAGGCCACCTAACATAGTTGCGGTTGTAGATTTGCATCAAAACTTCAAACCGCGGAATATTAAGTGGTTTGAAATTCCGATAGGTTGGCGGAGGGGTGTGAGGTCTATGGTCGGTTCGGCGATCTTGGTCTCTTGTGGTCTTTGTCCAACCTCTCGGACTTCTGCTCGTCGTTCTCTCTCCTTTTTCTGTTGGGCTTCTCATCCTCATCTCTGAGCTGCGCTTGGGCCTCTTTAGCGTTGATATACTTCTGTGTGTGGCTCGTTAGCGCGGCCAGCGTTTGAGGAGGATTCTTGTAGATGGAGAAGTTGAATGGGGAAGGGCAGAGTCTATGTTGTATGGCTGTCACCACGACTGATTGATTTAAGTCTCTGACTTGAAGTGCTTCTTTGTTGAACCTCGCCAGGTAATCTCTAAGGGACTCCACCTTTCTTTGTCGAACTTGCATAAGGCTGGTCGAGGTTTTCCAATGCTTCTGACTAACTTTGAACTGTGCTAGGAACTGGGTCTCTAGTTGGGCCCATGACGCTATAGACCTCGGCAGCAGGGAGGAGTACCATGCCAAGACTGGGCCTTGCAGCGTCGTTACAAGGGCTTTGCACATCAGTCCCTCCGACGCACCATGTAGCATCATTTGGGCTTTGAGCACCGCGACAGGGTTGAAAGGGTCGGAGTTCCCATCGTACTTGTGAAATTGGGGGTTTCGCCATCCGACAGGGGGTACCTCGTCCACTATGTCCTGGATGAAGGGTGGCTCCTTGGTGATATGCACGGTGGCCTACACGGGTTGGTCTATGGTGGGAATTGCACTCTTATGGGTGGAAGTGCACTCTAACTCTTCCAAACGTTGCTGGAGTTTTTTCATTTTGGCATCTCTGTTGTCTGGGGCTGTTGTGTGTATGGCCTCCTTTTTGGGTCGTGTGGGGTGATGCTTGACCGAGTGACTCAACGACTGAGACTACGAAGGGTGGTGTCCTTTTGCCGAGCCTTTCTTTGGTAGGGATGCACACTGACTGGTATGTCTGGCTATGGTAGTTCCATCCTCGGGAACGGGCAGTGACGGCGGGCCTTCGGGTCATGTCTTGCCTCATACGTTCGAACCGTTCTCCCCTTACATCTGACAGGCGCGCTTTGGGGTCCTTGGTTCGAGGATCGTCCTTCGTGCGCGTCGGGGCGTGACCCGGTTGGGTGGCGCGGCATACTCTAGTGTTTGCATGAATTCGAAGATCTTATCAACCTTTTCCTGCATGGCTTGGAATTGCACTGGATCTACTGCGGCCGAAGGTTGCGGGACTTCTTGGTTCTCCCGAGATGGGGAATGGCCAGCTGATTGTTCAAACTGGTTTTTAGGCATCTTAATCGCTTCCTTAATTGCGCGGTGAGGAATGAGATTTTCGGGAAAGGCTTTTTGTGTCGTTCCCATAGACGGCGCCAATCAAATCCTACTCAATCCGAGGTAGTGCATGAATCGAGGAGGGCAATCAGATAGTCCTCACTGGCAGGTTGGGGCCGAGCTCCAAGGAGGAGGCCGCATTTCAAGATCTGCTGTCAAGGAAGAAGTCAGAGGCCTGAGGAATTACCACCAGGTAAGTACTCCGACGCTCAAGTTAGTAAGAGGTGGTGGATGGCCAGGCCGAGCTGTAGGGATGCTGGTCCAAGCTAATTAGCAGTGTGGGTGTTCCAAATCAAAAGTTCCTTACTCAAGMACGGAGTATCTTTTTCTAGCCAGAGGGTCCATATCCTGATCAAAGTAGGTTTTCAGGGGAATCGGGGCAAAGTTCCCCGCCGAGGTTAGATGGGGTAGAGTCTTACTCCTCGGTAGAGTTGTCTTCCCATCCCTATCTATTAGGCGGGCTTATCCGTGGGGCATAGTTAACGTGGTCGGCGGGATCACAGCAATGTCGTAACCCAGCCGAATTGTACCGACATGGCCGAGCTGTGATAGATGGCCAGGGTAGACGACCAGGGGCCTCATGGCCAGCTCAGTCATGTCCCCAACACTAACATAGATCAATTCCTAGTGTGGAAGCTCTCATACCAAGGCTGCATTTGGCATTTCTTGTTTTAAGAACTTATTTTCTTTTTACAATTTAAAACTCAGTATTCATAGGAGCATTTTAACTACAAAAAGAAGATAAATCCTTAAAATAAGGAATGCCAAATGCAACCTAAACTTCCAACCTGATCATCAGACTCGATTTGTTTCCAATTGCCGAAGGAAAGACCCCCTACCAGAATTAGTTCAATTAGAGCTTCTTTTTATTTTCCGTAAAGTCCATCTTGCAGAGAGGGCAAGTATAATTACTCCATCTCAATGGAAAACGGACAAACAAGGCTATAATAAACTAAGGGTCCATTTGATAAAGTTTGAAGTAGCTGACCTGAGTGACTCTCATTGCTTTGTTTTTAAGTGGATAAATAATATCTCTGTTTTAGGTATTGTGATCAATCCAGCTCCGGCTTTAGTCATTAGGTGCTCGCAAGTCACAACCTCCTTAGCAACATCAGCTGTTGTCAAATGACCCCTAAAAGGCTAAAAGCGCCTTTTTCAAATGGCAAGCCACTTATATAGAAAGAAAGTGGAAAGCAGCTTTCCGAAGAATGCAAACTTTAACAAGCAATTACGCATTCTTCACCTTCTTCACCAAAGCTTTACCCTTTTGACACGCTTCTACAAGCTAATTCACTAGAACTTGTGTTTTGGTTACCAAAAGAGGAGAAAGAAAGGCATGGGATGAGATTTATGTAGCAAAGCAATTGTCCCGAGTCCTGAAATTCACCGGCTGGCTGCCGACCTACTTTTAGTTGATTCTTGTTCCAAGTCAATTAGTGAATGAAAGAAACGGCCCACTCCTAATTATACTCTAACAAAGTAACTAAATTATATTATTTCACTAGAACTTGTGGGTACTTGACAACCTGGTTGATTTTGTTTTCATAAACAAAAACAATTGCCACATCTAAAAAATTATATTATTTTTGCTTATGTAGCAGCCATTTTTTTTCAAAAGGAAAACTAATAATGTTGCCAAACACTCTTTAGCCACTTTGTAGCTGCAGTTATAAAAATATATTTTCGTCAAAAAGTCAATTACAGATGGGATGTATTTATCACTAGTATAGGTATAGTTTAGTGGAAAAAAAAATGAAGGAGAATGATTATTCAGTTCATCGTCAAAATTCTTAGCTCCATCGTACAGTTGGGGTAGGTGCCAAATCGAAATTGATACCAATACACAAGCCAGTATTAATGTTTAGGGTGGAGGTGTTTAATATTTTGAATTGTTGTAGATCTACAATGAAATTCAAAATTGTACAATGAGATGCAATGTACTTTTGCAAAAAATTAGGCTGTTGAACATGAAGAGCCAAAAATTAAAGTTTTCCCTGGTTTAATGAGCTTTCCTCAATGATCAAGTAATTCCACTTGTGGCAATTCAGTTTGAAAGGCCCCACATGGTTTTCTAGGCATTCTCCATTCATGGGACAAATTTTAGGCTCAAAGCAATTCTAACATGTCAATAAAAAATCCTTTTGAGTGAAGTTTTAATTTACATTAAAAAGAATAGTGAGACACAAAAAAATGTGCACCACTTGTAAATATTTTTTTTGTCTTTTTCTTCTCTCCTTTTCATTCTTCTTTTAGGCTTGTGGTTATGCCTATGGTCTATGGATGGGTTATACTACCAGAATATTTGCTGGTCTGTAGTAACAGGGAAGAATAATTTACTGTTGCTAAGAAAACAAAAATAAATATTTATTTTTATTCTTTTTAACTATTTCGATGCATTGAATTTGTAAGCCTATTCTAGAACTTGCTTATTAAGGGAATATTTGGCACAATGGTGTTGTACTGTGGTTGCATTTTGTGATGATCAATACAAATTTGAGAGAAATATGTGATAGAATTACTACATTTTAAATGAGTGTCATTTCAACTAGAAAAATGTATTTATGTGTGAAACATCAAATTTGATGTTTAAGTAGAAATAGCAATATGTATCAATAAACTCAATCCGTTTTCAGCTAGAAATTTTTCTCTCACAAATTTGAGTGACATTCTAGGGTGGTTAGTTCAATTTCTATCTAGCTGACTACTTTTATGGTTATCAGAGAATTTAAAATAATAATGCCCGAAATATGAATCAACATGAGGAAATATAAGCCAAGAAAAATTTAAATGAGTCAATGACAAAAAATAATAAAATTTGAGAACAACTGGAGTTTATTTTATTTTCTAGATATAAAACAAATAGTTATATTATGGGTTCAATTATGATATCCCAAAAATTTGTGACCAATCAACCGATATCACATAGCGTATTCACCAATAAGGTGGAATTTATCAAAATTCATCACATGGGTGGGTTTTGAATGATCTGGTGATTGTTGAAATATTTTGTCAGTCTAGGCTCCAATCAAACCTAACTGGCCGAAGGTTTAGTTTTAGACACTTCTGGGTTTTTAGAAAATTTCGATTGAACTTTAGATGAATCATTTTGAGATTGGAAAATTTTGATATTCCTGAATAGGGTCACAACGCAATATTATTCTTGGCTATCTTGGGAGTGGTGGATTGGATATGGGCTCAACTTTTTCTGCTTTTCCTTGCATGAAATCGCATCTTTCAGACTCAAATCAACGTCCTCACACTTGCCAGCCAGAAATTTTGTCATTGCACCAAGCGATAGACCTCTCCTTTATGTTCTTCATTGATAAAATAAAAACAAAATCTCAGTCATTTGATGACCTCTTCAATCTATCCATATGATTCTATAATATGAAGGAAGATCATAGATAACATAAGCCATTAGGTGTAAAGTATACAAGCTTATCACTCCTTATTAAGCATGGTTCAAAAGCAATATAATGTTTTAAGAATCGACTCAAAACTGAAATTGCTTTGGCCATCAGTTTTTTGCGTCAGCAATTCGACCCTCTGGTTCAAATGGTTGGCCAATTCTAATTTAAAAAATAGTAAAAAAATCATTGTTCAGATTGTATGGGTCGATGGTTTGACTGTTTTGATCAGTAGATCACTAACCAAGTCAATGGTTTTTGGCCAAGAAACGGAATCAGTTGCCTGAATAGTTCCTGGGCCAAACGGTCTGATTGTCTGGGTTAATGACGATTTCAAAACATTAGTTCAAAGTATCGATATTTTTGATATGCAAAAAATCACATATCACAAATTTTTAATATAATCAATATTGTTTTTTATTTTTTCAGTTTGATTATTCACAAATAGAAATATTAGGATGGATATTAATGTGATTTTGTAAGCTGATATAGTACAGTGCATATTGATATTTTAAACCATGGTTTTAATACTATTGTTGACTTGGGTGGTTAAACTGTTCGACCTGGGAACTGTTCACCTATCTGATTCTGTTTTTAACTTAGCCCAGGTTTTCCGAAAAATGAATTGCTGACTCAAATGGTTGAACCGTTAAATTGCCTGACCCAAACAACAGTTTATTTGATATTTTTCAGGGTTTTTAAAACCAATCCGGATAACGAACTGGTCAGGGGTCTGGTTCCCGGGTCGAACGGTCCGACCGTTTGAACCGAATGATCGGCCCCGTTCTGACTAAAAATAAAAAAAAATAGTCAAAACCGTTCAAACGGTTAACCGCCCGGGTCAGCGATTTGCTAACTAAAATCAACAATTTTTGGAAAAATTCCGGTTTTGAGGAAAAACAGAACCAATCACCTAACCAATTCCCGGTTTTTCCAGTCTGACCGTTCGGATCAGTCGGGTTTTGGAAACAAAGATATTTTTAATTTATTAATTTTTATTTTTTAAAATTTTTAAAAACATCACTAACCCATTTGACTCGAAAACTGATGGCGAAAGCAATTCCGTTTCTAAATCGATTTTTAAAACCTTGCTTTTCTTAAGGTGGAAMTCAGGTTCATACTCGATTCATTAAGAATTATTTGAGGAATTCAATTTGATTCATTCTAGTAAAAGGTGGGCATTTAGTGGAAAAATCCAAAACCAAATTATAATCATAAGGCTCCATTTATAGAAAACAAGTCGTGAAAAGAACTAATCAGAAGTCAGATTGTTTATGAAAATCAGAATATCTTTGCTTATGTATTCATCATCTTGACTTGTTCAACCTTTGTTTGGCAATGAGCTGTTGATATTATCAAAATTGTTGAATTATTATTAGACCAAATAAATAAATAAATAAGGGAAACCATAGACAAACTTTCTTGTCATGGCGAGACTATCTTTTTCACAGTATGGAAGTTGTAATGAGGTGGTTGTCCTTTCCTAAGGAAGGACAATAATGGTTGCCTTTATTTTAACAGCTGGGGGTGGTCCATGTGAGAGGCAAAATCTCCCTACTATTTTCCTATTGAATTTTGGCTACTGTTAGGAGATATTGGTGTTCCAACCAGTCTAATTCAAACCTATTTGTGCTTGTATGGCTATTAAATTAATTAATTTAAATATCCTTTTTTTAATAAAATAGAGAATACAGATATCAACCTCAAAAATAATAAATTCTTTATAATTATCATAATCACATACCGTTAGATTTGGCAAAAAGTTGAGCCAACCTATGAACCCGACCCGATCCACAAAAAAAAGTGGCCAGGTCTCTTATCCAAGGTTTTAAAAACTGACCTATAATCGGAGTCATTCTGGCCATCAATTTTTGGATCAATAATTCAACCGTCCGGTTTGAATGAATAGCCCGTTCCAACTTAAGAAATGAAAAATTAAAATAAAAACGACCAAAAATCGTTAAATGAGTTGATTGTTTGATAGTCTGAGTCAAAGGACTGTTGATCAAATCAATGATTTCTGGCCAGGATGGGGTTAAGGGTGAAACAGAACCAATTACTTGAACAATTCTAGGGCCAAATGGTTCGACCATTCGAGTCAACGATAGTTCAAAAAACACTGCCCCTATCTAGTGCCCTGAGCTAGGAGGCAACATGATTTGATGCAACCCGAAAAGAAATTGAGTTGGGTCATCACCGGGCCACCTCTTTTCCCAGCAACATTTTGCGCTAACCCGGATGGTTGAGTTATTCAAATCAGGCGGTTACACTCATATTTTTAATAAAAAATTAGTAATTGATAACCATTAACCTATTTGATTCGCGAATCAACTCTAACTTGGATATTTAGAGTTATGGTCTAAGTGCCTAACCTTTATAAACCCTAACTTGTCCTGACCTAGATGACTCCAAATCAACTTGACCCGCCCCAAACTGGCATGAGCTGATCCGATTGCCAAGCCAATATACCGTCGAAGGAGGTAGATGAGAGTAGTTTTGAGAATGGGGATGATACATTAAGAAAAAAGAAAATACAACTTAAAAATTAGAAGAAATGCACACGATCACCTTTCATAGCTACATTCAACTATTTATCCTATCTTTGAGACTCTATATAGAATAAGAGATGGCGTAAAACAGGGGCCATGAGAAGTGGCGTCCCATGGAAAAAGAAATTGGTTTGGGCAGAGACATGCTAATCCAAAGTAATAATTTAGCAGTTGGTAGTTGGCGCTAATTAGAACATCAGTCAAATTACTTGGACCACCAAATCGTCAAGAGTCAAGATTTATGACCTATTGGTGACCAATCAAAGTATTCTATAATAACATAATCACTCGGATGTAGTTTGGGTTCAAACTGGTCGAGTCACTGGTTCGGCTAACAATAGGATCCTTTGGACCCAAGTGGGTGGATCCGTGGATGGGCTAGTAATTTATAGGGTTGACCTATGCACAACACAGTACCCACACGTGTTCAATGAGGATGATCACCTTATCAAAGGGGGAGGTTGTGTCTGAACGGAGTAAGTTCTTCCAATTGGCAAAATGTGGACACCAATTACTCATGTTTGGTTGTATCTAGCTACCCAAATTTGAGAATCACCCAATGTTGATTAGATTGTCATGCTTAATTGAGACTACTTTTATATTGTCACTCTTTAATGTTTACTTTTGTTTATTCTTTGAATTTTTAAGTTATTTATTTTATATGTAGAATTCTAAAGTTATTTTTTTAATTTTGAAAATTTTCATATATATATATATATATATATATATATATATATTTTGAAATTCCAGTTATTTTTAATGTTTTCTAAACATTTAAGATTAGGGTGGTCTAGCATTTGTTGATCCAACCTAAAATTCAACCCAATCCAATTGCCAGGTCTAGTTAGGGATGTCAATGGGTCGGGTTAAATGGTAAATCCGGCTTGACCTGACCTTATAGGATCAGGTTAGGGTCAATATATTTGGCTTTAGGGTCAAGTTAGGATTTTGATTATTTGACCCGAGTCAAGTTCGGGTTTTGGCTGATCCACCCTATTGGGTCATGATTAGGGTGTAAACGGATCGCATTCGAGTCGAATCAAGCAATATTTGAATTTGAATATGATTAGAAAATTTGATATCCAAATTTGATTGGATATTTGACGGATTTTGAAAATTAATATCTGAATTCAAATCCAATTAAATATTCAATTCGATTCAAATTCAATAAATTAATTATTTTAGGTAATTAATAAATATATAAAATAAATATTTTATTTATATAAATATATAAATTATTCATATAATTTAATTATCATATATAATTTATATTAGACATTTAACTATTTTATATATTATATATAAGAATTAAATAATTGGTCGAATTCAGATATTTATCGAATCGAATCAGGTCATATCCGAATTCGACCAATTAAATATTCAAATTATCCTAATCCGATTCGATTATGTCAAATCTTGAATTCAAAATTGGATTTTTGAATATCATTGACACCCTAGTCATGATACCCTGCATATGTACATAGTATTCTTATAACTTTTTGACTTCTAACTTTATAGCTTTGAAGTTTAAGATTTATTTACAAGTTAATTTTGATTTTTTTTCTATTTTTTAAATGAGAAAAGTGATATCTTAGTTTTTTTTTTTTTTCGCTTCATGGGGCTACACAATAGGGGGGTAGCCCATCCCCCCTCCCCCCCAACCCCTGGTGGAGCGGGATTTGATCCCAGGTCTCTATTCTGACTAGTCAGAGAACCTACCAATTAAATTAATTGATTTTATAAAACAATTTTGTAACTTAAATTAATTGATTTTAAATCTTTAAAATATATTAAAAAAATACAATCAAAATACTATGAATCAGGCCGGATTAATATCGGATTAGACTCTATAGGGTTGAGTCGGGTTGGGAAATTATGTACTTTAAGATGAAAGATGTGTCGAGTCGGTTCGGACTGAGTCACTGTAGAGTCGATTAGGGTTGAGACAAACCCGATCCGTTGACATCCGTAGGTCTAAATGTCTAATGGTGAGTGAGAAGGGCAGTGAACGTCATGGACCGTTCCAAAATAACTATTTTTTATTGAGATGGGGCCCATTAACACTTTGCTCGGCTTTGGGTAGGTAAACGCTTCACATTTTTTATGAGTGGTCCGATTCCCCAAACATCAATATCATATTCGTCTTGAAAATAGACTCTATTTTCAAGCATTAAATACTGAATAGGACCTGATCCGTGTGGGTGACAAAAATACATGGACCCTGTGATTTTGTGCCCATCACGAGGGTGAAATGGTAATTTAATAATTTCCTCTTGAAAGTTAAGATAGGAAAAAAAAAAAAACAAAAAGACAAGCATACCTATGACATTAACAAGACATGAGTAACAAAGAGGAGCAGAGTAAAGTGTGACGAAGCATGTGACACATGCCAATATCTCCCTGTGGTGTTAGGTTATCACTTATCACAGCGGACTGAGTACCACGTCCGAGCCCCACCATTAGGCCCCACCATTTCTCTTTTATAGACCGAGACAAGCGTACAACTGGATCCCCCGCCATGAAACGACCGTACCGTCTTTTTTTCTTTTTCTTTTTTGATCTTCTTGTGCGAGATTTCTTCGATGGAATTGGAATATGCTCCTGACATAGGGCGTCTTATAATGACGTCAGAGACACATCCCACCGTGCATTGTATAGGTATGGGAGATGTTTCTATTGAACGGTGGGATATATCCGTGCGGTCAGTGTTAAACGTCTACAACTTGGGCAGGGTTGGGTTCAATCTCTACGGCTCTACTTGATTGGAGATGTGTTAATTCTTCAATCCAAATCGGACATCAGTGATCATGGCCCGGGTCGGGCATTAGCCTAGTTTTATATAATATGATATAATATATTATATAAAATATATATACTATTTACGTATTATTATATGTATTATTTTATAATATTTATATAGAGCAAATTTTTTAAACTATGAGACTAAAATATCATTAGGTTTTTTGATAATTGTCTAAGATCTTTTAACTTTCTGTAACACTCTGATCACATGTGACTTCACATGATTAATATATTTTTTAAAATTTCTAAAATACCCTTTCCATTCCATTCTCCTTCTCAGTCTGTCTCTGATTCCATGTCTGTCTTCGTCTCCCACTCTGATTCTGACTCCATTTCTTTTGTCAGCAACATCGCACTCCGTTTGAACAAAAAATACACATCGGAGCATCGAATTTTCAGAGATCAGCTCACTTTGAACAAAAAAAGCTAAAATACGATCATCCCTCACAAATCAGTTCATAAGAACATCGAATTTGTAGAGATCATTGTTTTTTCGTGCTCCCATCCTTTATAAAACCAAGCACTTTAGCAAGTCTCACTCCCCTCTTCCTCTCTGTCTCTCTGATGCCCCCATTGCCGTTAATGAGATATTCGAAACAACCACAACTCCCTACCTCTACCAATTACCACAACAAGAACACGTGAAAGAATGAGAGAGCGAGTGAGAGAGAGAAGATCAACGCCACTATTGAAAGTTGTGGCGGCATCGGTGATTTTAGTCGATCCAAAAACAAAGGAGAAGGGGGTGGAGGAAGGAGAAAAAAAAAAAAGAGACCGTAACACAAAGAGGAGAAGGGTGTATCCTCCCCCTCTACCCCCCTCGTTCCTCCTATCAACAACAAGATCAAAACCATTGTCACCACCCACATACTCACTTCACTCCTCTTATGCTTTGAATCACCCATCTCTCTCTCTCTCCCCGATTCACGAAACCCTTCTTTTCTTCTGATGATTTGGTATGACCTAGCAAGAAAGGGACACGTAAGCGCGATCTGATCGAGGAGTGACAACACATCAGAAAAAGTATTGAGATGAACGCCATCAGGAGCCAAGTTCAGCAATCAACCTTCCCCCAAGGTCCTACAGTATGCATCGGCCAGTTCACTATTCCGCTCACAGTGTCTGGAGTCCGTCACTGTCCGCACCACAGAGCACCGTGCAAGTGAGTGCCCCACTTCCCCCAGTGGTAGGCGTCACTTTCTCTGAGCCATCCATGGTTCCCCTCAGAGTCGGGCATTCCCAGTTTCATGACCTCGTTTAGTGCATTCGGGCAATTCAAATCCAAATGCAGCAGGTCCAACAGTTACAACAATATCAACACTAGTTCCCTCCACTACAACTGAACCAACAGCCGGTTCCACCCCAACACCCAGGGCCCCGTCAGGGCCAGAACCCGAATCGGCTTAGAACCAACCAGAACATTAGCCGATCTCCCCATCGGGGTGAAGAGACCTCGCAAGTACCGATTCCTCTCAGGAGTTAGGTTTCGCCCCGTGGGAGAAGAAATGGTCAGCACACTCCTCCAGTCTCGCAAGGAAATCTCAGAAACAGATTCGGGGATAGTCAGCCCAATCTGCCTCGGTACTCCCAACAAGAAAATGATGACTCACGAGCAGATAATAACCAGTTCGGAGTTCGAGTTGCGAACTCGAGACAAGACCTCTCTGTCCCTCGCGATAGCTAGTTCAAGCCCCATAACCAAGAGAATCCAACGAGAAGGCACCATGATCTACCTTGCGACAAGGCCGAAGTACCAGACAAGACTGAAGTTAGCATCACCAACGCCGAGCCGGTGAAGAAACAGTAGTGGCGACGTCGCAAAACACGCCGCCCCTCGGCCAAGAACAGCCCGCTGGCGAAGCCAGGCCGGCAAGAAGAGCAAGCCAAAGGAAAAGAAGAAGTGAACTCGATAGCTACGGAGACTGTGCCTCCACTACTTTGCTGGTCATCCCCTCTTTCTCCCGAGCTCTTGGCAACTCCAATGCCAAAAGATTTTAAGATGCCCCCATTAGACAAGTATGATGGGTCGTTTGACCCCAATGACCATGTGGACTCTTTTCAGTCTCAGATGCACCTAGTTGGGGCTGATGAGTCCTGCATGTGCGTGGCCTTCTCCACTATGTTTAAGGGGGGTACTCTGAACTTGGTACCAAAAGCTCACACCGGGCTCCACCAAAAGCTAGTCCCAGTTTTCCGACTTGTTTACTGCGCACTTCATTACGAGCAAGAAGTGTCCGAAATCGCAGGAAAGCCTTCTAAAAGTAGTTCAGAGGGAAGGAGAATTGATTAGAAGCTATATTAAGCGCTTCAATGACACTTGCCTACAGATACTGGACCTCGATCCGGCGGTACGACTCACTGCAGCAAAGAAAGGAATCACCCATAAAGAGTTTAAGTGGCATGTGGTAGCTAACAAACCAAAGGACATCACCGAATTTCTTAAATTAGCATATCAATTCATCCGTACCGATGAGGAGACCAATCAAAAGATTAACAATCCACCGTCAGAAAAGAGAAAGAGAGAATGAAGGAATGAGCAATGGTGGTTAGAAAAGGAAGAAAAGAAAGTCCCCGAGCAGGGGAAGAAGCAAGTCAAGAAGCCGGTCCCCCTCGCGAACTCGCAAGTCAGGTCGGCGCTCTAGTACCCCACCTGTGGAGAGAACGAGCTACGCGCCTTTGAACGCTAAAAGAGGAGAAATCTTAATGTCTGTTAAGGACTCCTCCTTCGTCAAATGGCCTCCCAGGCTAAGAGGAGACCCAACAACAAGAAACCCAAATGTTTACTACCATTTCCACCGAGATCATGGACATAGCACAGAGAATTGCAGGAATCTCTACGACATGATCGATGAACTTATCCGCCGCGGATACCTGAAGAACTTCATCTTGCGAGAAGAGAGGGGACAAGTGGATCGACAGGCAGATCGACAGGGGGACCAGAGGAGGAGTGGCCCCGAGGTCAATAGGCAGAATGAACAACCACCGTGATAGTTGATAGAGGAAAGACCGATCCGCGGGGTAATTAACATGATCACCAGCGGGTCCATCATTGCCGGATGTACATCGGTAGTTAGGAGGACCTCAGTCCGTGAGTTAGAGAATGAAGGGGAGAACCCACCAAAGCGACCTCAACTCGAAGAACCAATATACTTCACTGAGGGCGATGCGCGCGGGATCCAGTACCCTCACGATGATGCCCTAGTGGTAAAGCTAAGAATTAATGACTTCGAGGTAAAGCGCATCTTGGTGGACTCGAGCAGCTCAATAGATATACTCTTCAAGGAGACTTTCGACAAACTACAGTTACAATAGAGCGACTTGGAACCGGCGGATATGCCTTTGATAGGGTTCAGTGGCGAGGAGGTCAGACCTCTTGGTCAAATTACAATACTTGTGGAAACCGGCACATGAACAAATATCATGCGATTCGAGCACACATTCTTGGTAGTCGCTACTCCCTCCCCCTACAATGCCATAGTAGGTCGGCCTATCACACATGTTTTGCGTGCGATTGTATCCACTTACTATTTAGCGATGAAATTTCCAACTGATAATGGAGCGGGAGTAGTGCGAGGTGACCAACTCGAATCTCGCAAGTGCTACATGACTGCCTTGAAAGGGAAAGCAAAGATAGTAGAGGATGTCGAGCTCGAGCGACTAATAGAGTATTCCGATGAACGAGCCACCCTGAAAGAGGAGAGGATTCATATACCAGTCTCTGCCGCCGAACCATCCAAGAATCTCCAGATCGGTGCCTCGACCAGCGAACCACTCCGAACTCAGCTAGTAAGTTTCTTACTTGAAAATTTAGATATTTTTGCTTGGTCCATGGCAGAAATGCCCAGAATTGATCCTAAAATTATAACTCACAAACTTAATACCAACCCTTTAGTCAGGCCAATAAGGTAGGAGAAGCGAAACCACACCCTAGAACATTGGATGGTAGTTGATGAAGAGGTTGGGAAGCTCCTCGTGGCAGACTTCATCAGGTAAGTCCATTACCCGAGCTGGGTGTCTAACCCGGTTCTGGTGAAAAAAGCCATTGGCAAGTGGCGAATGTGTGTCGACTACACCGACCTGAACAGAGCCTGCCCAAAATATTGCTTCCCACTACCCAAGATCGACCGCCTAGTGGACGTGACCTCAGGGCATGAGTTGCTGAGCTTCCTAGATGCCTATTCCGGTTACAACCAGATTAGGATGGATCCTGTTGACGAAGAGAAGACCGCTTTCATAACTGAGCTCGGGTTATATTGTTACAAGGTCATGCCCTTTGGATTAAAAAATGCTGGGGCAAAATTCCAACACATTGTAAATAAGATTTTTGAGCCGTTAATCGGCAATAAAGTAGAATGTTATGTTGATGACATGGTTGTGAAGACACAATTTTCAAAATTTCTATTGAATGGTTTAAAACATGTTTTTCAAATTTTACGAAGATATAACATGAAGTTAAATCCAAACAATTGCGTTTTCGGAGTCACTTCTGTTAAATTTCTAGGCTATATAGTCAACGGACGTGGCATCGAGGCCAACCCAAACAAAATAAAAGCCATTCTAGATATGAGACCACCCTGAAAAATAAAAGAGGTTTAGAGGTGGACTTGCCAGATAGCCGCCCTGAGCCACTTCATGTCCTAATCGGCAGACCGGTGCCTACCCTTTTTTAAAGCCATAAAAAAGAGTAAGGACTTCGAATGGACTAAAGAATGCCAGCTCACTTTTGATGAGCTGAAAAGATACTTTGGTACCACCCCAGTTTTAACTTGACCCGAAGAAGGGGATGTTTTAAAGCTATACCTCTCTGCGAGCGATGAAATGGTTAGTTCAGTACTCATCAAAGAAGTTGATGGGGTCCAACGACCCATCTTCTATGTTAGAAAAATTTTGCAGGATGCAGAAAATAGATATCCGAAGATCGAGAAATTAGCATACGCACTAATCATAGTAGCCAAAAAACTTCGTCCGTACTTACAGGCCCACACTATCGTCGTTCTCACCAACAAACCCCTGAGGAAGATTCTGCTCAAGCCTGAGGTGTTTGGGAGATTAACGAAGTGGTCCATCGAACTGAGCAAATACAATATCCGGTATAAGCCTCGGCCAGCAATCAAAGCTCAAGTCTTGGCCGATTTTGTAGTAGATTGCACGTTCAGCACAACGACCCCCGAGCTGACCGAGCTCACTCACACTATGAGAGCTTCAACTAGTGCGACACCAGTCCCAGTTAGAGTGGAACCGACCTAGGACGAGGAGCCCTGGATCCTCCACATTGACGGCTCATCCAACCAGCAGGGAAGCGGTGCAGGACTGATACTGTACAGCCCAAGCGAAGTGAAGCTGGAATATGCTTTCCGGTTTGGATTCGAGGCATCGAACAACGAGGCAGAATATGAAGAACTGGTCGTCGGGTTAAACTTAGCAAGGGAAATGAAAGCAAAACACCTTATCGTATGCAGCGACCCACATCTAGTGGTTAACCAAGTGATTGGTGAGTACGAAACTTGTGACCCCATTATGGCAGCTTACTTGGCCAAAGTTAGAGAGATCTTGTGCAACTTCGTCTCTTGCTTTATCAGACAAATCCCGAGGTCCGGGAATGCTGAGGCCGATGCCTTGTTGCGACTAGATAGCACGAGCAGCAACACCATGCGAACTGTGTACATAGAGGACTTAGCTCAGCCCAGCATTCTCGGAGGGGGTAGAAGAGGTCACTCCCGTATCACAAGCGGAACTGAGCGGGATTGACCCACTCGTGAGTTATCTGCTCCACGGGACCCTACCTATAGAACGCAATGCGGCTCAAAGGGTAGAGCGCCAGTCAGCTAAGAACTTCCTTATAGACGGACAACTGTACAGAAGATCTTTCACGCTCCCTTACTTGCGCTGCTTATGACCCTCAGAAGATGAGCATGTACTTCACGAAACCCATGAAGGCTTGTGCGGTGGATACTTGGGGGGCAAAGCTCTCATACAGAAAGTGTTAAGGTAAGGCTTTTATTGGCCCACGATGAAGGTAGATGCACTCGAACTTGTCAAAAAGTGTGACAAGTGTCAGAGGCATTCCAACATTCACTATCAACCTGCTGCTGATTTGAAATAATTCACTAGCCCATGGCCCTTTGCGTAGTGGTGAATCGACATCCTTGGTCCTTTCCTGCCAGCAATAGGGTGGAGGAGGTTCTTGGTTGTAGCAATAGATTACTTTACGAAGTAGGTGGAAGTCGAACCCTTGGTAATGGTCACAACCCACAATATACAGAATTTCTTCTGTTAAAACAAAGTATGTTGCTTCGGACTACCTCGAGTGTTGATATTCGATAATGGGAAGTAGTTCAAAGATGTTATGTTTCAAAACTAGTTTGCCAAAATGGGGATTCAACAAAATTTTACCTCGGCCGCACACCCCCAAGTGAACGGGCAAGCAGAAGTGACTAACAAAGCGATACTTCACGGATTGAAAACTCGCTTAGCCCGACCCAAGGGATTGTGGGTGGACGAACTGCCCAGTGTCCTTTGGTCCTATCGAACTACTATTAAGACCGCGAGGGGTGAAACCCCTTTCAACCTCACATATGGTACAAAAGCAGTGATACCGGTGGAAAATAGAGGTGCCCACATTACGATTGGAGGCTTATGATAAGGAAACAAACAATGATGAGCTCCGTACCAACCTAGACCTTGTAGAGGAGGTACGAGACCTGACTTACATTCGGACCGCAGCTTACCAATTAAGAGTAGATCGGTACTATAATGTCTGGGTCTGAAAATGACACTTCTGCGTTGGCGACCTGGTTTTTCGGAAGGTTATGGTACCTGAGCCCGGTGTTGGTAAGGTCAAACCGAATTGGGAAGGTCCATATAGAGTAAAGCGGGTATTTGGGGAAGACACATATGAGCTCGAGACTTTGGAAGGGAAGCAAATACCATGAGCATGGAATATCGATAACCTAAGAAGGCACTACTTATGAACTTTGTAACTCAAAGGCAAAATTTCTTCAAGTCTATCTTACCACCGAGCTGGTCAAAAAAGATGACTGACTGCAGAGAGGACTATGAGTCACTCTCAGAAGCCTAAGGGCTATGGCGCCGAATCGATAGAAGACCTCGGCACTACGACAAATCCTAGTCGCCTCTTCGGCATAGGTGAACAAGTCCTAGTTGCCTCTTCGGCATAGGCAGACAAGTCCAAGTCACCTCTTCGGCGTAGGCAGACAAGTCCTACTTTCCTCTTCAGCATAGGCAGACAAGTCTTAGTTGCCTATGAGGCAAAGGCAGTTCGGGTGCAAACCTTACGGTGTCTAATTTACCTCGGCGTACAACAACGTAAGGTTAGTCCGACCTGGAGTCAAGCTCGTCAGCTCAACACTTAGGGATAACCAACACTTAAGCAAATGAGTGACACAAACATAGACAGATCGGGTATGTACTTTACAGTGTCTATTCGCCCTAGCATACAATGGCAATTAGATCGTTCCTAGTAGTGTCAAGCTCACCGATTCGGGAATAATCTACCCTTAGAAAAATTTGCACACAAAAATTGCAAAACACTTGTATTTCATTGATATAGAACTTCAAGTAAAAAAAAAAGACTACTACAACCGAGCTTGTATGTAGGGGGGATCCAAGAAAAGAGGCACAACTAAGCATCAGATCAATGAGAATCCCCTACAGCAAGTAGGTTGGTTTCTTTGTGGTCCTCCTCCACGTCCTCTCCACCTGCCTCCCCTGACGACCTCGCCTTGAGAATTTCATCGTCACTCTCCCCTTCGGAGGAGTTGGGTTCCTCGTTAGGCTCCTTCGCCATCTCAGGAGTGATGGTGGACATGAAAACAGATCCAAAGTCAAGCTCAAGAAACTTCTGCCACATCAGCCACTTGAAAAGCTTGAAGCTTGACCGATACGAGTTGGATCCATACTCAACCTAGAGTTCGTGAAACTCAAGGGACTCCTTGAACTCCTCGACGACGTGATCTCTCTCTTGAACCCGTGCCTCCTGGATGGCGGTGTCGAAGATCTCGGTGTGCTCCTTGATCATCGCCTCGAGGTTCTTATTCTTTCGAAGGAGTGACTCCTTCTCCCCTTTAAGTTTTTTCTTCTCCTCCGTTAGTACAAGGATCAGCTCCTCCTGGCTCCGAGCTCCCTTCTTGGCTCGAAGAACCTCACCCCAAGCTAAATCCAGATCGCGGTAAAGTTTCTAAGCATTTTTTTCGGCCTTCCGGGCTCGCTTTAAATGGATCTCAGACTATTAGACGAGTGAATGGATAACAGAGTTCACCTGACAAATAGAAAGCAGATGTAAGTACCATTAACTGAAGAATAAGAAAGTAAATAAAGGGGCATGTTACTCACCACCATACAATAACTAGCCGCTCTTCCTCTGAGATGACTCGTTGGCATGTCAGCCCATTCCGCAACCTCTGCATGAAACACGACGTCCTTGCTCTTAAGAAGCCCAAGCCGCAAAGTCATTATGCTCTCCTTCGGGGACTAAGGCTCGGGCACCGAAGTACCCTTGGGCTCGCGAGGTGGGGTCCCTCGTCCAAGTCAACAACTAGAGGCTGGGGGCAATCTTCCTCCTCCGGGAGCTCAGCCGAGATTGGCTCTGGTGCAGCAACCTCGGGTTGGGTAGGAACCGAAGGACCGACCTCTTCCCGATGGGACCTCTTCGAAGCCTTTCTCTTCTTTCCCCTCTGAACATTCCGGAGAAGGTTAGTTGCATCAACACCTATCATAGCTTCTACAAGAGAAAAGGAAAAAATTAGTCACGAATAGAAGTAAGTGCAAAAATAGAAAAGGAAAAGCGATGTGTGTGTCGAGGTGGAGGCCTACCAAGAGGACTCAGCCCAATAGTACAAGCTTTTCCTTAGGTAGGAAATCTTTCACTTCAAGGCCGAGGTCCCTCCAATATTTAATGACTGACCTAGTCTCAGCATCCAGCCTCACTCCAAGGTCCTTAATGGCCACTCGCCAAGTAGTCGAGAATGGGCATCCCTTAGGATTCCGAACAAAGAAGTACCTCCTCTTCCATGCCGGTACTTTGTTCGGTTTCCCAAACTAAACTTTGAACCCAGGGTGAGGGGAAAGGGAAATATAATAGCTCTATCGGGTGTCCCCGCTCCGGCAAGAAGAGTTCTTCTTGATGGAGCAGATCGAACTAAAGATGTCTAGTGTAAGAAATCAATCATACTCGTGGAAAAGGGGGATCGTGCCAACAATGGTTCGGATGGAGTTCGGGTGTAACTTGTCAATGGTGATGTCGAAGAACTTAATGATTTCTATGATGAAAGGGTGGAGCAGAAAGCACAACCCAACTACGAGCTACTCCTCAAAAACCGCGAGCTCGTGCTGACCGTGAACCCAGGGGTATTGACCCAAAGGAATACTAAAGGTAAGGGCATCGGGAAGACGGTAATGGGCTACCAAGGACAATAATTTGTCTAAGGTCATCGTGGAAGGGTTGAAGTCGTCTGGATCCCGACCTCGAGAAGAAGATGGGACCCCCTCTCCAGAGGTCGGTCGCTCTACCCAAGGTTCAGGTTCCTTAGGCCAAGATGGCTCGACGTCGGGTAAAGGTGTTTCCCCTAATAGGTGTAAATAGGTGCTCTTTAGCGAAGAGCTGACCTCCCAGGTGGGAGCCGAGGACTGCACCTCGGCATCCTCGGGCTCACTAGAATCGCTAAGTAAGCTATCTATGCAAGCACTAGACATATTGGACAAAAAAAGAAAGGGGAACAACTAATGAAATAAGACGAACTCACAAAAAGGATGACAACGACCTCGGACACAAAGGGAAGAGTGGCGAGTTGAAGGACTCCGACGCGATCTCTGGAGAGCTCAATTACACGATTTATGGCGAAGGTAATGGGCCCTTTGGTCCCCTATTTATAATCCACCACATCCGGCAATCAACGGCTAAGACCTGTATGATCCGATGGCTTCCATGAAAACCGGCTAAACGCTACCCAAGGATGAAATCGGTTGAGCGTGCCCTTTGGCATCCACAAAACTTATAAATAGTGTGACGTTCGCGCATGCCGGAGACGCAACCTGGGTCATTTCATTGTTGAGCCAGATGGTTGAACGGACACGGCCAACGGTTCGCCCTCCAAATTGACTAGACCTCACACCAAATCGACCTTGACTCTTCATGAACACCCTGTATCGGTTTAGGACCCTTGGCATGATGAGTGGGGGGCAATTAATGAAGGGTGATTTTGCATGATCGAGCAAGAAGGGGACACATAGGTGCGATCCAATCGAGGGGTGACAACTCAGCCAGGTAAGCCCAGCTCGAATCTTGCAAGTGCTACGTGACTGCGTTGAAAGGGAAAGGAAAGCTAGCAGAGGATGTCAAGCTCGAGCGACCAATAAAGTATCTCGATGAACGAGTCGCCCCAAAAGAGGAGTCTGTTCATATACCAGTCTTTGCTGCCAAACCTACCCAGACTCTCCAGATCAGTGCCTCGATCAGTGAACCACTCCAAACTCAGCTAGTAAGTTTCTTACTTGAAACTTTAGATATTTTTTGTTGGTCTGCGGCAGAAATGCACGGAATTGGTTCTAAAATTATAACTCACAAACTTAATACCGATCCTTTAGTCAGGCCAATAAGGCAGAAGAAGCGCAACCTCGCCTCGAAACGTTGGAGGGTAGTCGATGAAGAGGTTGGGAAGCTCCTCACGGCAGACTTCATTAGGGAAGTTCATTACCCGAGCTAGGTGGCTAACCTGATTCTGGTGAAAAAAGCCAATGGCAAGTGGCGCATGTGTGTCGATTACATTGACCTGAACAAAGCCTTACTGAAAGATTATTTCCTGCTAACCAAGTTCGACTGCCTAGTGGATGCGACCTCAGGGTATGAGTTGCTGAGCTTCTTGGATGCCTATTCCGATTACAACCAGATTAGGATGAATCCTGCTGACGAAGAGAAGATCGCTTTCATAATTGAATTCGGGTTATATTGTTACAAGGTCGGGCCCTTAGGATTAAAAAGTGCGGGGGCAACATTCCAGGGCCTTGTAAATAAGATTTTTGAGCCGTTGATCGGCAATAAAGTAGAATGTTATGTTGATGACATGGTTGTGAAGATCCAATTTTCAAATTTTCTGTTGTATAGTTTAAAATACGTTTTTCAAATTTTACAAAGATATAACATGAATTTAAATCCAAATAAGTGCGTCTTCGGAGTCACTTCGGTTAAATTTCTAGTCTATATAGTCAACTGACGTGGCATCGAGGCCAACCCAAACAAAATATAAGCCATTCTAGATATGAGACCACCCCGGAAAATAAAAGAGGTTCAAAGGTTGACTGGCCAGATAGCTGCCTTGAGTTGCTTCATGTCCAAATCGGTAGACCGGTGCGAGCGATGTGTTAAAGCTATACCTCTCTGCGAGCGATGAAGTGGTTAGTTTGGTTCTGATCAAAGAAGTTGATCATTTCCAACGACCCATCTACTATGTTAGCAAAATTTTGCAGGATGCAGAAAATTGATATCTGGAGATTGAGAAATTAGCCTATGCACTAATCATAGCATCCTGAAAACTTCGCCCGTACTTCCAGGCCCACATTATCGTCGTTCTCACCAACAAACCCCTGAGGCAGATTCTGCTCAAGCCCGAGGTGTCTGAGAGATTAACGAAGTGGTCCATTGAACTGAGCGAATATGATATCCGGTATGAGCCTCGACCAGCAATCAAAGCTCAAGTCTTGGCCGATTTTGTAGCAGAATGCACGTTCAACACAGCGACCCCCAAGCTGACCGAGCTCGCTCACATGACAGGAGCTTCAACCAGTGCGGCGCCAGTCCCAGTCAGAGTGGAACCGACCTGGGATGAGGAGCCTTGGAGCCTCCATGTTGATGGCTTGTCCAACCAGCAGAGAAGCGGTGTAGGACTGATACTGTATGTCCCAAGAGAAGTGAAGTGGGAATATGCTCTCCGGTTCGAATTCAAGGCATCGAGCAATGAGGCAAAATATGAAGCATTGGTCGCCAGGTTAAACTTAGCAAGGGAAATGAAAGCAGAGCACCTCATCGTATGTAGCGACCCACAACTAGTGCTTAACCAAGTCATTGGTGAGTACGAAGCCTGTAACCCCACTATGGCAGCTTATTTCGCCAAAGTCAGAGAGATCTTGCGCAACTTCGTCTCTTAATTTATCAAACAAATCCCATGGTTCGAGAACGTTGAGATCGATTCCTTGTCGTGATTAGCTAGCACGAGCTGCAACACCATGCAAACTGTGTACATAGAAGACTTACCTCAGCCTAGCATTCTCGGGGGGGGCGGGGGGTGGGCAGAAGAGGTCACTCCCATATCACAAGCGGAACCGAGCTGGATCGACCCACTCGTGAGTTATCAGCTCCATGGGACCCTTCCTGCAAAATGCAACATGGCCCGAAGGGTAGAGCATCAGTCAGCTAAGTACGTCCTTATAGACGGACAGCTGTACAGGAGATCTTTCACGCTCCCTTACCTGCACTGCTTGTGACCCTTAGAAGCTGAGCATGTACTTCGCGACACCCATGAAGGCTTGTGCGGTGGACATTTGGGGGGCAAAGCTCTCGCACAGAAAGTGTTAAGGCAAGGCTATTATTGGCCCACGATCACAACCCACAACATACAAAATTTCTTCTGGAAAAACATAGCATGTCGCTTCTGACTACGTCGAGCACTGATATCTAACAATGGGGATTCAACAAAATTTTACCTCGGAGGCACACCTCCAGGCGAACGGGCAAGTAGAAGTGACTAACAAAGCGATACTTCATGGATTGAAAGCTCGCTTAGCTCGAGCCAAGGGATTGTGGGTGGACGAATTGCCTAGTCATTTGGGCCTACCGAACTACTATTAAGACCACGACGGGTGAGACCCCTTTCAACCTCATGTTTGGTACAAAAGCGATGATCCCAGCAGAAAATAGATGTGCCCACATTACGATTGGAGGCTTATGATGAGGAAACAAACAATGACGAGCTCTGTACCATCCTTGACCTGGTAGAGGAGGTACGAGACCTAACTTACATTCGGACAACTTACAAACAAAGAGTAGCTCGGTACTATAACGCTCGGTTCAGAAAATGACACTTCTGCGTCGACGACCTAGTTCTTCGGAAGGTAATGGTACTTGAGCCCGACATTGGTAAGCTCAGACCGAGTTGGGAAGGTCCATACCGAGTAAAGTGGGTATTCGGGGAAGGAACATATAAGCTCGAGACTTTGGAAGGGAAGCAGGTACCACGAGCATGGAATATCGATAACCTAAGAAGGTATTACTTATGAACTTGTAACTGAAAGGAAAAATTTCTTCAGGTCTATGTGACCACTAAACTGGTCGAAAAATATGACTGATTGGAGAGAGGACTGCGAGTCAGTCCCAGAAGTCTAAGGGCTATGGCGTCGAGTTGACAGAAGACCTCGACACTACAACAAATCCTAGTCGCCTCTATGGCATAGGCAAACAAGTCCTAGTTGCCTCTTCGTTATATGCAGATAAGTCCTAGTCGCCTTTTCAGCGTAGATAGACAAGTGCTAGTCACCTCTTCAGCATAGGTAAACAAGTCTTAGTCTCCTATGAGGCATAGACGACTCGAGTGCAAACCCTACATTGTCTAATTTACCTCGGCGTACAACAACGTAAGGTTAATCCCACCTGGAATCAAGCTCGTCAGCTTGACACTTAGGGATAACCAACACTTAAGCAAATGAGTGACCCAAGCATAGACAGATGCGTTATGTACTCTACAGTGTCTATTCGCCCTGGCATACAATTGCAATTAGATCATTCCTAGTAGTGTCGAGCTCACCAATTCGGGAGTAATCTACACTTAGAAAAATTTGCACACAAAGATTGCAAAACACTTGTATTTCATTGATGTAGAACTTTAAGTACAAAAAAAAAACTACTACGTTCGAGCTCGGAGGCCCGGGATATACATTGTATGTAGGGGGCTCCAAGAAAAGAGGCACGACTAAGCATCAGATCTGCCAGAATCCCCTCCAGCAAGTAGGTCGGTTTCCATGTGGTCCTCCTCTACGTCCTCTTGGCCTGCCTCCCTTGACGGCCTCGCCTTGAGAGTTTCATCGTCACTCTCCCCTTTGGTGGAGTTGGGTTCCTCGTCAGCCTCCTTTGCCATCTTAGGAGTGATGGTGGACATGGAAACAGATCCAAAGTTGTGCTCGGGAAACTTCCGCCGCATCAGCCACTTGCAAAGCTTGTAGCATGACCGGTACGTGTTAGATCCATACTCGATCTAGAGTTCGTGAAACTCAGGGGACTCCTTGAACTCCTCGACAGTGCGATCTCTCTCTTGAACCCACGCCTCCTGGATGGCGGTGTTGAAGATGTCGGTGCGCTCCTTGATCATCGCCTCGAGGTTCTCGTTCTCCCGAAGGAGAGCCTCCTTCTCCCCTTTGAGTTTTTTCTTCTCCTCTGTCAGTACAAGGATCAGCTCCTCCTGGCTCCGAGCTCCCTTCTTGGCTTGAAGAACCTCACTCCAAGCTAACTTCCAATCATTTTCTTCGGCCTCCTGGGCTCACTTCAAATGGATCTCAGACTGGTAGACGAGTGAATGGATAGCGGAGTTCACCTGGCAAATAGAAAGCAGACGTAAGTACCATTAACAGAAGAATAAGAAAGTAAACAAAGGGGCAGGTTACTCACCACCATACAGTAACTAGCCGCTCTTCCTCCGAGCTGACTCATTGGCATGTCAGCCCATTCCGTGACCTCCATAGGAAACACGACATCCTTGCTCTTAAGAAGCCCGAGCCACAGAGTCATTATGCTCTCCTTTGGAGGCTGAGGCTCGGGCATCGAAGTACCCTTGGGCTCGCGAGGTTGGGTCCCCTCATCCTGGCCCTTGTCCAGGTCAACAACTGGAGGCTGAGGGCGGACCTCCTCTTTTGGGAGCTCGGCCGAGATCGGATCAGGCGCAACGACCTCGAGTTGGGTAGGAACCGAAGGACCGACCTCCTCCCGACGGGACCTCTTCGAGGCCTTTTTCTTCTTTCTCCTCTGAACACTCTGTAGAAGGTTAGTTGCATCAACACCAGTCATAGCTTTTGTATGAGAAAAGGAAAAAAGTTAGTCACGAACTGAAGTAAGTGCAAAAATAAAAAAGGAAAAGTGATGTGTGTGCCGAGGTGGAGGCCTACCAGGAGGACTCAGCCTAGCTCGTACAAGGTTTTCCTCAGCCAGGAAATCTTTCATTTCAAGACCGAGGTCCCTCCAAGAATTAATGACCGCCCTAGTCTGAACATCCAGCCTCACTCCGGGGTCCTTAATGGCCACTCGCCAGTGAGTCGGGAATGGCCATCTGTCTGGATTCCGAACAAAGAAGTACCTCCTCTTTCAGGCTGGTACTTTGTTCGGGTTCCCAAACAGAACTTTGAACCCAAGGTGAGGGGAAATATAATAGCTCTACTAGGTGTCCCCGCACAGGCAAGAAGAGTTCTTCTTGATGGAGCATATCGAACTAAAGATGTCTAGGGTAAGAAGTCGGTCATACTTGTGGAAAAGTGAGATCGTGCCAACAATGGTTTGGATGGAGTTCGGGTGTAACTAGTCAATGGTGATGCCAAAGAACTTAATGATTTCTATGATGAAAGGGTGGAGCGGGAAGCACAACCTAGCTACGAGCTGCTCCTCAAAAACCGTGAGCTCGTGGTGACCGTGAACATAAGGGTATGGCCCAAAGGAATACTAAAGGTAAGGGTGTCGGGAAGACGTCAACGGGCAACCAAGGACAACAATTTGTCTGAGGTCATCGTGGAAGGGTTGATGTCGTCTGGATCCCGACCCCGAGAAGAAGATGGGACCCCCTCTCCAGAGGTCGGTCGCTCTACCCGAGGTTCAGGTTCCTTAGGCCAAGATGGCCCGACGTCGGGTAAAGGTGTTTCCCCTAAAAGGTGTAAAGAGGAGCTCTCTAGCGAAGAGCTGGCTTCGCAGGTGGGAGCCGAGGACTGCACCTCAACACCCTCGGGCTCACTAGAATCGCTAAGTAACCTATCTATGATAGCATTAGACATATTGGACAAGTAAAAGAAAGGGGAACAACTAATGAAAGAAGACGAACTCACTAAAAGGACGACAACGACATCAGACACAAAGGGAAGAGTGACAAGCTAAAGGATTCCAACGTGATACCAGGAGAGCTTAATTACACGATTTATGGCAAAGGTAATGGGCCCTTCGACCCCCTATTTATAGTCTACCACATCCGGCAATCAACGGATAAGACCTGTACGATCTGATGGCTCCCATGAAAATGGGCTACATGCTACCTGAGGACGAAATCGGTTGAGCGCGCCCTTTGGGGGTGTGGTGTATTTCCATCCAAAATGCACCACCCAATTTCTCATTTATGCTATAGAACACTCCCTAAAACAACTATGTCTAGTTTCTATCAAAATCTTTGTCCTTTTGTTCATTGTAGCGGCTATCTACTATCTCCTATTAATAATGTTTCTCTTTGTTCTATACTCGCCTCTAATAATCTAGCATCCATCAGATATGTCAATTGAACTTAGGACTTGTTGGTTCATGGGAATAGTTCAGGAACCCAATTTGAGACCATTCTGATTCCAATTATTTGGTTGGGCAGAATTGGAATCTCATTCCCATTCCTTCAGGAACCCAATTTGAGGCCATTTTGAGTCCAACTATTTGGTTGGGTAGAATTGGAATCTCATTTCCATTCTTGGTGGAATGCCATTCCCCCATTTAAGGGAATGGCCATTGACCCCCCCCCTTCCAGTTCTAATTCCTGTTTAAACCAAACAAGTTATGGGAATAGACCATTATGATTCCGGTTCCAAAGGATTCAAATTCCAATTTTAATTTTGATTCTAACTACAAACCAAATGAACCCTCACATTTGCCTCATTCCCAAGAAGAAGTGACTTTCAACCAATTGGTCATAACAACACCAATTACAAAATAACTGTTAAGATCATTGTAAGTAGACTGAAGAATGTCCTCCCAAAGTTGATTTCTCCGTTTAAGGGGGCAATCATGCCAAGACAACTCATTACAAATAACACCATTGTGGCTAAAGAGATTATCCACTCTATGAAAAAGAAGAAAGGTAGATGTGGCAACTTTATCTTGAAGCTTGGTCTCTCCAAGGCTTATGATTGACTTGAATGGTCTTTCTCCACTAAATTTGTAGATTTAGTATGTAGTTGCATCTCTACCTATGTAATGGCTATAATTGTTAATGCTGCTTCAAGCCAGCACTTTTCTTCCTCACGAGGACTTAAGCAAGGCTGCCCCTTAAGTCCTTATTTATTTATCCTATGTATGGAAGTTCTTTCCTGAACTTTTAATCTCTCATGTTGATGGTGGCAATCTTATGAGGTTTAAGTTTAATTGATCCAATACCAAGATTAATCTTTTACTCTTTGTAAATTATCTTCTTTTTATTTATCCTATGTATGGAAGTTCTTTCCTGAACTTTTAATCTCTCATGTTGATGGTGGCAATCTTATGAGGTTTAAGTTTAATTGATCCAATACCAAGATTAATCTTTTACTCTTTGTAAATTATCTTCTTTTTATGAAAGTAGTAGTAAGAAAATCTTGTTTTATGAATGACTTCTTCCAAAAGCTTTATAAGTAGTCTAGTCAAGAGGCGATAAGAAAATATCAAGTATCTTTCCCCAGTTGTAATGTACATAGGAGAACTAGACTTTGTATTGCTTGTATGTTTGATGTTATGCCTCTCTTTGAAAAGTACCTTGGAATCTTAATGTTCATTAGTAAAGCTAAGGTGATGGATTAGTTTTACATCATTAATAAGGTGGAAGGCTAAACTTTATACCTAGAAGGATAAACTTCTTTCCCAATTTGGCTGTATTGTAGTCATTCAATCCATATTAGAGAAAACTTTTATCTATTAAATACAAGCTCAATTACTTCCTAAGAGTTTGCTGGGGAGAGTGGGTCACCTTGTTATAGACCTCTTTTTAGGTGGAAGTGTTTAAAAACCTCCCCTCCAAACTTTATAGAGTAAGTTGAAGTGGATATACATTGATAAATGAGATTGCACCACTTTTAGGGAAAATCCATATTTTGCATTGTCTCTTTCGGTAATTTCCACTCCATCTGATCAAAAGCCTTGGACATGTCCAACTTCACTACCACATAGCCTTTTCCTTTCTTTTGAGTTCTCATGTGGTGAGTGATCTTTTTGGCAAGCAAAATATTGTTTGAAATTTGCCTGTTTTTTTGGAAGCCCAGTTGTAAAGGAGAGATCAGGTCCTGTAGGATGGGTTGTAGTCTCTAGACAAGCCTTTTGGAAATGATTAAATGTCCTATCTAGTGATATCCCAGAATTTTTGGTAGAAGAAACTCGTTAAGCCATCAGTTCTTGGAACTTTTTGTGGGTTCATCTTTTTTACCACTATTGATATTTCCTCTTCATTTGGTTCTAGAATGAAAGACTCAATTTGGAGTGATTGTAGTTGTGGTTTGTCGAGGGAATCCAGCATGGTCGGGTCAAAATGTTCTAGGGTACCACTAGTTTGCAAGATGTCCTTGTGAAATAGATGAGAGACCTTTCTTTGTTAGAGATCCAACTCCCATATGCTTTTTGGAGCCAGAAGTTTATGTTTTTTTGGCGCAGTGCGGAAATGAAACATGTTGAGAAAAACTTCAAAGATATGAGCAGAAGTCGAACTACCAGGAAGAAGAATTCTTACTGAATAATTAAGAAAAAAATTAATATCAAAATTGTCTTAGCCTTCCCCTAGATACTCTTTATATACGCATACGCCCTTATGACACCTATAAGAAAGTTTCCTAATATATGAAAACACTCCATAATACAATCCTACTAAAACTCCTAAAAAAGAAAGTCTTAATTGGGCAATCCTAATCTAAGAAAACACTATAATAGAATACTAATAAAACTATTCAAAAAGAAAGTCCTAATTGAATACAAATTCGAAATCTCGCTATAATGCTAACTTGGTAATTACGAACTAAGATAGAAACTTTGTGATGGTGCCAATTTGGTAAAAACAAACTAAGATAGAAATTTTGTGATGATGCTATATCGGTAAATATTTACTAAGTTGGGTCGGTGGCATCATCTCTACTTCTTATGTGTCTTGGAATGTTCCAAACTTGCATAAAACTTATTAGCTTCATTTTGAACTAAGATAGTACTAAGAGGAGTCTTCGAAAACCAACTTTGTAAATGTTTACTCAGTTGGTCTGAATCCCATATTGCATCATTTTAGCATTTCTTCTTTTTGATACTTAGTAAAAAAATTTGGTATTTCTATCACCATCTTAGAGCCATAGTTCATTGGATTTTAATCTCCACAATTGCTCCTTTTTTTGTAACCAATAATGGTATTGTTTCTACAAAGATTTTAGCTCTCCTGTTGTTGTAGGGGAGCTCTAAAGCATTTGGAGATATGAAATGAGGCATGATAATTTTTATAGATGATCTTGGATTTGCCCGAAGCATTCCTCATTCCATTTCCTTAGGGCAGCTTTGCAGCTCTTGAGTTTGGAGGTGACTTTTGACCATGGATGACCTTGATGTGAGCTAGACCAAGTTTTGGAGATTAAGTCATGGCAGTCTGGATGTTCTACCCAAAAAGGTAGAAAGTGGAACTATGATTGAAATTGTGATTGTGTAAAGTTAGTGCTTAACTTGATGAGAGCATGGTCTAATGATAATATTGGGAGGTGTGAAAGCATGGTGTGAGGGAATAGGTTCACCCAGTCTGGTGTAGCAAGAACCCGGTCTAGTCTCTCAAGCACATTTGTTGATCCAGATTGGTCGTTTGTCCAAGAGAAGGTAAGACCCATGAAGTCTAGAATTTATGCATGCATAAAAACACATTTGGATTAGTAGAGTAGTATCTAATAGCTCCAAATGCGGTAGCACAACAAACTATGTGTGCACATAACAAAGTTTCTATGTCAAGGATAGTTTGGTAGTATATGTGGCAATTAAGACCATTAATTTATGCTGAACTTTTTTTACCAAGGAAAACAAGGACTATGATGAATTCTTGGATAGTATTGAAAAAATATAAAAAAAAAATAGTTAGAACTTAATATAATGACTAAAATAAGCACTGATAAGTGTGAGATCGTGGGTTTGAGTTTGAAAGCGGCCATTTTACATAAAAAAAAAATATATCAAAAGCTTAAATTTATTTATATGGGTGTAACTTATGTGGGTTTGGTTGGGTTTTTGTCAAGAAGGCACTAATACCATCTGAAGGAACTGTTTAACCAAAAAACTTAAACTATTAGTGAGGTCCCCGAATAGGTTTTTATTCTCTAACACACAAATGTAAAGATCTAAGCCCAAAGCAATATAAAATGCAAACTAGAGCCAACCTAAGTTGCACCCCCATGTATATCCAAGAGCTAGATAATTAGGACTAACTCCAAAGACCCTATAGTTGACATGGTCACTCCCACCCTTGGAAAAAAGAAACCAAGATGTAAGATCATATCCACATAGCCATAAACACTTTGTGGTAAAGTCAATGGATCTCACATGTACCCTGCTCTGTCTTCGCTTCCACTCATGAATTCAATGAAGTGTGTTATGTAATATCTGAAAAGGATAACTAATGTATGATATTAATGGTTTATGTATGAATATAGGTTTGCTTAATAGAAAAAGAGAGACAAAGATGACAATAGAGATGGCAATTTGACCTACCCCACCTCGATTGGAGTGCTTTTTTCAACCACTGATCGGGGTCCGGCGTTGCGTTCACATCTGCCATCTTTTCAATGTACACTGTCCACCACTGATAAATCTGAGAGACCATCTCTTCGATCGTCTGCCGCTCGCACTAGGTAATGGTGAGGCCCATTTTTGCAACACCCTTGCAAGTATTATATTCACTCCCATGCAAGTTAACAGAGCGATTGGATGTGCTAGTGGTGGTGGGAGGGTAATTCCATGTTATTTCGAATGAACGGGAGGTGGAGGAGGTCAGAATTTGAAGAATAATAAAGGGAGATGAGGGTGTGCGATCTGGCTACTCCTAGCTTAAATGCGATCCGAACTCCAATTAGGTGGCGAGCTGGACCGTTTTACAAAACAGTGGATCAGAGAACCTAGGGTAGCTAACCCGGCAAGGTCGCTCTGATACTTAAGTCAATACATTATGCAGTAAATGCAAGCTAAATGCTTGAGAACATGAGTGCTAGTGAGTAGAATAATCACGCATACCTTTGTCTTGAGGTTTCATGTCTTTATATACTAGAGTAGTCGTGGGCCTTACGAAAGAGTTCCGCGATCTCTGGGCTGTAGAGATGAGGTTTGTTCCATTTTTGAAGGGGAGTAATATGTTGATAAGGTATATCGTTTACCTCTGATTCAGGCAGAGTTGGGACAAGTTCTCACCATAATCTCGGGAAATTCGGGATCTGTTGGCTCATCGAGATCTCGAGAAATTCGGGATCTGTTGGGGAGGCCTTTGGAGTCAGTTAAGTGGTATTTCGGCTCATTATCTCAGAGCTGGCACTTTGATTCTTTAGTCCCAAACTGGATTGGGTGTCAAAGTGCCTCTACACCGAGGTGGTTTTTTGGGCCGAGGTGGCTGAATACCCAAACTCGAAATGTTGCGAACTAGGATTGCTTCGCTAAGTTGTCACCCCTCAATCAGATTGTGCCTACGTGTCCCCTTTTTGCTAGGTCGTGTCAAATCACCCTTCATTAATTGCTCCCCACTCCTCGTGGCAGGGGTCCTAACCCATTGCGGGGAGTTCATGAAGAGTCCAGGTGGATTTGGCACGAGGTCTAGTCAATTTGGAGGGAAAACCGTTGGGCGGGCCTGTTCAACCATCTATCTCAACAACGAAATGACCCAAGTCGCATCTCGGGCGTGCACGGACATCACACTATTTATAGATTCTGTGGACTAATCCACACCACACCTGATTAGGGGTTCTACAAGGTGTTGCACATTTCAGTTTACACCTTGTGTTTGATTCTATGCATATCAACTACAACAGTTGAGATTATCTATGTCGTTAATCATTAAAAAAATAATACTTTATTTTTAATAATATATACAATAGAAAAAATATTAATAAATTACAAAGAATTTTCATATTTAATAAAAATAGTATTTAATAACAAATAATGATATTAATATTAACTAAAATGAGTAATAATAATAATTAAAAAAATAATTACTAATATTAATAAAATTAATTTTCAAAACTTAATAATTAATAAAATAATATCAATAATAATTTTTTATTAATAAATTAATGTTAACAATAATTAACAATATTAATAATAATATTTATAATATTTGATAATAATTAATAATATTGTTAATGATTACTAATAATTAACAATTATTAATAATAATTAACAATTACCGCTGAAAGTTCGATGCAGCGGCGACAGATGAAGCAAGAAGCAATGGTCAGAGTTGAGTGGTAAATAGAGTAGTGGTAGTGGCGGTGCTTTGTGAGAGGTTGAAACGGTAAAAAAAAGTGGGTTTATACCAATGTAAACATTATATGCAAAGCATGGGATCAACTCCTCATCCTATACAATGGAGTGGTGTGGTTTAATCCACGAGATAAACCCGTGGTTTGGACCAATCCATGAGATAGCATAGATCGATCCACACCATGAGCCAATTGAACGTCCTAAGCAGCCGTTGTGTAGACCAAAACACAAAATCTCGTGGTCGTTCCATGAAACCGAACACCACCTCAATCTCATAGGGACCAGAAGTCCAAAACACAATGAGAGTTTTTAAACCAAAGGATACTCTTCTTTTTTGCGACATCTATTAAAAGCAAACATTAGAAAAAAATGTGTTGTGATCTATATGAGAGATCCATGAAACTCTTGAGTGTTGGTGCTTGTATATTTCTTCTTTGTGTAATAGGTGTTCCATTTCGGTTCTGATCATCTGTTCTTTTCCTATATGATTCCTGTTTCATCAWTTTGTTCTGTTTAACTTCGTATCATTATTAAATTATTGGCACTTAAATAATTTTTTTACCATTTCTACCTTTATCATTTTGATACACTCAATATCCTTCCCACATTAGAACAATTTAGAACAAAAAAAAATGATATAATTTCCTTCTATTTTTACCGCTTTTGTAGGGTTTAAGAGTCATAAGTCATAATAAGGAATAAATTAAAGTTCCTTTCTTAAAAATTTAATTTAACCATACGTATATATATAATATATATAAAATTTTCTCTTTAAAAATGAAATGCAATGACCATTTTTCTTATATAGAAAATTCTGCCCTTCTTTCTTTGGCATTGTTTCCACAGATAAGGGTGTTAGTGGAATGGTTTTGGACTGGACAGATTGGACGAACCAACAAGACATATTGGATTGGACCAATCCAGCCTAAATTATTTATTAGATTGGATTGGACCTAGTCCGTCCATAATAAATTTATATTGGATTGGGTTGGATTAAGTCAATATCTAATCCATTGATATAAGATAAGAATATAGGTGTCAATGGACTAGATTTGGATTGAAACCAATCTAAATTAAAATGAATTTGAATAGATTGAACGGTTCAGACATTAAATTGGACCAATCCAAAATGGTCCAAAATATTCATTGAATTGGATTGGACCTGGTCAATTTGTAATGGACTCACATTGGACTGGATTGGATTGGACCAAATCTAGTCCAATTGACACCCCTATCCATAGGGGTGGCAGTGGGCAGGAGCCACTCGTGGCTCTCCATACTGTCACAAGTGACCACTTTGTCGTGCCATCAAGTGCCATCATCACGCCCACATCATGCCATCTGAGTGTCTAAGTGTGTCTTGGGTGGGGTATTGCGTGTATTTTGTATTGGGGAATGGTAATGGCAATATTATAATTCTGTAGTATGATTTTTCACCATTTTGATGTTTCTTTACGTCATTTCCCCAAAAGCTTAACGTACTATTTGAGGGGAGGTAGGTAGTCAAGTGAATTAGTAGCGTGTAAAGGTTAAGCACGAGATCCCCTCAACACTAAACTATGTGCTTGTGCTTGCCACCAATTTATGCAATATAAAGTGCCTTTGGACTAATTCGTGTGCCTTCTTGTTGCCTTTTGTGTGCTATTGCTTGCATTTGTAGGCTTATTTGACCCCATCGAGTGCCGTACAGGCCTCGTTGAATAGCCCCTGTGACAGTTGGTATCATAGCAGGAGCTCATTCCTAGCCATTCGACCCATGACAGGAGCTACACCATGACACACCCGCCGATGACATCAGCAAGGATAAAGCACTAAAGGCTCGAGCACTAAAGCCTATAAAATGCGAGAAATCTACTGACAAGCATGCAGTCGTTGACTTGCGCATGCTACATTGCAAAGCCACTGTAGGTGAGATGCGAGATCAGATAAACAAACTTCACCAACATTTGAAAGCCATGGAGAGTACATTGGTGGAAGTGGAAGGCCTCTTGAGTAGGGTTGTGGATGAGGTCCACGACATACTCAATGGCATGCTCAAGGAAATTTGCAGCACTGCACGCCAACAAGAAGGAAGCTCATCCAACTCGCACATCTAAGACAAGYTTGACAGTTTTCAAGCGCAGCTCGACAAGATGAAGAGGGAATGGGCAGCATGGAGAAGAACCATCTCCACATCAATGGTCGTTCAGGCTGAATTGAATGAGATGAAGATTGAGTGGGCAACTATGAAGTCCGCCCTAAACACCTCTACTCATGTCCAAGCTCAACTTGATGAAATCAAGGGGGAGTGCGCCATAATGAAAAGAGCGATGGCCAACCCGAGCATCACCTCAACTCCGCTCACTCCTTCCTACATCAAGATTCAGGAGCCAACTCCCTATTTGGGCACTCGCGATGCAAGAGAGCTCGATAATTTCTTATGGCAAATGGAACAATACCTGGCAGTAGCTAATGTGGATGACGAAATGATTCAAGTACGTACAACCACTATGCATTTGATTGATATAGCTATGTTGTGGTGGTGCAGAAAATGTGTTGACATGGAACGCGATACGTGTGCCATACATACTAGGGCTGAATTTAAGCGAGAGTTAAAGAGATAGTTTTATCCAAAGAACGTGGAGTTCCATGCCCGTTGAAGGATGAAGACCCTCAAGCACGGCGACTCACTCCACGAGTATGTGAAGGAATTCTTAGCTCTCACATACGAGATCACCGACATGTCAGACAAAGACCTACTATTCAACTTTATGGACGGGCTGACCATCCAGCCTACGTGCTCCAAATTTGAGTGGGGGAGATAGACCACCAAGTCCCTCGAAAGAGAAGCAGCCCTACCACAACTAGCTAGCACAATACTAGAAGGGAAAACAACCACATGGAAGTTGCAGCTCTTACAACCACAAGTACCAAGGGAGACCAAGTCGTACACCCACATACTACATTTGTGGGGAGGAACACCTGACAAGACATTGCCCAAAGCGGGGGAAGCTAAATGCCCTCATTTCCAAGTTGAGTGATGACGAGCAGAGCGATGGGGAGCAGAGTACATAGGCGCCAAGAGTGGGCGCTCTACAACTTGTCATTGCCATGATGAAGAAAGGGGCTACCTCCATACAACCTGCCTTTATTATGAGAGGATTGAGGTATGCTGGTATATGCCTTGGCGAGAGGCCAACTAGGGCCCTATTTGACACAGGAGCCACTCACAATTTCATATCCATTGTAGAGGCCAAAAGACTTAATTTGGTCATCTCCAAAGAGCCAGTTAGCTCAAAGCAGTTAACACAGGTGCCAAACCCACTAAAGGCATGGCTCGCCAAGTGAAACTACAACTCGACACCTGGGATAGGGAGATTGACCTCTCCATTGTTCACATGGATATCTTTGATGTTGTCCTCGGAATGGACTTTATGATACAGGCAAAAGCGGCACCAACACCACATTGACACCCTGATGATCATGGACGAGCAGTCACCTTGCATGGTCAACATGATCGCCACGACCAATACAAAGAAGCAAGTTTTAGCCTTGTAACTCCAGCACCCACCTCAACCTTAAGGGATGACAAAGAGTTCTACAACAACAGCCACCATTATTGCAACCAGAAGTGGTCGTAGAGACTCCAAGAAGAAGTTAGTGCTAGCGCCACCACAACACCAGCAACAACAGTAGAAGCCGTTTGTGCCCGCTTTTCATGGGCACAAGAGAAGACCCAAGGCCTACTCCAACACCAACTTTACCTACCACAATGGGAAGAGAGTGCCACCCACAGCCAATAGGGTCCACTCCAACACTCGGCCTTCATCCAATCCATATAGTAGCCCTATGAGGAGAGAACCTTGGGAAACATCCCTCTACATCCAACACCCTCTTAATTCAAATTCAACTTTTGCACCAACCTTTCCCTTAGCTAGTACCGCAACCTAACATAAGCCACACCGTACTTACTTACAAGCCTGTAGCCAGGGACTTCATATAAAACCCAGCCATGAGTCTTCCCACCATAATCCACACCATCTAGCCTATCACCCGACCGTGTACCTAGGCCTTGGAAGAGATGGTGCAGTTGAAGAACCCTCATTCACCAACAAGAAGTTCAAGCAACAAGCCGAAGCTGGTCTTCGAAGACGAAGGCAAAATTGAATGGGGGAGAATGTCACAAGTGGCCACTTTGCCACGCATCAAGTGCCATTATCACACCCACATCGTGCCATCTGAGTGTTTAAGTATGTCTTGGGTGGGGTATTGCATGCATTTTGTATTGGGGGAATGTCAATGGTAATATTGTAATTCTGTAGTATGGTTTTTCACCATTTTGATGTTTCTTTATGTCACTCTATCAAAAGCTTAACATACTCTTTGGGGGGAGGTAAGTAGTTGAATGAATCGGTAGTGTGTAAAGGTTAAGCACGAGATCCCCTCGACACTAAAATGTATGCTTGTGCTTGTCATCAATTTATGCAATATAAAGTACTTTTTAACTAATTTGTATATCTTCTTGTTGCCTTTTATTGTTTCTTACATTAGTAGGTATAGTCGACCCGATCAAATGCCGCATGGGGCCTCGTTGAATAGCCCTATGACAATACGGTTTACATAAAGCCAGGATTTTGTTTGTCGTTTTGATCAAGTGAAACTCGTCCAGGTAACGAATCACCTCGCTGAGTTAAGTGCGAATCGCTCAGTAAACTCGGTTTGTCCTAACGTGGCGAAAATTACAACGAGATAAATGATAATTTCGAATTCGGGTCACTTCCAACAAAACACATTCCAACTCTTTACCAATATGATCTCACACATCCGGGTCCCAGTTTAATGGTCGGATGTGCGGTGTTCGATCAAATTAGTAGAGGGTTGCAACGTGTAACTCGATAATTTCTCGGTTAACGTACGAATCAAACACAACGGTCCTCACACGTGCCCCACTCCGACCACAGTTTTTGCAGGGGCGTCTCGGGTAATCCCACTTCCGCATTTCCCACTTGGCCACTTCCCTGTACAAAACAAAAAACAAAAAAGAAGAAAAAAAAAGAAAAAAAAAGAAAAAAAAAGAAAAAGAAGCAAAAGAAAAAGAGTAAAAGTGAGGAGAGTAGGTTCTTCGGTATTCCTTTGGATTCATCAGATCTCTTTATTGTTCTCTCTCCCCCCCACCCCTTTCTCTCTGGCTTTCTATGTTCGAATTTGTTTCATATTTAGATTTTAAGAAAAGCGGTTTTCCATTGCTGCAACTTCAAGAACCTTCTTGATCGTAACGATCTAGGGTTTCTAAAGTGAACTCTGTACTCTTCAACAGTCTCTGAGGTACCACTTTCTGCAACCTCATCTAACCCTCTCTCTCTCTGTTCAGGACTTCAATTCGAAAATGTTTGCATTGTTCATTGTAATATCTTCTGCAAGTTTGCTATATGATTAAATGCATGTTGGAGCAATAAATTGAAAATCCGTGTCTTCTTTCCATTCCATACATAGGACAAGAATGTGATGAGGTTTTCGTACTCTGGTTGAAGTTAGAAGCTTACTGGTCTTGTTTCGATTTCAGAAGCTTCTTTGCGTTCAGATCTGCAAGCTTTTGGTATCTTTTTCCTCAGTGTTGCAGAGAAGAGAAGCGTATGTGATTTGATGGATTTATTCGCTTATTCTAGAGTTGCAGTAGATTCTGCATTGAGGATCTTCTGGTTCCTGTTTAAAACTTACGCTTTTCGTTTCGGCTTCTCAGGTTTTCGCTCTGGCGTTTCAAAGGAGGCGCTTAGCTTGATGGTTCTTACATAGTTACATTCTCTTTCCCAGTTTTCCGAGTCTTCCAGCATTCGGAGGCCTAGGGTTTCAAGAAAAGTTGGTGCCTCATCTTCCTCAAGTTTGATTGATTTTTAAAGTCATTGAGCATTTACTAATCCTTGTCATGAGCAACGTTCGAAAGTTCGTGGGTTCTGATAACGTTTTGTATTTGGAAATATTTGATTTTTCAGTTACCGTCTAGTCATCACCAAGCCAGAGGAGACAGACCGTTCTGTTTTTCGGTTTTTCCTTTTGCGAACCTTTGGGATATCTGGAGGTTTCTACCGGCATTTGAAGTTAACACGGCTTTCTAACTCTGTATCCCGAACTCTAGGGTTTCACGATTTTTGAATTTAAATCCCCATTATTTGCTGCACGTTCTATCGTTTCCGCAACTCCTCTTGTTTCTTTCACACCATCATTCATCCAGAAAATGCAGCGACCCCTACCGCCTGAAGAATACTCCCTGAAGGAGACCTCGCCGCACCTCGGCGGGGGAGGGGTAACTGGCGACAAACTCACCAGCACCTATGACCTGGTTGAGCAGATGCAGTACCTGTACGTGCGGGTTGTCAAGGCCAAGGACTTACCTGGAAAAGATGTTACTGGAACTTGTGATCCCTATGTTGAGGTGAAACTCGGAAACTACAAGGGAACAACTCGGCATTTCGAGAAGAAGTCAAATCCTGAGTGGAATCAGGTCTTTGCTTTTTCCAAAGATCGAATCCAGGCTTCTGCACTTGAGGTTGTGGTGAAAGACAAGGATTTTGTGAAGGATGATTTCATGGGCCGAGTTATATTCGACCTCAATGAAGTTCCCAAACGTTTTCCGCCAGATAGCCCATTGGCGCCGCAGTGGTATAGACTGGAAGATCGGAAGGGGGAGAAGGTCAAGGGAGAGGTCATGTTGGCTGTGTGGATGGGTACTCAGGCCGATGAAGCATTTCCTGAGGCATGGCATTCGGATGCTGCCACTGTTAGTAGCGACGGTCTTGCAACTATTCGGTCAAAGGTATATCTCTCTCCGAAGCTTTGGTATCTTAGGGTCAATGTGATTGAAGCTCAGGATTTGCAACCTAGCGACAAAGCCAGGTATCCAGAAGTTTATGTTAAAGCTATTCTCGGTAATCAGGCTTTGAGAACTAGAGTTTCTCAGAGCAAGAGCATTAATCCATTGTGGAACGAAGATTTGATGTTTGTGGCGGCAGAACCATTTGAAGAGCACTTAGTCTTGAGTGTGGAAGATAGAGTGGCACCTAACAAGGATGAAATTTTGGGGAAGTGTGTTATTCCTTTACAGTATGTAGATAGAAGATTGGACTATAAGCCTGTCAACACTAGGTGGTTTAACCTTGAGAAGCATGTGGTAGTTGCAGAGGGAGAGCAGAAAAAGAAGGATACCAAGTTTTCTAGTAGGATTCATCTAAGGATCTGTTTGGAAGGTGGTTATCATGTTCTCGATGAATCAACACACTACAGTAGTGATCTCAGGCCAACAGGAAAGCAGTTGTGGAAGCCTAGCATTGGGGTTTTGGAATTGGGAATTTTGAGTGCACAGGGGTTGATGCCAATGAAAACCAAGGATGGACGGGGGACTACTGATGCCTATTGTGTGGCGAAATATGGTCAGAAATGGGTCCGGACAAGGACAATTATAGATAGCTTTACTCCAAGGTGGAATGAACAATACACATGGGAGGTTTTTGATCCCTGCACTGTCATTACGATTGGTGTATTTGATAATTGTCACTTGCAGGGTGGAGATAAAGCTGGAGGGGCGAAGGATTCAAGAATTGGAAAGGTGAGGATTCGACTCTCCACGCTTGAAACTGATCGAGTATACACCCACTCATATCCCCTCCTGGTTCTACATTCGTCTGGGGTGAAGAAGATGGGTGAAGTTCAATTGGCTGTGCGGTTTACATGCTCGTCTTTGCTTAATATGATGCATATTTACTCACAGCCACTGTTACCAAAAATGCATTATCTTCATCCTCTATCTGTTATGCAACTTGATAGCTTGAGGCACCAGGCCACTCAAATAGTTTCTATGAGGTTGAGCCGTGCAGAACCACCACTGCGGAAGGAGGTTGTGGAGTATATGCTGGATGTGGATTCACATATGTGGAGTATGAGGAGAAGCAAAGCTAATTTTTTCCGGATTATGGGAGTCCTGAGTGGGCTGATTGCAGTTGGGAGATGGTTTGATCAGATATGCAATTGGAAAAATCCTCTTACAACAATTCTGATCCACATTCTCTTCTTAATACTGGTCCTCTATCCAGAGCTGATACTGCCTACCATTTTTCTCTACCTCTTCTTGATTGGGGTTTGGTACTTCCGATGGAGGCCAAGAAATCCACCTCACATGGATACTCGTCTCTCTCATGCTGAGAATGCACATCCTGATGAATTGGATGAAGAGTTTGATACATTTCCAACTTCCAGGCCGGCTGATATTGTGAGGATGAGGTATGATCGTTTGAGAAGTGTGGCAGGGAGGATACAGACGGTGGTTGGTGACTTGGCAACACAGGGGGAGAGGTTGCAGTCTCTTCTGAGCTGGAGGGATCCTAGAGCCACAGCACTTTTTGTGACCTTCTGTTTGATTGCTGCAATAGTGCTTTATGTGACACCATTCCGTGTCGTGGCCCTTCTCACAGGCATTTATGTGTTGAGGCATCCGAGGTTCAGGCACAGGCTTCCTTCGGTGCCACTCAACTTCTTCAGGAGGTTGCCGGCAAGAACTGACAGCATGCTATGAAAAAACAACTTGTTGAGCTGTTATTTGCCTCAGTCTCAAACGGGCTCCCAGCTAGTCTCTCACCTCATACTACAGGTGCATGTGGTAATGGATGGGGCTTGTCTTATTTTTATTTTTAATTGATGGTGGGTGTTGGGTTATTTGGTATCATGTGTAATTTTTCCTCCTATGTATTGGCTTGGTAGTTGTCATGAATCTGCACTTTTAATTATGTTGTTTCTGTTTTAAACTGTCCTTTCCATTGGAAATCAATGCATGTTGATCTGTAGGTTTTGATCCAAATTCAGTCCATTGCCACCAACTTTCTAGATATGGCAATACCCCAATACTGTTATTGCCTGTAGCTTGTAAACGGTATGCTTCAACATTTGTCTATTTCTTCTGAATGGGTAGGTTGGCTATGGGTTTCGATCCTGGTATCTCAACGTGTCCCCTCTTCCCTCTCAATCTATTGTGAATTTTGATTTTGAATTGAATTGAATTCCATCCATTTACTGAACAAATCTTTTTTTTTTTTGGAACAAATCGATATGGAGAAGTGTGTCTTTACAGATCAAAACCCATAATGAAGGACAGATCAAACCGACCATCTTTTGTATTTTGTACATATACTCGTGATGGGTATATTCAGTGGTTCTAGTGGGAATACTAATTTATCTATTTAATTCTTAAATGTATTGAACAGTTAAACCAGTGCATGTGTGGCAATTATTTGTTAAATCATAATACGACACACGTTTGTTCAAAAAAGAAAAGAAAAAAAATACGACACAGATGCTGGCGCACCGGAGCAGACATGAGTTGGTGAGTATATTCCATGATGTAAACATAGTCTTCTATATATTGATAAAGACAAGCTTTTTGTTTTCTTGTCCAGCTTTTCTGTATTGTTTAATGCTTTGCTTAGGAGTTTGATCTTTATCTTTTTAATTAACAATAGATTAAGTGATGGAGATAGACAGATCCGGGCCCGCGTTTCTGGCTAAGCTGGTTTTAAAAATAATACAAGGTTAGCGTTTCCCTGTTCTGTGTTTTGTTGTCTAATGGCTTCTATATATATATATATATATTTTGTGTATGAATATAAAATATAAATTAAGAGCAGAGAGAGGGGGGAGGTGGCTGGCTGCTTTGCCTTTTTTGTTTTTAAAATTATTATATTCTCAGCCTCTCGGGGTTTTTATACGGCTTCCCCATGGATTAGGGGAAAAAATTACCTGTGATGCCACTTTGAAAGCTCTGCCACTGCCACGTGACTTGTTGGAACTTTGGAAGTACACTTGGAAATCACATAATCGCCCTCGCTTAGGCCAGAACTACTAGTGTCATCATCTATTTCTCTGGTGGGTTTGGAAAAGCTTGGTTGAAAGTTGAAACTTGAAATCCGTCCATGCGACTCATCAGTCATCTACACCAGCTATTTTGTTATTGTACCAGGGGCTGAGGAAGCGGCCGGAATTACCTTCCACTCTTACCTGAATCTGACTGCCAGTACGGGGCACTCATACTGCAGGCCTGGCAAACGGGGTGGTTCACTCTTCACTGAACTGTTGGGTCTCCTTTTTCTTCCTTTTGCCTTTTATTTTATTTGAACGTTTTTTTTTCCCTGGGATGTTAATTCATGAAAACCGAGGCCTAAACTTGTTTCAGAATCTGGGTTACTTGATAAATTGAAGCCAGTAAACCACACCAAGAAAAACATCAGCAAAACAGACACAGAATGGGACCCATGAAGAGGGAAAACAGTTTCTAGATTGATGAGGTTGTGAAATATCAATTCTTGAACCAAGGGGAATTTTTTGAATTTGGAAATGGCTTGGCTCTGGTTGTCTGGTGAAGTTTTACGCATTTCAACTTCTGAAATGGCAGAGCTCAAAAAATCAATGGTATTGGCCAACACGCCATCTGTGAAGGTTTTGGTAAGAGTATATGAAAAGCCTCTCCGGATGGGGCCGTGTTTGGAAGAGGTTTAATTTGAGGAATGGATCCTAATTCTTACATTTACGTTCAATGTTGTTTCCTGCAAAATTGTTTAGTATCGGCAGTCAACTAAGCATGTTTGGCACGCCCCAAATGCTTTTATAAGAAGCGAAAGCGATTGATGGCACTAAACGAAGCAAGCTCCTCTGGTTCTGGTTCAGGAGAGCTGCTGCCGAAAGAAATCTCAACAGCCCTGTATCACTCACTGTATGGGGTCCATGAACATGAAGTGAGTGTGGGTCCTCACAGTCTTAGAGCATCTCGTTGAACCAAACACTGCGCCAGAGGAGTTTTGTTCACATGTGTTGGGGCCCTCTTGCCCACAATCTACACTTGGTGCTGCTGCACAGAAGCTCGTGATGGAGCTTCCAATTTCAATTGGGTAAAACAAAGAAAAAGCGGATGCTTTCTTGGTTGGTTAGGTTTCAAATCCTACGAGGGTGAGGGTTCCCCTAAAAGCTGCCTCCCCTCAAGGCCCCTAGGATTCCTGGGTTCTTTTCCCTGTTTCTTCTTTTCCTTTTTGTAGTCCTTATCTTTGTGAGCAACAGTCAGGACAACTGAAATACAGAGACCTACCTAAAAAAGTAAAAGAGTGAAATCATTGATAATTGAAGGCAGATCACATATTATATTGTCCAGGGGGATGGTGAACCATTTTATAATTGGCTAATACATGATTGTCAGAAACGGATTGGACCGGATGGTCAGACCACTAGACCAGGAACGGCTGTCAAATTGGTATTTTGGTTTGCCCATTTTATAGATGGTTAAAATTACACCATTTATATGTTCATATGGTCAGACAACTAGACCAGGAACGGCTGTCAAATTGGTATTTTGGTTTGCCCATTTTATAGATGGTTAAAATTACTCCATTTATATGTTTAATATATTGCTAATGTATTGAACCGTCATCCACTCCCAATCAGGCAGTCACCAAGGCGGTTCTGTCTGGTTGGGATTTGACAACATTGGGCTAGCGTACCCAACCAGCAGGAGTCGAGTTTCAGTCCATCCCCACTTTGTTTCTTTTGATAGCTAAGTAGGTGTTTGGCATCGGTGCTGGGAACATTGCATCATTTTTTGAGAAAAACGGTGTTAGGCATGTGAAGTTATAAGTAGGTATTTAGAACCTGTGCTGTCATATAGGTATTTTTCTGAGAAAACAACACTGGTTTTGTTTAATACCAATGCTGGCAGTAACGTTTTCAACATTGATTTTGTTATCAAACATCCAAGATTATGCCACATTGATGCCATGTTATTGCATCGTTGGCAGTAATGTACCATTTTCTTAGAAATCATCAAATTTGATGTTGCTCCAGACCACACTTTCCCGATTTCCAAGATGTGGTCTAGAGCAACGTTTTTTTTTCTAAAAAAACGGTACCAAACAAGAAGGCATTGCTTCTAGCACTGTTTTCTCTGACGTGATACCTATATGGTACTATTTTCTCAAAAAAAAAATGGCACTGATGCCAAACACTGCTTAAGTTTATCCCCAGTTGCTCCTCCCCATATGACACACTGATTCATGCAGCTGTCCAGTATATGTGATGGGCCTTGATCAAGTACCTAGGAAAAGGAAAGTGGCTGATATTTCTGGACAGAGCCATAAAATTTGCCAATCCATGAGCACATCACACACCTTTTCAGAGTTTCAATCAGAGATCGGATTTATTCCTCACAAAATTCGTCCTCACACCCATTTTATACCCTTGCGTCCATGCATTAGGAACATCCTATCATGAATAAAAACATACAAGTATATAGATGTCCACATGTGTGGTTGTAAGGGCTGTGGAGACCAATTTTGTGAGGAGGAATCTAAGGTTTATTTGGTTTACAGTTGGAATGGGAAGAAAAAATCTTTAGAATCAGAATTGGAATGATTTATTCATATAGTCTATTTGGTTCAAACAGGAATGAGAATGAAAATTGGAATAAACAGGAATAGGATTCCATTCCCAAGGAAAGGAGAGGAAATGGCCATTCCCTCAAATAGGGGAATGCCATTCCACTGGGGATGGGAATGAGATTTCGATTCCACCCAACCAAACAATTGGAATTGGAATAGCCTATTCCATTCCAATTTCGGCCCCTATCCCCATGAACCAAACGGGGTTTAAACTCTTTCAATCAATTTTGAAACTCATTGAGGGAAGTAGGTGATGGCTTGGGATCTTAGTGAGTCTGGATTAACTGCACTTGACAGATGTGTTAGGGCATCAAGTGAGTGCAGCTAATCCAGATTGTTCACCGGCAATCCAGTGCAATCAATGCGGGGTTTAGGGAGGAATAGACATACAGTTTTACCCCTGCAGATGCCCACCCTGAATCCAGTTATCCAGATTGTCTAGTCACAGAGTAGGAATTTTAATTTCTTAACCAAATGCCACTGACTTGGCCTAGATAACTGTTTGATTTTAAATGATGGCTGTGCAAATGTTGTAGCTCTACCCAAGCTCCATTGACTATTAGATATATAGATGGACAGGTCATCTTGATCTTTTCTAGCTGGCTATTGCAGCCAAGATCTTTGTTTCTTTAGGAATAAAGAGGAGGACAACTGGACAATTATGCGCAAATCTTGGATTTGCTTCTTTCTTTTCTTCTTCTTCTTCTTTCTTTTTATTATTAGTTCTGAGATACATCCGATTAGATAATGATGAAAGCAAATGACCGAAAACAATGGGTCCAAACCTGGCTTGCTATAAATCACTGACCCCACAGAGGACGAGCCCATCCATACTGTTTTAATGCAGAATTATGATGTGGCAACTGTGAAAACAATGCAACCAAATTGCTATTTGAAGCAATTTTGTCCTGGCCCTGCCTCAATTATTTGAAGCAATTGTTAATGTGGGCTTGTTTGTCGTGTATCTATGATATTTTCTTCTGTAAGAGAATGGACCAGTTTCAGTTTTGTTTTGTAAATAGGATATGAACAAGGTAGCTCCTGGCTCAGGGAGTCAAATCCTTTTCGGAGGAAGTTTTCATGACTTGATTATAGACTCAGGAATGAGAAAAACACCCATCTCATTGGTTCAGCCCTGTCCAAAAGGTCCAATCCAATCCGATGTATATTTTGGATCATTTTCTGGACTGGTCCAATGCAATACTTAGACCGTTCAAATTGTTCAAATTGCTTTTAATTTAGATTGGGTCCAACCCAAACCTGGTCTCTTGACATCCGTACTCTTATTGATATTGATTCAATCTGACCCAATCCAATATAAATTTATTACAAATGGATCAGGTCCAATCCAATCCAATGGATATTTTGAACTATAAAGTTTGGACTGGTCCAATTCAATATGTCTTATTGGTCCATCCAGTGTGTTTAAATTGATTTTGATTTGAATGACTCCAACCCAAACCCAGTCCATTGACACCCCTATGTTCTCCCTACTTGAACAGCGGAATAGATTAGTTGATTCTAACTGTTTTATGCATGGTTTTCAAAACCGAACCAGAAAAATCGTTTTTCCCAAAAACCGGATTTTCCCTCTAAAACCGTTGATTTTGGTCAGTGAACCGCTGAACCGGGCAGTTAACCGTTTGAATGGTTTTGGCCATTTTTTATTTTTTGTTAGAACGGGCCGAGCATTCAGTTCGAACAATCAGACCATTTAACCCAATAACCGAACCCCTAACTGGTTTGGTCACTAGGTCGGTTTTAAAAACCATGGTTTTGTGGGCTGCAAGACCAGTCATTTTATTCCACACCAGCCATAAAGTGCATACGATCCACAATGTATGGCTGGTGTGGAGCAAAATGATGATTGATTTCACAGCCCATAAAACAGCTAGCAAGTTCAGCTAATCCTTTCTCTTTATAAAATTCACTTAGGCTATGTTTGGTTTAAAGGAAAAAGTAGGAAAAGGTATAAAAACCTTTACAAACCTTGTATGAATTTTCCTTCTTTCGCTACTTTTTCCTTCAAACCAAACACAACTTTAATTATCACCATTTCAGAAATCTCCTTTGACAATTTGCGTGTTACGCATTGCCACACTCACACTGTCCTCGGAGATGAAATATAGTAGCTCACTCACCAGAAAAAGTAGCTAATTTCTTCTAATGCAAACTTCTCTTGGAAAATTTTTTTTTCCTTGTCAAATATATCTCTCATTTTCTTTTTTAAGTAGATGATCTTTGTAAGCATTCATATATTGAATTTCAAATTACATATGATTGCATTTGCAAATTTCAAATTGGAGTGCATCCACAGTTTAATTCAATAAAAACCATTAATATTTTGGTGGTTACTGGTTAGAAGCTATGTAAAAATCCTGGGCTGACTAAGGCCTTCCGTATCTGGGACTCAGTGGTTAAGGGCCACAATAGCATCAAATCATCACTATCATTCCGAAGAAAACAAAAGGATGAGTTTTTGAGAAAGAGGAAAAAAAATCGATTGGAGAATTATAAGCTTCTGCTGCCTTACTATGTGGGATTCAAAGTGGTTATGATGGATGGAAGCATTAGAAGATGACAATCTATGGCTATTCAAGCCCCCCATGATTCCTTCTGTTTTTTTGGGTAGAAGATAGCTGGAATCCCAGTTGAAAGTATAAAGTGGGATTTCCTATTGGGCTTAGAAAAAAAAAAAGAAGATTTGTTATTAGGCCTTAAATGGGTGATCATTGTGTGGTTGCTAATGATGGAGGTATGCTTTGAACCATGTTTGGGGTTGGATTTTCTCAAACTAAACCAGCTGAGCTGAGCCAGTTAGACCATACCATGGGTCCTTCAGTATTTGATCAGAGAGGTTCAATCATTTTGGCATCCTTCATTGAACAATTCATTCAATTGGGTCCCAATATCTGCAAGCTCCATGTTGATGAGTTGGGTAAAGTAGATGTGGAGAGCACAATTTTGTTTTTTTGGGAAGCTTTTGTGAGGGCATCATGATTGCACTATTTTTACGCTAGACATCCCATTGTCTTGGTTCCCCTAAGCTACCAGGAAGGAAAAAAATGGAGCCGTACTGTATGCATAAGTGTGTTTCAGAAACGGCATTGGGCCAAAGTCATTTGAAGTACAATATCTGAAATTGTAGATGGTATACATAGCGGAAATCTGAAAGGGGTTCTGGATTTATCAATAATCAATCATCACATTCGTGGTAGTCTGGGCCGCTTGGATATTGGTGTTTAATTTGAATCTGTTGGACGTTAAGCAAAAAATGGTTCATGTGTAAAAACTTGATACAATGCGTAGATATTAGGTTTTGATTTATTTTAATTGTGTTTGTGTAAAAATTGTGTTAAATTATGTATTAGGGCTGTTTATAAACAATGTCAAACCGATTAAGCCGGCCCAACTCAATTCGATTTGGTCGGTTTTTTTACCACCGGTTGGTTTCAGGTTGTGAAGAGGGATAAACCAATAATTCAGTTCAGTTTTAGTTTTCATGTGTGAAAACTGAAACCGAACCGAACCGAGTTAATTTCTGATTTTCTAGTCTTTTCCTAACTAGGTAATCCCTATCATAGTTTCTTCTTTCTAGTTAGTTACTTATTTTTAACATTAAAGAGCAATAAAACATTAGCTAAATGGGAATTACTTTTGTCTTTAGGATTGTTTTTCTTTTTCGAGTAGTAAATTTTACACCAAATTTAGGACTGTTCACAAACAATGCCAAACCGACTAAACCAACCCAAACCGATCCTTCATATTTGGGTCGGTTTTGCTTAATGGCAGATCGGTTTTGGTTTGCTCTTTAAGTAATCCGACCGATTGAAAAAAAATATATACCGACCCAACCCGATCCGTGAAGAGCCCTATTATGTATGCATGTTTGGATGAAATATTATTATGGTTGGTAGGTATAACATTTAATGGTTTTTATGAATTTATTTAGGTAATGAATTATTAGATGTTTATTTTATTATTTAAATCTATTTATTGTTTAATTTAAATAGGTTAATCTTATTAATTTATTGTTTAAAGAATTAAATAAGTTAATCATATTAAATCATGTTACACATGTTGTGTCATGTTATAATTTTTTCATCTTTTTCCCCTAAAACCCGTGAAGGATTACAATTCACAGGGAACTGAAGAGATTTCGGAGGTTCGGATCTGTTGGGAGGTTACCCACTTCACCATTGAGTCATTGGCATTATTTGGCCTCATTTTTGTCTTTGAGGTATGCATTATTTGGTTATTTAAAATCCCATTTTCAGTTATTGTATCTATGTGTCTGTGCATGTTCATTCTCTAGTCTTGTATTGCTGTGTCCTTGTAAAACAACAATGATTCAAGTTATTAAGCTTGTTGGTGGGGAAAATTAATCCATGATAGCAATGATTCAAGTTATCAATACACCTTCTAGCATTTGTCGAGCCACCACCTTTTCCTCCTGTTCCCTGCATTTAATAAGAAGAGCTTCTGCTTAAATGGAAAGGGTTTCTTGTTTTTAGTGGATTTCTTTCCTTTGCTGCTTCTTATGCAGTAAATGGAATTTTGGGTTTGAAAAAAGCTAGGTATTAATTCAAGATGCATTCCTAATCTGCAATCTGAATCATGGTGGCTGAGGTGCTCATGTGGAGCTTGGGTTATGGATAATGTGGATGGAAGAGAAATCAACAGAAGACCAGTTCTCCAATTTGTATCCATGCTTCCCTGCGAACACAGGAATTGGATAGTGGGAGCTGGTCCAAGGTAAGTGGCATATCAGCTTCCTATGCACTGGCTGGCTAAGCTTGGCTTTAGTAATGTAGCCGTGCAGTTGAAATATCAAACCATAGAAATTGAAGGTGAGATTGCAGAAACTCAAATTGCTTTTCTGTACTCTTTGGATTCTTCTTTCATAAAATCTGCTTATTTGTTAACATATGTTTCTGTTATATGATCGAGGAGGTCGGGCTCTTAGCAAGTTGCAACCAGTTTCCTCTTCTCTTTCACTTGGCAAATTAAAGAGAATGGATTGGAAGTGGAAGAGTAGACTCCCACAAGTTGTCCTTATTGACAGTTCCATGGGAAAGTATCAGGACATGAATGCTGAAGATAATTATGTAATGTTTCTGACCTTGAAGCTGCAGCTCCAAGGACTCATGTTGAATTAGGTTTCTTTCTTTCTGTACTTTGGGCTTAGGGATTTTGAACTCATAGAGAGAAATTCATCCTATGCCATGGATGGTCCAAGTGTCCACGCACTCTGCAGATGACAGTGCTGTGCCAGCATTCCCATATTCCAAGATCAGAACATTAAAGTTATGAACTTCCCATATCTTATAATTCAACCTTTGTGCTTATTAGAATCATATCTTTCCTGCCAATATTGTTACCTTTACTCTCAGATAGGGAGCCTTGCATTCCTAAACAGTTGGATGAATTTCTGGGATTGGAATTTTTGATTGCTATTTGAAGCACTGTATAGTCTTTAAATAGGCACGTGGATCATTGAGGAAGGCAATGTGGTGTGCCGGAGAACATATAGTCTTTAAATAGGCTGGCAACCTGTTTTCAAGGCCAATGATAAGGTTTCCTTGTCCATGTCTCAGATTTGGACTTCTGTTGGCCTTTTTTAGGTGTCTAGTGTAAGGGCGTGGATACAGTCGAGTCCGAAGATCTGAGCAACGGTGCGGTCAGAATCGATGGGAGGCAGGAGGAAGTGGCTGGACCCGGGGAGGGACTGCACTACGTATCCTCAGGAGAGGGATCGGGCTGATGTAGTTCCTGCAGAAGACAGAGAGGCTGAGAGAGAAAGAGGGGGAAAGAGAGAGACTGCAAGAGAGAAAGAGGAGAGGGGGGGAATGGATTTGGGCGAGGAATCTCTGTTATTTATATTTTCCCATATTACTGCTTGGTGATCCAGGTTGATCATTGGATGGGGTTGACTCAGATTTTGACCTGTTCTATGGTGGTTTGAATGCCTTATTCTCTCTTACACTAAGAGCAGAAGTCGAACTAGTTCCAGTTCTCCCCATCAATCCTTTGCAAAGAGGGGGACAAGCACTTCTCCAAATCATGCAATGTAGTGGCCATGTGGGTCAAGCAGATGTTTGTGCAGGTTCTCTGAAGAGCATGATCTTATTGGCAGAGGAGCTTCAATGGCAAAAGTTGGGCTCAGTGGCCCAAGAATTCCAGAAACATGCTTCTAGTGCACAAGAGGCTGTTGCATAATATTCTCCTAAAGGGAGGAGGTGTCTGTGTTAGACTGAAACTCTATGGATTCTTAGGGACACTTCTATTTGGCATTTTTCTCTCTCATTACTATTTTGAGATAAAATGAACAGCTGATGTACACATAAAATGTCATTGTTCTTACAGAATGTTATCAAGTAAAAAGACAATTAATCTTCTAAAAACTTTTTTCTGTAGGTTTATGATGTTAAAATTCAACAAAATTTGGAGTATTTTAATAGTTATACTTGTGTAAGCAGGTGTCAATGAATCATTTTTATCATCTTTCTAGCTAAGTCAGACTGCCAGACACGCATTGGATTCTGATTCTCCTGTTCATGCCCATGCAACACCGGTTCTCTGTAATTCACATCTGAGTGAACAGATGATGTTAAAGGAGTGATGATCACTCATAGTGGATTTATTTCGTAAGGTTGTGTTTGGTTGCAATGCAAATAAATTTCTACAGAAATGATTTGAGTGCAAATTCTGACTTATTTATATTTTAAGTTTTTTAGTTTATTTTGTTTGATTGCAATACAAATGAAGTAAATCAAGACATGAAGCAGAATAAAGTAAAGCCCAAAACAAAATTAAATGAGAATTTGCATTTATTTTCATTTTCATTCCCATGCATTTGTACCAACAAAAATAAAATTTCACTGCAACCAAACACAGCCTAAGGCTCAGTTTGGAAGGAATACAAATACACATATATACAGTATAAATATATACAAAAATAATACAAAATACAAGGTTTTACATTTGTAAGCTCAGTACCATGATATGGAGTTAATTGGAGGATTGTTCAGCTCTGGTTTGTAGTTTGTAGTGGATCATAAATTCTATTATTTCCCACCATGCTATGGTTTCAAACCATGAGTAAATAGTAGGATAATTACATTACTGGGCACAAATTTGTCTTTATATTTGTGGTCCTAAGGCTCGGTTTGATATATACAGTCCAAATACATATAAAATAATACAAAATACATGGTTTTACATTCTACAAATTTGTAGAGTCGGATGGGTATTATAAGACCGAAAGCTATAACCTTGTTCATTTCTCAAACGTGATATTTTGTTTATGCTTTCACTTGTTGAAATTTGCATGAAAAAGAATGCAAATTTTGGTTCAAGTGTAAATTTTGGTTTACTTTTGCATTAGACTTGATTGAGAATTAAAATAATTTACGCCCCCATTTTATATAAAAGAGAATTGGAGTTGGGGGAGGGTTATTTTATTTGAGAATGAGATAAGAAGCAAGATGATGTGGTCTCCACTTTCTTTCCGTGGGATCAATTAGACATTTAGGCGTACAGTAAAATCATTTATATTTTGTATCTTTTCTAAATGTTTGTCATATTTTAACAACAGCCAAAAAAAAATGGTAGAGATGCTGATTTGGTTGGTAAAGTTATTAATTGGACTACCATCTGTAAAACTTAGGGATATGGACAATCTGAGAGTAGGGGTGTCAATTTGGTTCAATCCGATCCAGTCCAATGTGATGGATCAGGTCCAATTCAATCCAATGAATGTTTTGGATCAATTTGGACCGGTCCAATTCAATGTTTGGACCATTCAATTCGTTCAAATTCATTTTGATTTAAATTGGTTTCAATCCATCTAAACTCAGTCTATTGACACATATATTCTTATCTTATATCAATGGACCAGATATTGGCTTAATCCAACCCAATCCAATATATATTTGTTATGGACGAACCAGGTCCAATCCAATCTAATAAATATTTTGGACCGGATTGATACAATCCAATATATTTTGTTGGTCTGTCCAATTTGTCCAAATTGATTTTGAACTTAACAGGGTCCAATCCAAAATCGGTCCATTGACACCCTTATCTGATAATTTATTATATATGCTTGGTTTGTCCTCATTCTATTCTGCTTTTCTTTTGCTCTTCTGCTTTTCTTTCTTATAATGTAGGATGTCTCTGTAGCAGTGATAAGATGGGGGAATCTCATATTAAACATAGCTATCATTGGTGATGAAGCTCACCCTTCACACTTGAATGGGTAGAATGACACACTTCACAATGAAAGTCTGTCCGAACCTTTTTTGATGGACCATCACACTAACGTTATAGCAAGTTGTTCATAGCATGGTCTTAACTAATAAAAACCAACTTAAAAATGGAACAGCTTTGATCACCAGTTTTTTTGGATCAACAATGGCCCATAAACAATTGTTCGGGTCGAGCATTTTAGAAGGATAATTAGTTCTTTCTAGAGTGTCATCCCATACATCTCTGGGGTTTGAAGTTTGAACTGAAACGAACTATTATTATAATGTATAAGGTCGTTGCATTTGGATAAGCTTCAGGATTTGAGCTTTTAGAATAAGCTCAATAGCAGTGGGCTCCCTTTAGATCATAATGTCTATAATAAAGGCAATTTCTACCAAACGCGCATAACACTTTTTGGTTCAAAAGCTAAAAAGCAAAAGCTTATCCAAAGGGAGCCTACCAAACGCTCATGAAAATTTAGAACATCTTTGTAATTTGGGCATCAGAGAATATGCCTTGTCGACGTGCGCACAGTTGCATCCGTATATTCCATAAATTATATATATTCTCAAAAGATAAAAGTTTTTTGTGCTGCTGATTCCATTCAACCAAAGTCTCACCTTAGTTACATCTCCATCAAAATAATAGATTCAGGGAATTCAATAGCAATAGTCCATGCTATAGTTTGAGAAACAGAAATGGTAAATTTTAACACCGCATGGGCAGCAGCATTGCAAACCTGTGGACAGAAGCTAACTAAGATGTTGTGTGAAGCTTCTGGTATAAGAGATGTATGGCTCCAATTCACAGCGAGTAGAGAATGGGTAGAAAAATGAGTAAGAAATCTCGAGTGCTCGTACAATTTCTGCATTCCGCCATTGTATTTCTGATTTGCCATGGCGGTCTGTTTTTCGAGTTTGCCAACGGAAGATGGGTCATGCATTGAGCATCAGAAAGATACTAACTGATCAAGAGAAAATTAGGGTATGTTTAGAAATTAAAATACTTATTAGTATCTGGGAGGTTTTTTCTCAAACCACTTATATTTGATATAAGTACTTATTTCATTTGTGTTGAAATGTATGGTGAGTTCCTTATACTATAAGATTGCTGAATGATCATCCAATTTCACAGTCCGGTCCCGTTTTATAGTCCTAACTTAACATAGCTATATATTGGATAAAAACAAAGATGACAAAAAAATACTTATCCCATAATTGAACTTGTTTTCATGTACACTGCAGTAACGGTGTGAGAAAGAGAAGAGGGAAAGAAAGAAAGAAAGGGAGGAGGAAAGAAAGAAAAAAAAAAAAGGATAGAAGAAGAAGAGAGAAGAGAGAAGAGAGAGAGAGAGGTGAACAGTGATCTTCTTTTGAAGATGGGGGCAGTCTCTAGAAAATGAATAAAACATTGAGGACAGTCTTGTCCCAACAAAATAAATAAATACTTATTGAATAAGCACTTAAAAAAATCTATCCAAATTTGGGTTATCTTTTAAGTGCTTATTTAAAAAATAAACACTTGTTTTGCCAAACAAGAATAAATACTTATTCCCCATTTATTTTGTGATCCCAACAGTTTTTCAAGTATTCCCAAATAGGGCTTAAATTGGATGCCTTAAATGAATGCAAGAGCTTCAACTTATTAACTAGACAAATTCCATTCCATTGCTAGTACATATGCCCCATCCACATTAAGTGCCCATTTGGGGCTTGGCTTTCCGGACACAGCTTCTGGAATTTCGAACTGGGCCCCATAATGGAATGTCAAAGTTATGTTTGGTGAAAATCCATAAAGCTGATCTCTATGTTCTGGATGCTATAAACGTTATTAAAATAAGAAGCTATTTTAGGTAGCTTCTTTGGAACACGAATGCTCAACTACCACAGTTGAATCACAGCTCTTTGCCGGAACTAAGGAAGTTTTCAGGTGGTTTTATGGCGGTAAATCATAGATGGGACCCATAAATAATCATCATGCACCCTTGTGTTCACCTTTAAGTTTCCAACTCTCTGAATTTGGAAAGCCATTCGTTAGATTGATTTCCCCATTTTAGATCCCAACAGACATCTTTATTATTAAAAGGGTAATTTATTAAAACATTTTCTATAGTTTCATAAATTTATTAAAACTTATCCTATAGTTTGTGTTTTATTAAAATGTCCCTCATAATTTGTAATTGATTTACTTAATTGATCTTTCATTAGATGAAAGTGGAAAATATTTGTTTTAATCCTAACATCCATTCAAATAAATTTACTCAAAAGAAACTAAAAAGAAAAAATGTCATTTTCACCCTTAATAAAACATGGACAGTCGTTTTATTTTTCTTTATTTGGTCAATTTTGTTTTCTATACAAATGTGTTAGGAGTACTTTTAGAATAAATAACCATGAATCCATACTATTGAATATTTTCCACTCCGTGTAGGGGTACTTTTGGAATAAACAAATATTGGTCAATTCCCTTGAACATTTTCCACTTAGTTTAGGTGATCATGTTATTATTTTCACATGGCATAACAAATCTATATCTAAAAGAGGAATGTGTAGAGGGCCAAGGCCTCTCACCACTTCTCTCACACGTAGGCCTCTCCATTCTCAGCATTTGCACGTGCGCATATCCAAATTCTATGCTGTTTTAATTGGTAAGTTTTGTCATTCATTACACCTCCTTTTACCCCTCTTTTCCCATTTGGTACACTCTGCTTAATATTAGTAACAGTTGCATGGTAGCTTTTAAAAATCTCTTAGGAGGTTGGTTTTTCAATTTTAGTTAGGCTCTCCTTCCTGTTAGTAACGGTAGCTCTGCTTCTAACAGTTGCATGGTAGCTCTTAAAAATCCCTAAGAGGTCGGTTTAGAGATTTTCGTTCACTCAACTCAGGTATATACATTAAATATGACACTTCCTTTCCTAACCCACCTCTCTCTTCTCATTTTTTTTAATTTTTTATTTTTTTGTTCTGTATTTATTGTTTTTACTTCAAAAATATTGTCTTATGGGAGAGACATTTCATTTCTCTCTATCTTTGGCTTTGCAGGTTTGGATTAAACCCAATTGTTTGATTTTCATTTTTTTTCCTATTCTCTCTCTCCCCAAGTTAGGATTAAACCCAATTGTTTGGATTTCATTTTTTTGCCTGTTCTCTCTCTCTCTCTCTCTCGTCAGTCCACCTCTCCTCTTTCTAAACCCTTTTGCTAGCCTCGTTAGAGTGTGCTGCCACACTTCCTTCCATTTAGGTGTTCCTGTTTTTGCTTTTGACTATTTTTTTTGGCTCGATTGGTTGAAGGTTGGTTTTGATTGTCCTAATTTTTATGCTTTTGTGATTTTCTATTTTTTTTTTCTTTGTAAGGATTTATTGATTCTATGTTGTTGGAGTTTTGCAGATGTTATGGCTAACTTTTGGAGTTCACTAATTGTAGCAGAGGGGTGTTTCTTCGTTCTAGGTTTAACAATTTTTTTTTTTTGTTTTTTTTTTCATTTATATTTTCTAATTCAAGTCTAACAGTTTTACTTCTCTACTTTTGTAGATTTTTCATAGTTGAAGGTTTTCCTTTGTGCGCTCGCTCGCTCTCTCTCTCTCTCTCGGGTAGGGATTGCATCTCCAGCACCATACTTTCTATTTTTTTTTTTTCGGTTTTCAGCTTTGGTTGATATTTCATTTTATTTATCTACATCTACATTGCTTTATCTATTTAAAATTACTAATTTATTTTATGAATTGGGTTCATCAAATGCGGTTCTTTTGCTCTTCTGATTCTTCTTCATTTTTTAAAATCTAGGTTTAAGTTGAGACAAGATCTCTAGAACAAAAATAATATATTTAAAATATACTCTCTAGGTGTATTGGAGAAGATGGTCCCTACAACATATATGAAGGGTGAGTCAATTTACTTTAATTTATACAAGATTCATCTCTATTGATGTTAGATGATAATTGCTAATTTTCTTAGAAATTGGATTATCGTAGGACTTGTATAATTTGTGTCCTTTTTATCTAGGTTTTGGATGTTTGCAGTGAATATATGCTGGAATGGTGGCAATTGGCAATGGTCTTTCAAAAAACTTTCATTACATCATTCCTTATTGCACAAACCATCTCTATTCAAAGTGATCCAAATTTAGTAATTACCCGCAACATTACGAGTTCTAGAGCCCTCGCATCTTAGTGCTCTTCTCATCCCAAGTTAACTGGCATCTTCAACTGACTCCTTCATCAGCCTGACAGCCCACCCTCAAAGCAGCCCCCGCTACTTATTAAATAATAACTAAAAAATAAGAATATTGTTCACATAATATAATAAAAATAAAATTCCTGTGCATTGAACACTAAATCAATTTAATTAATTTATCACTATGATGCCCTTATTAAGGCTTTAATTGGACTAAGAAAGGCTCTACCCTATCTAAATATTTAACAAGTCCTTTTGCTTCAAGCTTGTTAAATAAATCTTTGCATGAGTCCGTACCAGAATTTCTTAATGAAAGATTGATTAAGTAAATAGGTTTCAAACTATAAGGGGTGTTTTAGTAAAATTCAAACTATAGGATAGGTTTAAGTAAATCTATGAAACTATAAGAGATGTTCTAGTAAATGACACTTGTTGAAATGATGAGTTATTTTTTCTTTGTTCAATTTTGAGTATTGCCTTGTATTTTTGGCCATTATATAAAGTTGAGACCTATTTAATTTTAATGGTTAGGATAATACAAAATATGGGTGTGGTGAATGCATTATGCATACTAGGTATTTAACATGGTTAATGGCTTCACAAACATGGCACTAGAAATGAAAGATGATTTGGTTAGCAATGGAAAATTGGATCATAAACTTGAAATATAGAAATTAAATGTAGCTGATCGAAGATATATTGGTGAAACTTTGCAAAAAAAAAAAAGGGGTTATCCCATTGTTGCAAATTCTCTATCGAGTCAGAGGTTTTGGAAAAAAAAAAAAAAAGAATGAATAGAACCAAGGTTGGAGAATAGTGGAGATTGGAGAACAAGAAAAAGATATGTAAGTCCAATGTGGAAGAAAGTCAACAAACAATTTTACCTCTTGCAGCACAAGTAGAAGTTCATAGGTCTTGTAGACCAAACAACGGTTTCAACTCTCTGTAGGGCCCACAAGTAGAAGTTCATATTTTTGTTATTGATGTAGGGCGCAAATGATTGATGTAGGGCGCAAATGATGTAGGGCCTATATCATGTTGATGAAAGAAAAAAAAAAAATTGAAAATTTTAAAACGTTTATTCTCATTTTTGTCACAAAAAGTTTATTGTTTAAAAAACAAAGCATTTGATTCATAGATATTTTTTTTTTTCGTTCTATCCATTTTTATCCATTCTACAAGGAGAGTTGAACCAAACATCGCCTTAGTTGTCATTTATTCCAAAGAGTTAGCAATGGAAGGTTGTTTAAAGAGTCTTTATTTGGTTCGATGTATTTTTTTATCAGCAGTCTTTATTAGGTTCAATTCAATGTATGTGTTATTTGTGAGGTTGAGATAGTTGTTAGAAAATTTATTTGCATGGTTTTCAAAACTGGACTGGATTGGATGGTCGGACCGAAAAATCAGGAATCGGTTAGCTGATCAGTTATGTTTTTCCCAAAAATCAGATTTCCCCCTCAAAACCGTTGATTTTGGTCAGTGAACCCCTGAATCGGGTGGTTAATCGTTCGAACCATTCGAACAGTTTTGACTATTTTTAATTTCTTTTATTTTTTTGTCAGAACGGGTCAAGTGTTTGGTTCGAATGGTCGGACCGTTCGACCTGATAATCGGACCCCTGACTAATTCGGTCACCGAGTCGGTTTTAAAAATATGTTTATTTGGATACTTTTGCATTTAGTTTAATAGAAGAAGTTTAATTGTTTTCCCACCCTGCTTTCTTCTCCAACGCCATAAAGGGAAGAATATCCCCTCCCCCCAATGGGTGCAATTTGTGGTTGATCCAAGCAAACATTTTACACTGCTTTGGATTTGGGCATTCAGGATGGGCCCATTTAAAGTTTGACAGAAGTCCAAATCGAACCCATCCTAACTCTACACCTAACCTATATGTATCAATCCTTTGAACCTTGGCCTTAACATGTAATAGTGTCTTTTTAGGTATATATATATATATCTTCTCATCAAATAATAGGCAATACTGATTTGGATTTTGATAGGAATGGCAATGAGACTGGGTTTTGCATATCCTGTCCTCACTCCCAGACTCAAATACCCACTCCGTTCACCCAACACACTTTTAATCAGAGTGGGTTTAGGGTCAGGATTGAGGCGATTGGACAAATATCATACCCACCCTGTCCTTAATCACCAGAGTTTTGGGTTTCCTTGAAAGTTGAAACCCACTCGAAGGGCCTGTTCGTTTCCTCTTAACTCTTATCTCTTAATAGGAATATTTTAACTTTAAGAGAAAAATGGTTGTTCATTTCATCTTATCTCTTATCTCTTAAAGTGCACTCATACAATTTTTTGTTTTCTAATGATACCTCCAAAGAGACTAACAAAAGCTCTCATATATAGGGTCAAAATAGATATTTGATAATTTTCAAAATTCAGAATTCAGAGTTTAGAGCAACATTCTTTGCATTTAGAGTTTAGAGGGAAGAAAAATTCACCAATACCAATATATCTCTTAATGTAATTATTACACTTTCAAATATTAGACTTCAAAGAAAATAAACAAGTCCAAAATCCATTAGTATTAAACAAACCTTCTCCAACTGTGGTGGGGTGGATCAGGGCCCAATGGGGCGGGTCCAATTGCCATATGTAGATTTTCATTGAATAGGGACCCTTTACATTAAAAGAAAAAAAATGAAAGAAAAGAGTAGCATTTGAAAAAGCATGTTAACAATCAACTTGACACCCCATATGGCATATCCTCCACTTGATTGTCTTCCATATGAATTCACAATAATAAATTCTCCCACATGTGAGTCTCTCATTGGAATATCATGAGAATAATGTGTAAAGTTCCTCCACTTTTTTTTTTTTAATCTTTTTCTATGTTTGGGCAAAAGGATTTCGTCGGATCCACTGCAAGTATGGTCAGATGTGGCTATTGTAGAAGTAGTTGGGCAGGAATTGGCTGCAACAGATCACCTAATGGCTAGAGGTTAAGGCTTAGGGCACGTTCAGGAAACAGGAGGTTTGAAATTCCCATTTGGGAAACAGGATTTGGCTGGTCAAGTGTGGGCCCACATGGCCAGTGACAGCTGGTTGATGGGCTTTATACTTCAGCTTCTTTAAATAGCTTATCTACTGTGCTTTGTCAAGATGATCCGATTTCATTGACTTCTTAAGCAATGAAGTCTAAATGGATTCAGTTTGGGTTTTTGTCAAAATTTGGATAGAACCGACACAAAAGGCTCGAACCTATAGTGATAAAATGTTACCTCAGGGTCAGGGACTCAGGAGGGCCTTCGATGAAAATTTTCGATCAGTTTAGCCGAATCTTCAGTTCAGCCCTCTCAAATGGCCATTAGTGAATATTCGATAAGTGAATAGTCTAAAGGATATTGGATTTACTCCACATAGCATGTCTCTCACCAATCTCACATTTAGGGGTGGATTTGAGCCGAATGCATGGTTATTTTAGCTTAACTCGTAAAAATAATATTAAGTTTGAGTTTGAGGTTTGAGATTGAGCTCGGTTCGATTCAAAAACTCGTAAGTTTAAGCTCGATTGCAAATCAATAAAAATTATTTACTATTGTACATAAAAAATAAAAATTATTATTACATATAAATAAAAATTATTTATTATAATATATATATATATATCTATATCTATATATAAATTATTTATTTATTATACCAGGCTCGAGCTTGACTTGAAGTTCGTTTTAAACTGAACTGAGTCAAACTTTTCACGAGCTAAACTCGAATAGCTCATGGCCACCCTTATTCATAGTGTTTTTAGGTGTGCATTAAGAGCATCTCCTGATTGGATTTATGGATTAGTTAATATCATGGGTATTTATTTTAATAAATGTTTTGCACTTTTTTATCTTGAAAAATAAAAAAAATGGATAATAAACATTTTATATTTTTTTATTTAATATTTTTTGACGATAATATATAAATTCAACAGTGAATAAATGATACTTAAAAACATTAAAAATGATATTTCCCCAACAATTGGCTATCCCTAGGATTGCTCACGGCTTGATTAAGAGAACCATGGGGTTTCTTAAAACTAAAGCGGCCCCATTGATTTTTGCATATCTCCTAACCGAAATAAAACAGATACCATCAGTTAACCGAATTTTCAAATTTTTATATCTATACATATAATATATTATATTATAAATAATAAATGATATATAGTATAAATACTATATATGTAATATGTAATATATTTAGCGTGGGGGTGTGAGAGATAAGACTGTCTGCCTATGACTATAAGTTGCTTCGGTGCTTCACCGCTTCCCTGCCCCCTGTTCGGCTGTTTCATCCATCATTCGGTGGGAAGACCGAAGACCAGAAACGATTACGTCAGCAGCTACGCAGCCCCGGGCTTTTATTTATTCATTTTATTTTAAGGGCTTGTTTGCGTCATGTATTACGATAAACTCCTTAGTTTTCTAATACGTCTCTTTATTATGCTTAACTAATTAATTAGGAATTAGGGACAAGGTTCCCCGGACTTCGTGGAGGTGGAGAACTTGGTTGATTCTCCACCGCCCATGCGGAATCTTGCTACCATGGTCCCCACCAAACACATTCCATGCCGACGTGCACGTTATGCCATCACTGGTCATAAACATACATTACAACCCTCTATCATCTGTCAAAGACAAAGTCATAGACCACCCATCAATCATTTAACCATTCAATGCAGATTAGACGAGAGACCAATCTGATGGCACAAAAGTGTCCAATCAAGAGAGGGACCCATCTTCCCATGGATCGTTGTTGCATCTGGTTGGAGCTGTGTTGAGTCAACTTTTGGAACACAGACTGCACAGAGCTCCCATCCGAAGGAGAAACGAGCTACGAGCGTTACCACTAATTATTTATTAAAATATAATTGCAGTAAGGAAAGGAAAGGGATTAAAGCTCAAAGCTTTTAACCTTTTAAAGCTTACAAAAATGTTTTTTCATTCTCTCTCTCTCTTCTGTCCGTCGTTTTTTAATTTCGAGACTTCCACTATATCTTCCAGGTTTCTGCCGCTTCTTGGAAGGCAGAGGAAGAGGAAGGGGGAGAAGGGGTAATCACCAAACTCGTCTGCAGGCTGAAGGAGATGGCGGATTTGGAAGAGATTGGCGCTGAAATCTGGTATCTCCTTTATCTTCCAATTGCTTTTTGTTTACTTGGTTTCGGTTTAAGGGGTGGATTTTCGATGCTTGTCAATCGACATTACTGTTTAATAAGAAATCGTTCGGTGGCTTATTCGAGTCCTTCTCTTCTGTAGAATCTGAAATCGGACCTTTTGTTATTTGTTAACGCCTCTGGTCTCTGTAAATACCGAGGGCTGGGTCATGGAGATTCGTCTATTGTTTTTCCCCCGTTTCATTTGAAGCTTTGTTTTCAATTTTGTCTTTTGGCTTTCTTTCGAAGTGTTCCTGATTGTACTGTACTAGCTGTTTGAGATAATTAGGGAGGTAGGTAGCGTATCATACATGGAAAGGGTACTTGGGTTCAGGAAAGAATCACGACTCTTGCTTACCTCTCTTTGATTTTCGTCCCTTTAAACCTGTACTTGGTTTTCATATTTTTGAATCAAATTGAGAATTTTCTGATAATTGCGGGTGTTTTGGGCGACAGTTCGGATCTTGAGGTTGACGACATCAGGTGTGATAATCTAGCGGAGAAAGATGTCAGTGATGAAGAGATTGAAGCTGACGAGCTGGAAAGGCGCATGTGGAAGGACCGGGTCAAGCTCAATAGGATCAAGGAGAGGCAGAAGCTTGCTGCCCAACAGGAGAAGCCCAAGCCTAAACAGACCTCCGACCAGGCTCGGAGGAAAAAAATGTCCAGAGCCCAAGATGGTATCCTCAAGTACATGCTGAAGCTGATGGAAGTCTGTAATGCCCGTGGATTCGTTTACGGGATCGTGCCCGAGAAGGGAAAGCCGGTGAGTGGTTCCTCTGATAACATACGGGCTTGGTGGAAGGAGAAGGTAAAGTTTGATAAGAACGGACCGGCGGCAATAGCCAAGTATGAAGCAGAGTGTTTAGCAGTAGGTGAGGCAGAGAATAAACGAAATGGGAACTCTCAGAGCAGCCTTCAGGACCTTCAAGATGCCACTTTGGGCTCTCTCCTCTCGTCCTTGATGCAACACTGCGATCCCCCGCAACGGAAATACCCATTAGAGAAAGGTCTTCCGCCACCCTGGTGGCCATCGGGTAACGAGGACTGGTGGGAAAAGCTAGGATTACCCAAGGGTCAGGCTCCACCTTACAGAAAGCCCCATGATCTGAAGAAGATGTGGAAGGTTGGTGTGCTAACTGCAGTTGTCAAGCACATGTCCCCCAATATTGCAAAGATCAGGAGGCATGTCCGGCAGTCAAAGTGTTTACAGGATAAGATGACTGCCAAGGAGAGTTCAATTTGGTTGGGAGTCTTGAGCCGAGAGGAAGCACTTATCCAGCAGCCAAGTGGCGACAATGGTGTATCTGGTGTAACTGAGATGCCTCCAAGAAGTCGTGGTGGAAGGAAGCAGGCTGTGGCTAGTAGTGACAGTGACTATGATGTTGATGGTGTTGATGATGGTGTGGGTTCTGTTTCTTCTAATCCTAAAGTTGACAGGAGAATTCAACCAGTGAATGCAGGACCTTGTGGAAACCCATGTGATAACCCAAGGCATCCTTCTAATGATAAAGAGCAAAGTGAAGAACAGCCAAGGAGAAAAAGACCTCGTGGGAGATCAAAACCTGTTGATCAAGGGACACCATCTTCTCAGAATGAGCATCTACATGGGGAAGAGAGAAGCGTGGTTCCAGATATGAACCAGGTTGACTTACAGTTGGTTGAATTTCAAATGCAAACAACCCAGCTGGAAAATGATCCAGTTCCATCTTTGAGGCCTTTGGAAGAAGATCAGGATATCCAGCTCCAGTTACCTGAATCTGCGCTTAACACCTTCTCAGACCTTCCTTCCACCAATGAAACAACCTCAGAGAGTATGCTTGTTGGTGACAGACCCTTATTATATTCAATTGTGCAAAATGCTGAATTGCCTCCTAGACCTAGTTACTTTTTCTATGATCCATCAGTAGGAAATAGGCTACATCAGGATAAAGAGCAGCTACAGATATCAATGGCAGATCCCCAGATGATGCCTGAGGAAACAGGATACCATGCACCATTGCTACATGGAAATAGAAATCAGATTGCAGGAGAGGAAATACATCGTTATGGAAAGGATAGTTTCCATAGTGAGCAAGATAAACCCGTTGAAAGCCACTATGGGTCTCCACTTGATGGCTTGTCATTAGATTATGGAGGATTCAACAGTCCATTTTTTGGATTTGATGGCACTAGTTCATTAGATGCTGATTTAGATTTTTCACTTGATGATGACTTAATCCAATATTTCGGAGCATAGTCTGCGGCACCTATTACAATGCAGCATAGAGTGTGAGCAGCATTTCTTTGTGAATATGTATCTTGATCTTGTTGCTCAAATATGGTTGTACTTTTGTTCGTGTCACAGATTACAGGGCGCAGGTTCTACTGTAGGCAGGACAATGGACCTTTTTTAATCCACTGGAATTGCTAATTTGGCCTTACCAGATCCAAAAATTGTAAGTAGTTCGATCAAAAAAGAAAAGAAAAGAAAGAAAATATACAATCTAAAAATTATAATTTCTAGATGGTTATTTATGTTTCAGTTTGCCCTATCATCTTGCAATGTGGATGAAAGGCATGGATTCATGTAAATTTAGTGAATTAATAAGTGCACTCATTGATACTGGACAATAAAAGTCATGATTTTTTTGCCATTTTCCTTGGAGAAGATGAGATCAAATGAGTATACAACTTTTAATTGATAGTTTTTTTTTTTAATATGCTTACTGAAATAGTTATTATCTGTATTGCTCATTTCTCACTTTGTTTTTTTTTTATTATTTATGTACTTTTTTTCTTTGCAACAGATGAATTCAGGGCATTTTGTTTCTCATTACTAGTCTAATAGGGATGCCACATGCATTGACCATTTTATAGAAATGGATTTTTGGGCTTGGAATCATGAATACTGAGAGAGAATTTTTTTGCTTCCAAATGGCTTTATGTGAAGTTGATGGTAAAACTAAGATGCAAGATTGAAGTTCCCTTCACTTTCTTTTGCCAAGGTGTCAAGTAAATCAGTTTCAGAAGTATGCCTGAGTATTCATCTAAGATATTCATCTTTAAGAGAATGACTCCATGATGATTTATTCTATTCAAATTCTGAAAATTCATATGAAGATACAGACAGATGGAAGAGAAAAGAAAGATTTGTATTTGCAAAAGGCTAAGAGAATGGGTAATTAGAACTTCTAGGTTCATAAGGGGCCACATTTGATTGATTCTAATATGCGAAAGATCTACCCCTTTTCTATATTAGGACGCCTCTAAATACACCATTGTATCAAAATATGATGCATATCAGTATTATCCCTGAGACAGTTATAAGAGCAACATTTCTATTTGAGACAGAGTGCTGAGAAATCAAGAAGCAATATATTCAAAACATGGGTTTAGCTGAGATGAAGATGTTGAGATGGATGAATGGCACGACTAAAAGAGAGTATCAGAAATAAGTACATTGAAGTGAACTTAAGAGTAGCTCCAGCTAACGACAAGATGGGGGAAAGTTGACTGAGATGGTTTGATCATGTGTATGGTGACCAGTGACTGCACCAGTGAAGGGTGACTTGGTGCAAGTCGAAGGGTCTAAAAGAGCAAGAGGAAGTCCAACGAAATGTGGTTTGAGGTGGTAATAAATGATTTAAACACATAATCCCACAGAGCATGACTCTTGATAGATCGTAATGGCGGGATATCCAGAACACTGTTCCTTTCCAGGCTTAAATGATTTGAAAAATATTTGGACATTGTGAATGGATGGATTTTGATCCTCAGACAGTAGTCAGACTGGATGTTTCATAGCAGGTTACTATGTGAAACTTAAGTAGCTTGGTTGCTCATTTCAGTATTATTTAATTCTGTACTATGGGTCAGCCCAGGTATCTTTTGGTGCCTATCCCTGTACTACAGAAACAATAATGTTTTTTTTTTTTTTTTTTATCTTTTGATCGGTAGAACATGTATGGTTTATCGGTATCACATTGACAGTTCTTTTCTGCTATCTTCTTTCTCAGGTGAGTTCTGTTTTTATATCATTACCTTGTCTTATGTTTTGATGGCATTTAATCATGAAAAAAGTTTGAACTGATGGGGAGTTGTTATAAGCCCCTAAAAACATATTCTAGGAGGGGGAAAAATCCATACACAGGTTTTGATATGACATAGAGACAATTCTTGGGAGTTAATGTGTCCATCGGGTATTTGATCTTTTTTCTTGTCTTGGTGTATAGCCAAGGAGTTTGATTTGTTTAGTTATAATTTAATTATTTAAAAATTTTGGTTTCATTGATTAAGGAGATTATGAGTTGTAGCATTTAGGTTGGTCAATGACATTGCTGATGCATTTGCTAGGGAAAGGGTGGGAAGACATACTCTTGTTTGGGAGGCCCTTGGTCTCGGGTGTCAGCGATTGGCTACTTGTACATCCTTTTTTTCCTATTTGAGTGTCATCCTTGACCGTAATTGTAAGCTCCTTTGACCTTGAGGTGCAGGGGTATGTATCTCTGTTTTCATTATCAATGAATAGCTCTTGACTGTTGTTATTGATAAAAAAAGGTATGAGTGGCAGAATTATAATTTCCTTTTTTTCTTATTTCTTGATCCTAGAGGGGGTATATCCGACCTATGCTTTGTCTATATACGTATGGGGTGATTTCAGTAAGCAAATAAATTGAATTGTTTTGAGCTTCAGCATCGTGCCGGTGTGGCAAGTATTTCAAGCAAACTCTAGAGTGATTTTAGGAAGCAATGTATTATTTCTCATTTTCTTGATTGTTGAAGCTCGTTATTAGTGATTGGCAATCTTATAGACCATCCTTTATAGCTTTAATTGTGCTATTTCCATGTATTTATATGGTGATGTTCTTGGACCATGAATTTTAATTAATTGTATATTTCTACACCTAAATTTACAGAAAGATGTGTTATCCTCTTGTTACCTATTAGGGCTACTTCTAAGTTGAGTGGCATTGTTTAACCATGTGCAAAGAAGACTAGTAACTGCCAGTGAAAATAATTCGGTTTGATCGAAGCTCATCATAAATATCATCATGTGTTAACTCTGGCCTTGGTAATTGCTTTCCTTGCTTTCTTGTTGATCTGCATATATCTTGTTAATTCTTTCATTATTTGCTTTTGACAAGCTTTGAAAGATACTTATTTTCATTGATAAATTAAAATTATCAGTTATACCAACATATCCTTTTTAATGTACACAAGTTTAATGTCTTGTAGCAAAAACTAAAATGTTTATATGTCTTACTCATTGCTCAATTCTCCCCCCTTATGTTTCATAAGCTTGATGCAACAATAATTATTGAAACTTTGTCTATATGGCTGTAATTGTGTCTGGTTTTGATTAGATCTAGCCACATCCAAGTTCATTCTGCTTATGAAAATTCCTTGTCAAACTTGATTCAAAATCCAATCAAATCTAGGGGTCTCATATTGTATTTGAATCCTATTAGTTTATTGAATTTTCTAATTTTTGGATTTGATCCAAATTTGATAAACCCTCTTGAATTTGATCCAAAATCTGAAGAAAAGAGTTCTAAAAAAATAAGAAAACAAATGATTTTTTTTCCTTTTTGTACATAGAGTAAATTTAAATTAATGGACTTATAAATTATAGCCTCTGTACATGTTACATAAAGATTCAACTTGACTCAGATCTTAATCGAATTGAATAGGGTTATCCATATTTGATCTGTATTATTAAATGGATTTGGATTTCAAAACCCTGATTTTTATTGGTTTAAGTAAACAGACCATCCAAATCCAAACTGATAGGATGAATCTCAAATCTTCAGGCTCTATTGACAACACTATTTGTATATCTCCTTTGTTCAAATATATAGGGATTCTCGGTCTTCTATTCCACTCATCAGGTGTTTTCTTTGTTTTCAATTACTAAGGGAGTAAGGGGGTGTTTGACAATGTGAATATTTTAATTCTCACTTGTTTCCAAAATTGTCATGTCAGAAAAATAAAAGTTCTCTAACCTTGTTTTTGTTTTGAGAAGTGAAAACAAGATGGTTTTGTTTTAAAATAAATCATGTATTTGAAACCATCAAAGTTACGTTTTCTAAAACAAAAACAAAATTTCTCTCTTCAAACTTTTGAAAACAAAAAACACGCAACCAAGAAAATGTTTCTGTGGTGTTGTTTTGAGAAACAATTTGTTTTCAAACCAGATGGCTTTGATTTATTTTTGCAGGATTTTCTACTTGGATGTTAGGTTAATTTTTCTGTTAGAGGTTTAATTTAGTATTTGCTCCATTCTATGCACTAGGGACCTTTTCTCCATGGAACTTCCTCTCTTTCTTTTCTTGTTTCCTTGTCCTTTCAATACAAGAAACCATTCATTATATGGGTTTATAGTCTTTGCAATGCAATATTCTTCATTTCTGATTTCTAGATCATCTGATCACTCCTATATTTGGGGTAACCCTTCGACATTCTCACATTTGTGGGCTTCGAAACAGCGTTTTTAGAAAATTGACCATTTCTATCTTTGAATGAACCAAAGAGGAACTTGATAGGAAAAATATGCAGTAGGTATTATATAGATATTTACTTGTATGTTTGAGGAGATATTGAGATTTATCTATAGAACTATGAATCCTTCAATGGGACCTAGTACAGCCAAACATCCATAGTTAATGTAAACAATGGGGCACAGTTCTCCTAGTTACAACCATAAGAACCCAACATCAAGAGAAAATAGTCTGTTGGGTAATACAACAAAATCACTACAACGGTTTAATTTAATAAACCTAAGAAGATTCCACTGGTAATGCCAGTCAATATAGAAGCCAATAACTCCATTATAACCTTGATAGAGAATACCTAAAATTGTGAAGGAAATGGTTCAAATAGCTTGCAAATACGTAATAATGGACTATTTCTATCTCAACTCTTCCTTCAGAGGATGAAAACTTCCTTTGTTCTCTCTCACCAAAGATAATAACCAAGGATTTTGAACAATTGTTGATCCAGATGGTTGGACCGATTGGCCCAGAAATTGGTCAGGATACTGGTTCCATTTCAGCCCCAAACCATTGAATTGATCAGTGACCTGCTGATCTGGGTGGTTGAACTATCAACCTGTTTGACCCAATCAACAGTTTTTAGGCCAATTTTTCATCTTTAATCTATACTACTTATAAAAGAGCGAGTGCCTCTTCATTCTAGAATTTTCATTAGATGTTTTCTATCCTTCTTGACTAAACATACAATGGACATAAAGAGGACATATCTGTTATTTACTCTTATTTTAGAAATTGCCCACTTATAATTGTTTAAAAACTGCCCACTTGTAACTGTTCAAAAACTGTCCGTAAAATATAAATAGTTTTGTTTTAAAGATACTACAACAAATGCACGTACATGTTTACTAGTTTTTGAAGTGTCACAATTTGATCTGTTCAGACTGCACAGTTGAACTGCTAACCTGGAAATCAGTGGCCCAAATGGTTCTGATTTTGAATCGGTTTTTAAAACATTGGAAATAATGTTGTCTTTCCTCTTCCTCAAAAAGGGGGAAATTCTAAATTGAATAGAATCTCAACTTTCCCCATATTTAAGAGGCTGGTTGATGAAGCCATAAGATAGTAAAAGAGAATCCTCTATAGAGGAAAAAGTTAGTGATATTTTCTTTAACCATTAGTAAGAGAATCCTCTATAAAGGTTAGATTGGACTTCAATTTTGGGAAAATGAGAAGGGTGTTGTTTCTTGTTCTTTATGGTTAAGTTTTCTTCTTTATCTCATGTGGACTACCCCTTGATATAGGATCATCTCATTGGTCATTGGTCGGTATAAGGAAATCATACAAACAGACGGCCTAAGTAAACTAAGGAGTTGGTGTTGGACAGCTTGACAATATCCTAAATTCTCATAATGCTTTTAAAACCAACATGGGAATAGAACCATTTTTTTACAAGTGGTGGGTCAGCTGTTCAACCATTTAGGTTAAATGGATCAATTTATAGTATTATAAATTAAATTAAAATATTAAAAAATATATAATTAATACATGTAAAAAAACTTAAGTATGTCTCTAATATTATATTTATCATATTAAATAAAAAAATAAGTGTGATAAATGAGAAGTAATGATTAAAAATACAAAAGAAAAGAGCAAATTTCTGAGTTATAATCCATTAGCCGAGTTAAATGGTTTAATTGGTCGAAAAGCTGAGTTCAATAAGCCCACCTAAACCTGAGCCAAATTTAAGTATATCAAATTTTAATTTGGGCTGGACCTGGGTAGGGTATATTGGTTATATTGGGTTGGGCCTGCATTGACTTTAACTCCGGCCGGACCTGCCCAAATTCATTACCAGGGAAAAAGAATGGAAGAATGTTTGCATACCAATGCATTGGGAAACTCCACTTTTGCAGTGTTTGGAATCTCAACTGTTGGGATAAATTTGAATTCACGGTGCAACTGGAATCGTTAATTGTGGAATATTTGGATTCCACACACTGACCATTTCTCCGTTTGGTACTATGGCAGATTTTAACCTTTGGAATTTTGCACATTGATAGTCATGATGCCGGAAAGGCTTTGTTGGCAGGAAATGACTCACAATTGTGTGGCCAGCCTGCAAAAGTGGGCCATGCCAGCCCGGCAGCCCACATTATACTTACAACTGGACTATTGTCTATTGGTATTGGTGTAGTATATATATATATATGTGTGTGTGAATATATATTTAGCAATAAATAGTGCATAAATATGTTTTAGATATGTTATATTTATTATTTTATATTTAATTTATGTTTTTTAATTTTTTATTTACAAAAAATATTAGAAAATGCAATTTGAGGCCAAAAGGGTTTTTTATGCAAAAATAGCAGGATAGGCACTTTGAGACGCAGATCTCAAAAAGTTATTCAAAATATAAAAAAATCACCCCAATCGAAAATCGGAGTGCAAAGTTAGGGCTTTCGAAAGTTTGCATGCATTGAATGTACAATCCACGACYTAATCACCAGGTCGAAAAGGGTCAATGGTTGAACACCGTTCTTGACCAGGTTAATGTTTTTTGACTATTTGGCGGGTCTTAATTGAATTGGACCTAGAATTTTGCCTCGGTGATGGTTTGAATGATTTGACTGACCAAGTCGGTGGCGGATTGACACTGGTCCAATCTGAGTCCGACCTGACCCATTTTTGGACTTTGGGCTAAGCCTAGGCTAGAAAATTCAGACCTGATCTAAACTTGGCTTAGGCTTTGGGGTCTTGGGTCAATCCAGCCCGAGTCCACCTGACCAAATATATAAATAAAAGTTTTATATTTATATAAAAATAACTTCTTTTAATTTTATATACATATATATGTATATATGTACATTTGTAAATGACATATTTACAATCAATTTCACTCTTAAAATTAGGCTATAAAACTCATTAAAAAATGACTATAAATCCAACCAACCTACCCAAACCCAACTAACTTAGCCTGGCTCAGCACAAGCCCAACCCAAATTGTAATGGGTTAAGCTTGGGCTGCTTGGATTGGGCCTGATTTTATAAACTTGGAATTAACTTTGGACCAGATCTGAGCCCGTGATTTGCATCTTCAGGTTGAGCTTCAACCCGATCCAACCCGTCCCCGTTGCACCCATAACCACTGGATTACTTTGATCCCGAGACTGCTATCAATACGAGTCGGATCAAATCGTACGAAAAAATGTTTTCTTTGATAATCCATGATTCTGTTTTTGAAACACTCGGGCCCACATGGTGTCATATTAACGGTCTTCAAGGCGTTCGTAATGCCGTCAGATTTGAACTAATCCGTTGTCCTCCAGTCCTCTGTTCTGTAGAATGACAAAAATAGTCTCTTTAAGGCCTAAGGGTGTGTGTACTGTGTAATTAAGCTTTCAACCAGGGGCATTTCGCATGGGGGAAAAGGACAAAAGTTCGATTCCCGACGATGATTACGCCTCTTATTCAATGATTGGCCACATCTCCACGTCACCCCCAACGTCCGGGGCGTGTCTCAGAATCGTAATGTTCACCGTTCACGCCACTCCCATCTGGCGTGGCCCAATCATACCAGCTCATTTAGCACGTGCCAAAGAATCTTTTCAGAAAAAACGAGACCATTCATTTTTTTAATTTTGATTCCATGCATCTCACGTAACTAGGCACTTCTGTTGTCAGATTGGAATCTGATACCCTCCCCACGCTACCATTGGAGTAAATTCCAATCCAGCCGTCAAACGTGGCCCCCGTGTATAACGGCTGCTTTATTAGGTCGCCTCTGGCCACTAGCCWCCTTTTCCCTTTTCTCTTTTTGAATCATCAAAGAGTCTGCTTAGTCCTCAGTCACCTTCCCTGCTCCCTCACCCTTTTTCACTTTCTTTATTCCTAGTAAACGGCATGGCGTCTGTCTGAATCTGAAGAGAGAAGGCCTCAGAAAACTCTATTAAACTCTCCTCCTCTGAAAGAGAGCCCAGGAAAAGCTACTCAAATTCACGTCTCCTCAGTGTTCTCTCTCTCTCTCTGCTGCTACTTTGGCAGAGCTGATGGCCATGTCCAGAGCCAGAGGAACAACAACCACAATGTTTCTCACCTGCCTATTCATTCTAATGGCGCTTCTGTCTCCGCTTATTCAAGCTTCCCGTTCCAGTAAGTCCTCTCTCTCTCTCTCTCTCTCTCTCTCGCTGTCTCTCTCTTGACACGATTTCTTCGTTTTCAGGTTTTAATGGTGAAAGAATATGGGCAGGAAAGAGAACAACACTGGTATTGAATATTGACGAAAACCAGAAAAAAACATATCATCCTCTCGTTGATTCTTGTTCCACTACTGAAATGTTCTTTTCTTGATTGTCTTTTTTTTTTTGGATTTTCAGGTTAGCAAGGTTCCCAATGCCCACTTGTTTACTGGATATCAGAGACGAGATTCAGGTATTATCTTGGACTCAGAAAGGCAAGTTCCGACGGGCCCTGACCCTCTTCACCACAACCAACACCCCTTGGGACCTTGAGGGAAAGATAGAGAGAGATCACATACTGAAATTATATATGAATCTGATGATGGAATCCCACCATTTACCTCCTCTTCTTTTTCTTCTTCTTCTTTAACTTATTAGCTGCTTCCGTCATATACTCTATGAATAAGATCATCGAAATATAAATTAAGGCATCTTTGATGCCCAGTTCTTATTTCTTCTCTTTCTTAATATTGTTACAGAGATAATGTTATTGGTCTCTGGTTTTGTCTGTTGTTTTTCTTTTTAATATTGTTATAGAGAGAATAATTTCTGTTACACTGTCTCTTATACAACACAGTTGGCTCTCCTTTTGTATGTTTTGGACAAATTGAGGTGTGTGGCTGCAACCAAGTTCTGGTTTTCTTTTGGTGGAACTTAAGCTATGGTTCTGTCTCAGGCAGAGCAAATTAAAATTGGTAGTCACTTAATTTAATTATCTAACGAGTCAGGATTCTTACACGTGGCAGTATAGATAGCCCTTGAAAGGGCTCCCACCATTCTCCTGGGGATTCTTAAATTAAATTATCAGTGGAAATCTCCGGCTGCTACCAGGCTGATCTATGGTGGAGAATGGACATGCCAAGAGGGTTTGATTTTTGACGACTCCAGATCTCTTGCCCACACACTTTGCCCAAGTCTACCCACAACACACTACCCCTGTCAATTGGGAACATCTCCTCTTGCATAATACTATTCAGGAGGATGGGATATTATTCATGTGTGGCTGCAATGTTATGTGGGTAGACGTGGCAGAGTTTGTGTGAACAGGAAATCCAGACTCATTTTTGTGGGATGGTCTGAATTGGTTAGACCATGCTATCTAGAAATTTGGATTTCATCCTCACAAAACCGTTCTGTTCTCGCACCGTCGTAGCCTTTTGCAGCCATTCATTGAAAATATCTCTGTATTTGTATCTTTTTATTCATAGAAAGATATTTCTATCTCATTATTTCAATACGATTGCAAAAATGTTCCCAATTGTTCTTTTCTTTTATTTTCCCCTTTGCTATTTTTCAAATGAGTTTTGATTTCCTCCTCAGATAGTCTTCCTCCCACCCACCTACAGTAACTTGCAGTGGCACATCAGGACTATCTTTATGTTTTCATTCATGGAGAAATGCTTCTAATGCACCTCGGAATAATAATAAGGTAGATGTGAGGAGGAAATTCGGATGCATCAGGAATATCTTTTGTATTGTATGTCCTCACTCCTGGACATATATGTTCCCAATGCACCACTGCAAGTGCTGTGATGTGGGTGTAAGCCTGTAAGGACCATTTTGTAGGGAGGTAATTAATTAATCCGGATTAGTTTCAATTGGGGTTATGATGCAAAAGCCTTGAGCATGTAACACCTGTTTGGGAAGGAGACCGGATCTGCTCCTCACACATGGCGCCTCACATCGGTCTCACAGGCATATCCCATCATACATTGGAAACATCTCTTATACTTATATGTTATTATTTATGTGAGATGTTCCCAATGCACAGTGGGATGTATCTGTAAAATCATTATGAGGCACCCTGTGTGTGTGAGGAGCAGATCCCAATTCTTTGGGAAGGCTTTTGACTATTTAAAGGGCCCACATGAATAGCCAATAAGTTATGTTTGGAGAAAAAAAAATGAAGAGCCTAAATCTGCTGTTAATCAGTCATTTGAAGAGTGATTCACATCTACCTCTTTGAATAACTATTAGATCAAGCTGGCCTGTTGCATCAGAGGCAATGTAATGTCTATTCCAAGTTGTATCTACATTAAAATGCTGTAGATAGAATCTTTGTATTGTTTTTGCTGATGTGGCAGTTGTTTATGTTTCTATATTTTGACCAATACCTAAATCACCAACAAAAAGGCAATAGCTTATTGGGCCGTTTGGAAAATGTTCTTAGGCAATTCGGCAGGAATTCTTCTCATTTCCAACAGCAGATTTCTCACAAAAGGGAATAAAATTGGATTTTAATATCCATGTTTGGTTGGCATACCCATGTTTCATTGGGGTCGCAATGCAGTGCTATGCCTCCACCATATTAGAACTCACTAAAACATTTTGAGGGGTTCGAGAACATGACTGGTTTTATTTTTGAAAACAAAAACAACTGCTACATCAACAAAACATATATATTTCCATGTTTATTGAAACTTCTTTGTTTTCATTCGTTCAATTTAATTTAATTAAAAAAAAAATCTATGATGTCAAAAAGACATGATACCATGATGAAATAAATTAAAGTTAAATAGAGTGGTGTTGTTTTATCAAATCATAGAAAGGGAAAGTTGAAAATCACCAATGGAAATGAACACAAGGCATCCATGTTGCCAATGGTTCGATTTAGTTTGTGTTCATAGTTTGTAAGTAGATAGCATTTATCATGTGGTTGTTTCCTTTGGGCATAGGGTTGTTAGCTCAGGAAACAATCCTCAATATTTAAATAATGTGTTTTCACTATTTTCAAAAGGGTAAATTATAGATAGGTACCCTGTACTTTGGGGTAGTGACACTTGAGAGATTAAACTTTCAACTGCCATGCAACCGTTTAGTACTCTAAACTTTTAGAAATATACACTTGAGTCCAATTCTGTTAAAATTAGCAATAAAATTATGAAAATGCCCTTATTCAAATTCTCTTTTTCATTTTCTTTTGCCTTTGGATGCAAACAGTGGTGGCAAAAAACTTTGGTGGGTGGTGCATCTGTAGGATATAGAAACCAACATGTAGGCATTGCTTGAAAATCATTCAGGCTTCATTAGAGAAACTCAAATGTTCTCACTTGTTTCTGGATTCTTTTATTAGATGCAAACTTTAGTTGCTTTGTTATTCTATGGATCGTCTTTTCTTTTGTGTAACCACTAGACTGTGTTCAAAAGGAGAATCGAAACATGGGCATTTTAGTAATTTCACCCTTAATCTAAATCCAATTTAATAAATGTATATTTCTAAAATGTCATACTTGAAAGTTCAAACCCTTAAGTGACACTACCCCAATAGTATAGGGTACCAATTTGTAATTTACCCTTTTCAAAATCTTAATACAGTCTGGCTTAAAGAAAAAATAGGAAACCAATCATTTTTTTTGTTTTTTATGTCCATGTTCATTATTTTATTTTCAAGACTTGGTTGTACATATGATAACATCAAGGCCCCATGTGCTTTTCGGTAAGTTACTTATCTGGGTAGATGCACTTACATGGGTAAGTTTTTTCTAGAAAACACTTACTTGGGTAAATGCATTTTATCCAGGTTCTTTTATTTCCCAGGTAAATAAGATGATGACCATTTTAGCCATAAAAAATCATTATAAAAAGGGACAATTTTGTCCCATCCAAGTGTTGACAACTTTTCCCCAGATGGAAAATTTGTAGGGAGGAATCTTAATATAGGGGAGGACGTAGCTCGCTTTGCCCCAAAATCAAAGTACAAAACACACAGCTTCACCATCTCAACCCATCCCTAAAAAAGTACATGCAATACAACCAAGAACAAAGAAAACTAACCTAGGAAGCCTTGGGTAGTCTTCTCTAAAAAGATTCACGGTCTCATGTGGAATACTTAGCAAAGAGTTGCAAGTAGTGAAACACTTTAAATCAATTCCTTTGTTGGCCAAAAAATCTATACAATCTTTTCCTTCTCTGGGTACATGTGGAAAAAATATTTATGGTTGAGATCATCCTTTTGATTTCACGCAAGACAGACTATTTTGCAGGAGGAGAGATATTTCCAAGAAGGATTTCTACTAGGCATTTATTATCACTCTCCACTTTTACCTCCCTTATTCCTTTAGAGAGACATAATTTAATCCCATCACAAAGGGCCAAAGCTTCAGCAAGAATTGAAGAACCATGACCATAGTGGTTATGAAAACCAAAAAAAAAAAAAGCACAAGAACCATTTCTCACAACACCACCTCCTCCGCTTACACCCAGATTCCCATGAAAAGCTCCATCAACGTCTAGTGAATGGTGATCCTCTTAACATGCTTGATAGGAATATGAAGCACATTTAAGATATAAGTGTTGCTTTTAGAGGATGGGCTTGCTTGAATCAAGTTTAAATCCATAAGCCACTTGATGCTCCTTCTAATGATTGTTGATGCAAGGACCCCTTTGCCTTCAAATCTTCAACTGCATCTTTCTTTCCATATTAACCATATTATAATTGAGGGGGGATTTTAAAGGAGGTGATGAACTTGAGAGTCATTATTAGCAAGATTCCACCATATATAAATTCTATTAATAATATGTTGAGTTAGAATTATTGGAACATTGAACAGGTCACTATAAGATCTTCATTAGCAAACAAATGGTTAAAGCTTTTGATACAATGCTCACCACAACAACATTTAGAAGCTAGCTGGATCCCTTTCTTTATAATCACATCATCAAGAGGTAAAGAACCATGAAAAAATCTCCGAACAAAAATGGATATTTTATTAGGAAGGCCCACTTTCCAAACATATTGAAACCAATTTACAGCATTATCATGGACCCTAATGAGATTCCAAGCTGAAGAAAATAGAGAAACCACTATTTGGGTTTATGTTCCAAATGAGCTTATCATCTTCATCATTAAAATGACTTTCAAATTTCTAGCTAAATCCACAACGAATTGAGGAATAGAATCAACCAACTCAAAGCACCAATCACCATTAACACTTAAAACTTGGTTGACATTGAAATCTTGAAGATTCTCATTATCTAATTAAAAAATAAGAGGGCCAAGACTAGTCCAACTATCATACCAAAATGAAACTTCACCTTTCTGTAGTCCAATTATCATACTAGGTGGAAGTTTACTTATCCACTTGGGAGAAAATAAATTTTCTGTAGATCCATATAAGTTTGAAAAAAGAAAATGGGTTTGTTGATCAACAGAAACCAAAATCCAATTGACCAATTTTCCCCACTCTCAAAATCCAAAAAATGAACAGACCCTAAGTGATAAAGCAAGTTCGAAAGCAATCTCTACTATGGAAAGTAGTTTCTAGTTCCTTCTTTTTCATTGTTTATTTTTGAAGACAAGAATGATTACTTCATTAGTTTCCAAAATTTGAAATTGGAATCTTGATTAATTATATAATTACAAATGGAGTACTTGGTACTATTGTTGTTTTTTTAGAAAAATGCTGCCAACTCAGAGCCATGTAGGCATTTTTTAGTGTAGAGAATTGCTTTATATTTGGTTAATGTTTTATTGTATATGTTTGGTACCATTGTTGTTTATTGGAGAGGAAGGGGGAGTGTTTATTTGATAAACACTTACTTTAAATGCTTTTTGTTCATTTGTTTGATTTGGCCTTTTTGGGACGTTTCAAGAAACAACCCATAAAGTTACTTTACAATTCAGCAAAAATAAATGTTTCCTCGTGGTTGACTATTTAGTGGCCTATTTCAAGAAACTGTCATATGGGTGATTTGGTGTCACACTTTTACTTGATATTTAGGAGCCATTGAGTCGATTCAATGGTCCAAATTACCCATGCTTGCACATATGTACTTTTACAGTACATATTTGTATTTTTACTTCAAAAACATTCAACAGCAGACGTGTAAATCAAAAACACGAGAAAACAAAAATGTATAAATCAAAAACATTCAGCATCATATGTACAAATCAAGGACATTCAACATCATAATCTGTGAACACATCCAAATATAATGACAAGAGGGAATCTTCACTCCACCGAAGGAAGCTTCACTCAACATCGAAAAACAAGAAGAAAAAGAACAAAAGAAAATAGTGACTGAAATACATCTCTTTAGCATGTTGGTTTGCCAACCAAGTAAAATTAGATCTTGAAACCAATGGGCACAAGTGAGAATAGCCAAAGATAAAAGAGGGAAACAGTCAATTATAACAACATCATAATCATCAGGAAATAGGAATCTCAACGTTCAGAGGAAGGGGACAGCGAATATACTGTTCAAATCGGCAAGAAACAACAAAAGTTTGCGGGGGATTAACAGTGTATGAAGCACGTTGTCAGCGTCAAGGTGGGGGATTGATGGTGTCAATGGCGAATTTACCGGCGTCCACAACCTCCGGTCAGCGTGAGAAGAAGCACTCTCTCTACAAGTTCGACAGTCTGCAGCTATCCTCTCTCGATAGGGTTTGGGGCAGGTTTTTTTCCTTCTAAAATGGTAGATTCGCGATGCATGGGACCAGAAATCTCAAGTGCCACATCAGCTTACATGTCGGTGCCACATCAGTTATGCATTTCACGAAACGTCTTGGAAGAAGCAAGAATTTAACGCTTCCCAATGACTCCTCTCATGAAAATCAATGAAGAAACATTTATCAATGTTTTCTCAATAAACGATTGCATCAAACACTGATTTCAAATCCAATGAATATTTATCGAACCAAATGCTGATGTGGCAGCATTTATATTGAGAAAATTCCTACGAACCAAACATCCTCATTATCTTTTTATTAGAAAACGGCTTTTTTGAGGTTTGTTGTGGGGAGAAATATTTTTCCTCCATGGTGCCTATCGAAACTTACGTGTATTGAATCCTAAATATATACATAAATAAAAAAAATTGTTTTTAGAATTTTGTGCAGGTGTATTGATTTAACAATAAATCTTTCTATTCTTGGCATTATTACATTTTATTAGGAGAATGATCATTCAGCCTAACATCAGGATTCATAGGCCCAAATTACAGTTGGAGTGGATGCCAGGTCAGAATTGATGCCAATTTATGGGTGAGCATTGGTGTATAAAATAGGAATTTTTTGACATTTTGAATATTTATAGGTCTACAATTAAATTCAGAAATCTGCATTGAACCTGTCCGTAGTTTTCCGCCTATTCGCATCATAATTTGTTCGGCTTACATTAGGGTTGTAAATGATAGGTAATTGTCTGAATATTCAAGGCTGGTTCAAAATCAATCCTTTTAAAATTGGACCAAATATGATCCACCCCTATCCATTTTTTTAAAGCCACCCTATTCTATTTGATTCCACCTAAATGTGTATGCTCATATATACTTGTACCTATTAGTAAAGTTGGTTTGGTTGTTGCAGTCTTATTAAATTGTCATAAGTTCAAGTTTCATACAAGTAATTCACAGAATATAATAGAAAATTTATTTTTAATTCATTTTATTGCTAATATATAGTACTTTGATCATTTTTAGTTTAATTCATTCATACCATCCAAATATCCAATTGCAATAGGGATTCGATCTGATACGATATAGATATGATGGATAAGATCCGATTTAAATTCGAATACAAATGAATTAAACATACATTTATTTATATCCGATTTGATTTGATCTACTTGCAGCCCTAGCAGGATATTAATCTTATAATCCAGTCTACATGTTTTTTGTTTTCAGTTACTAGATCCATATATTAACAATATGAACTCTATTTTGATATGTGGTCTTGGTCTTAAAACAAAATTATTTAATAAAATATCAACATTGTCTGTTGATAGAACTTAGAAGGGAATCCAAAGGGTGCAAAAAAAAAAACCTCTGAAGAGATTGGTCTGAGGAAACATTATAGATAAAAAAATTGAGTGATAATATTTGATAACAAAGTTATAATAATAAAAAAGAAAACTACTGAAGCAATCAGTATTCATACTATTAAATGGAAAGAAAAAAATTTGATGTGGAATTTTCTAAGAAGAGACTTTGTAATGCAAACGTTAGCTTCAATGTTTGATCTCATTCGGTTGGTAGGGATAGATAGTCCATTGCATTCACCTATTTTTTTAATTCCTGTATTCAGTGAACAATGGAAAAGGAATTCCTTAGAGTCAACTAATGTGAACATTTGAGGTTTATATGATGCAGTTCAAAATCTTCCAAAGTCGGTAAGGAAGCTGCTAGGCAGCCAAACAACACTTAACAGGACTTCTGGTTTAAAATTAATAATAAATGGAATAAATAAATAGCTAAGATGGGTGTTTGTCAATGTAGACGATTTTGTTTTCATTTCCAGATCAGCAAATTTACTGATGTGGCAATTGTTTCTGTTTTCAAAAAACTATTATACACATTGGGGAGCACCCCACAAGATGTGAAAACAACCTTTCTTTCAATTTAACCTTTGATATGATATGGGGTGGATTTAGGGGTGCAAATGGGATACTCGATTTGAAGAGTTGACACTTGAACTGGGCCTGGTCCATTCAAATGCTCAACTCATGCCTGGATTGGATAGTATATTATTGTAATCAGAAATCTACTTAACCCCTTATATGCATTCTTCCCAAATGGAGCCTAAGGGTATAAGTCCTGTTTGGTTCGTAGTCAGAATCAGAATTGGATTTGAAATTGAAATCCTTCAGAGTCAGAATTGGAATGGTTTATTCCTATAGTCTGTTTGATTTAGACAGGAATGAGAATGAAAATTAGAATCAACAGGAATGAGATTTCATTCCCAAGAGAGGAACAGCGAATGGCCATTCTCTCAAATAGGGAAATACCATTTCAGTAGAAATGGGAATAGGATTTCGATTCCACCCAACGAAACAATTAGAATCGGAATAATCCATTTTATTTTGATTCCAGACCTCTATTCCTACGAAGCAAACGGGGCTGAGTATCAGATTTGAAGAATTTACTTTATGTTGGGCCCAGGAAAAATACTCAACCATCCCAACCTAAACCATTTACATTGGAAAATTCCTCCCCATTCAAACTCAAAAAGAAAAAAAAAAAAAAAAAACTAATTCACATTAGTAATCTAAGTTTCAAATGTATGAGATTTAATACTTGACAAAGGGGTTTGAGCTGAAATTTGTCCATGGGCCTTCTTAGGCCCCGATTGGCAACATCAGCCCCGAGTTTGTCTGACCCAATTCAAAAGTTCAATGATATAAACTGCAAACATCAGAGGTCATAACTACAATTGTATTAGTGCAAACTTCTAAACAAACTAGTAGTAAACAAAGAAGTTCAAGTGTTGAAAGTTTGACAAATTAGCACAGAATGCATGGGCCTTTGACAGAACTGACGGTCGACATTGATTTTCTAAGTAGCACTTGTTAAACATGATACATGACGTTGAATCTACCTACCACTCGATGGGCCCACCCGGTGATAGTGCGATACCTCTCATGTCAAAAACACAAAAGGAGGCCCGGCCCGATCAGGTGACCGTAGCTGTCCAACTGGCCCGATCCATTTGGATGGTCAAAAGAATTTGTGGAAAAATCCAGTAATTTTGGTCCGATGAATGTCATTTCATTCAACAAATTTGTCAACATAACAACATGAAGTGAAGCTATCAGTATCACAGTATGGGGGGAAAGTGGGTAAGGAGTGATCACGGGATGGGTATTGTACAGAAGTGAGAGTACAAAAGTTAGACAAGTGAGGGCAGATTGATAAACCCTAGAAATAATTGAAGGAATATGATGGTATTATATCTCTTAGGACCAGAAACAATTTACATTGTCAAAATCTCAGTGGAACAAATGGAGTCTTTCATAAATGTTAGGTGGGAAGTTTGAAATTGGAACTCGTTCTAGCCTTCAAGGAAGGAGCTTCAATCATATGGTGTCATTGGAAACTAGAAGATTTTGTTGGTGGGTCAATTATTAAAAATCGCTTTATTTGCCACATTAGAGAGCATTATTGAGCTCAAACTTGGCCTCTTGACCAATGAGGAGTTGTGACCTACATGTGGATGGATACATTAAAGCTGTGTTTGTTTAAGGCCTCGTTCGCTTTTCGGTAAGTTATTTATTCAGGTAAATGCAGTTACCTAGGTAAGTATTTGTAGAGAAATACTTACCTGGATAAGTGCATTTACCCATGTTCTTTTATTTCACATATAAACAAGGCAATAACCATTTTATCTATAAAATTCTATTATTAAAAGGGGCATTTTTGTCCCATTCAAGTATTGGCAACTTTCTCCCTACGTGGGAAAATTATTTACCCACTTAGGAGATGGTATCACTTACTTGGGTAAGTGATACCAAGGAAAATAGGTCCTCACAAAATCTGAAAAAAAAAATATGGGATTATCTTTCCCCCCAAAGTCCACAAAAAGAACACCCCCTAAAAGAGAAACCAGGAAAATTAAGGAGGGGAAAGGTAAGGAAACCTGTACAACTTAAGAAGGCTATATGGGTATTGGTATCATATGATATGTATTGATTTTTCACCTAATGGATATGTTTCATATTAATATTTCATTGATTTTAATGTTTTAATTAATAATAAAAGACCTAACATTTCCACTGTTAAAATGTCAAATAAAAAATTAAAAAAATTAAAAAATAGCACGACCGGTTAAAGATTTTGGTAAATTGAATTTTCATATCTAAAATATCAATACTTTGAACCTTGATAGGTAAAATTTTTCTGAATAAGTGGGTTTAAATTTTGAAAAGAATCAGAAGAAACCATGAGAATGAGATGGGTTATCAGTTGGGGTGTGTTTTTTGTGGACTGAAATTGAATGATCATTATGCATTATTCAGGAGCTGTCCTGCTGGAGCTGCTTTATATAACGGGATACATAACCAATCATGAGTGAACACATCAGTACCGTTCTGTATGAATGGGCTACAGCGGTGCGAGCAGGAGACCCCGAGTATCTAGTTGGTACCTCTAGCTTAGGGACCCCTTTTACTAAGGGGTCCATTAATTATATAAGCTAGCTTTAGGCTTGAGAATGTAGGCCTCACAATCTCCCATTATGTGTGATTTATGGATGTTTCAAAAGTCCTAACAAGTTGGTTTGAGTCGGTTGTAATACAAGTATAGATATCTACGGTGTAAATACATATAAAATAATACAAAATACAAGGCTTTACACTCTAATATTTGTATTTGTACTCCTTCCAAACTGAGCGTGAAAGAAAGAAAAAGAAAAATAGATTGTTTTAGAGTAGGTTGAGATGGTGAGAAAGTATGCTTTGTCTTTGAATTATGAGGCAAGGTGGACTGCATCCTTTTTTTTTTGTTGTCGTTTTTATTCTCTTTTGACAATGACTGACCAATAAAATTTAAGCTGACCACCACTCCACCTGGAGTAAACTTAGGGGTTAAAGAAGGGTAATTTATAGATTATTATCCTGTACTTTGAGTGTAGTGGCAATTACCCCCTGAACTTTCATTAGCGGCAAAGACCCCTTAAACTTTCAGTTTAGTTTTTTCTTTTTTTCAATTTCTATTTGTTACTGGATTAATTGACATCAATTACATGTTATGTTTGTTGCAATTCCAGGATTTTATAGAAGTTTCTTGGTTTTTTTATTGCAATTTCCATAATATAAAAATTTCTTGAGTAGGTATTTTGATAAATCAAATAATTCTTTGGTCATTCAGTTTAACGGAGAGGGGGGTTTTTATCTGAATCTAAAAGTTTAGGGAATAATTGCTACTACCCAAAAATATAGGCTAATAATCTGTAATTTACACTTAAAAACAAGAGAGGTTAGATACAACCTCATTTGATGTGGGCACCTTCGTACTTCCATTTTAATGGCCTTGGATGAAGGTGTGGAATCTGAATTTCGGCTGATTTGTTGTAATTTGAAATCTTTACGCAGGCTGTTATTTAACTTATTTTGTGATCTGTCTCGAATGAATTTCAAATGCTGAGTATTTTCGTTTTGGAATTGTTTAATATATTAGTCATCTTTGGAATATTGTGTCGATCAACTTCTTTATGATGGATAAAGTTGAAGTTGGATTTTTCTATGGTGGCGGCACAAGTAAGGTGTTAATATGTCACAATCGAAAAGCCCACCGATGGCGACTATTTGATCGGTTATATGGAAAAATAGAAATTTCAAGATAATATGACCCACTAAGAATGTCAGGAAATAAAAGAATTGATTGAACAATTGCAATTCTTATATTCATGTTTTCTTTCCTACAAAAGACGAGAAAGGAAGAAAGATTATTATTATTATTATTATTATTATTTTTTTTTTTTTGGGCGGGGGAGAAATGAGACAAGAAGGTTTTAAGCAGGGGGAAATGATTTATCCTGGTAAATTCATGTATTCATATTCTTTTATCGAAAAATATTAGTTGAATAAATGAAATAATTTTTAAAAAGATTCCTAAGCAAGGTTCAAAGCACGGGAAATATCATGTATATCAGAAAGATAATTTTAATAAATGTATTAGAATACATCTTGAAGAAAAATTAAGATATGCATAGATACACTTGAAAACAATTTGATAAAGCTACAGAAGCAACTTAATTCAGTGTATTCAAATTGCATCCGTTGTAATAGTGATTGCTTAGTTTCCTCTACCAAGTACCACCAACCACGCTGATGCCGATGGGTGGAATAGATGGTTGGTTTTTTGGTTCATTAATCTCTGGTGGCATACAAATATAAATAAATATACATATACTATAAATACATATAAAATAATATAAAATACAGATTTTTGCATTTCATATATTTTAGTTTGTACTCCTTTCAAACTGACCCTATATGATTTCTTTTCTTTTAATTGTTAGGGGAGGAAGGGGGCGTAGTTAAGCAAGGGTTGATGGGAGGTCTACTGATCTAATCGCACGGAAAATCTGCAATTACACAGATTTATTTATCCTGTGCTTCAATTATATGGAGGGCCACCAAATAACCATCTCAGCTTCTATGTATCATTAGCTGATATTAAAAATTGGGAATCAGTCAGGTGATCAGTTTCATTTTACCCCATAATCGTTATTCCCCACAAAACTATTGATTCGGACAGTTAAACCATTCAAACCATTAGATTGTTCAACGGTTTGATGGTTTTTTAATTTTTTATATTTTTTTGTTAGAATAGGCCATCTATTCAATTTGAACAATTGGACCGTTCAACCCGAGAACCGAACCCCTTACCGGTTCGTTGTGCAGATTGGTTTTAAAAGCCTTAATATGGCCTTATAAATTGTCATATTATAACTATAGATTAAATACATCAAAGGATAGGTAGAGACAAAGTGAACATACAGAACACAAACATGCATGTACACCCAATGCAGTTAAAAGTTGAAACAGAAACCCTAAAATCTCTCTCTAAAAAGATAGATATTCATAGAGAAAAAAAGTTGGATGATGATGGTGGGCGACTGGCGTAGAGGTATTAATATCCATCATCCTCCCCCAACCCCTAACCACCCAAACCAAATAAGATTCCTTTCAGAAGTGAATAAGTGGTAGAAGTTTCTAATTTTAACAAATCATTTATCCGTTCCACCAAACTTCGCATGAGATTCCCTGCCTAACCATCTTTTACTCTAGATAACAGGGGGCAAATTCATTTATCCCGTTCGTTTAGGAATCCATCTCCTTTCAGGTGAGATCACATATGTGTCCCACATAGGGCGCCCCATAAACGTCCTACATATACATCTCAGCATGCATTGGGAATATTTCCTGAAGTTGTTAGTGAGAGATGTTCCTAAATGAAGGTCAAAGACCTATTTCTTGAAGCACGTTCAATAAAAATCTCCTAATCTAAAACACCTTAAAATTTTATTAACCATCATCAAAAGGGAAGTTCTTACAACTTGAAGGGATTAGAAGATCTAGAGATAGACAAAAACAACAACATAAATAGAAATAGTAAAAAATGATTTTGATGCTACTCAATCCGAGGTGGTACATGAACTGAGGAGAGCAACTAGATATTCCTTGCCAATAGGGCAGAGCTGAGGTGGAAGGACAGAGCTGCACTTTAAGACCTATGATCAAGAAAGATGTCAGAGGCCCGAGGAGTTATCCCCGGGTAGGTACTCCGACGCTCAAGTCAGTAGGAGGTAGCAGAAGGTCAGTCCAAGCAAAGAGAAAGTACGGGTGTTAGAAGTTGGAATTCCTTACCTTGAGTATGGAATACCATTTTACAGTCGAAGATCCGTTTCCTGATTGGGTTGGGCTTTCGGGGTTATTAGGATGAGGTTAACCGCCGAGTTATTTAGGATAGAGTCCTAATCCTCGGTGAAGTTGTCTTCCTTATTCCTCTTTATCCGTAGTTACACTTATCTACGTGACGTGTAGCTAACGTGGCTGAGAGGATAAGATGGGGGCCACAGTAATAGCGTAGCCCAGCTTAGGTTGCGGAGTCAATGTATGCCGCGGAGCAGGCTGAGCTATGCTGACGTGGTCGGGCTGATCAAGCGATGATTGAGCGGTCACGTGTCTCCCTGGACCAGCTCATCCATGACCCGAACACCACTCCCCTAGTTCTAAAGTCAAGGCACAAAGTGTTCGGCCGAGGTTTCGTGCGGCGGGATGCTTTGTTCCTCGGCTTAGGAACTCCAAGTTGAAGTCTGGTTGAACGTCTAGTCCGCTTGATGTTCCTTGGTACTTGCTAGAATTTGAGGTCCAGGCAACGTGGGGTGCGGCCGAGGAATCCTTCAATCACTGGTTGTAGAACTCTAAGGATTGTAACTTCAGAATCCAAACACCACTCCCCCAGTTCTGGAGCTTAGGAGGGGGAGTGCTCAGTCGAGGTGTTGTGTGGTCATGTACCTCAGCGGGGCACCGAGGTGTTGGGCCAAGCTTCGAGCTCTAGGTCTTCCTGATGGTGCCGAGGAAGGGCTCTTCGTTCCTCGGTTGAAATGCTGCTTGGTTGCCTAGTTCGGACAAGTGCCAAGGATGGACTTTTCAATGCCCGGTGATACTGCGCCGAGGGGGGGTTGAGCTTCGATGTCGAGGTCTCTATGATGCTCGATGACGATATGCCTGCTGAGCTCCAAAGTCAGGGGCCTTCGTGATGCTCGACAATGACGTGCCGAGGGAGGTGCTGAGCTACGAAGTCGGGGCCTCTATTCTTCGGTTGAGGAACTTGTTAACAGACTTTTGGAATCCGAATACCACTCCCCCAGTTCCAAAGTTGAAGAGTGGAGTGCCCGGCTGAGGCGCGACATGGCCTCCTTTGGTCGGCATCTACTACTGGGTGTCCTGAGGAGACCCAAGGTGTTAATTGGACTGGTGGTCCTAGGTGAACCCCAAGCATCCGTGGTGTTGGTTGGAGCAGTGCTGGAGGGCGAACCGGGGAAATTAATGCCCTGACCGTTGCTTGTCAAGATCGTCGCTTCGGTTCTCGAGGCTATGCGTGCGTGGTGGCAGTCACGTCGATTGGTCTTCCCGAGCTTCGTCAGAGTGGCGCTTGGTCCCTACCATTGATCTAGCGTCGATTCACGTTCCTGGGGGTTATAAGAAAGGGTGGATGGGCCTTTCTCCTTCGTCTTTTATGAGAGGAGTTGCTTGGATTGCTCGACGAGTTGTTTTTGGCGTTGCTCGGCCTTGGCTCTTATTCCTCAACTTCAGGTTTGGTAAGATGTCTTCCTCAGCTTCCCATTCTTCTTCTTCGGGTTCTAGTGAATCTGACTATGAGTCGGAGGTTGGGGATTTCAAGGCTGCCAAAGTTGAGGAGGCCAAGGTTGGTCCCTTTAGGGTAGAAGTAGAGCTTCCCTTGTGGGTTGGTCGTCGGTTTGGGACCACACCCTACGTCTTGACTCCTAGTGATACGGCTCAGATCTGAGCTATATACGACATCCCCGAGGAATTCCGGATGAGGTGCTCGCAGCTCGGTGAGATGGCAACAGATGCTCGGCCCAGCGAGATATGCGTGTACGAGAATAGTTTGGAAGCTGGGCTAAGATTTCCTTTGAATAAAGGAATTGTCGGGGTGCTTGGATGGCACCGAGTGTTGCTAGTGCAGCTAATGCTGAACTCCTTTAGGTTTTTGTTCGGCCTAATGTCCTTTTGTGCAGTTCGTGACATTGAGTCGACCCTAGGTATGGTGAGCTTCCTCCTTCAGCTCAAACCTCACCACTAGGGCTATTATTACTTCTCAACTACGAAGAACATTAGACTGTTGGTTGGGGCCCCTTCCTCTGTGAAACATTGGAAGGAGATTTTCTTCTTCGTGAATTGTCCCGGGGGCCTCCCCTTCCTGTCCGTGCTACAAGAGCCGAGGACGAGAGTTCCGCGACCTCTATGGTCTGCACTCACCTGGGAGGAGAGGTCAGCTCTGAGCACGATTCATGAGATAGACATAGCTGCATACATATGCTCAGAGATGTTGATGCTCGTTGGGTTAATGTGCAAGGTGGCCAGTCTGTCCTTTCATTGCTTCGTTTACTTATATATTCTTTGCTTCTCTGATCTTGTATTCATTGTCATGTTTTCGTGGTGCAGGTGTAGAGATGGTGAACGAGGAGGAAATTGTATGTTGGATGAGGGAGAATCGTCAGAGGAAGAACCGGGCTAACGCACAGCCATAGGTCCGCCCTGAGGTAGTTCCTCCTTTGAGGTCTTTTGAGAGGGCGTCCCATCACCAAGAAAGAGTTCGGTGGCGGGGAAATGATGATGAGGAAATCGTTGTCCTGGATCCCGAGGAGGTTTGTTGAGCTGCCTTTTCTTCGCAGGCTAAGGTGGTGGGCAACAACTCAAACATATCTGAGAAGGTCGGGAATATTGGGAGTGGCACCTTGTAGTGTTCACTCATTCGAGCAGCAGCTCAGGTAAGCTCGTACTCACTCTTGTTGCTCTTAAGTAGATTTCTTCATGCTAAGGATACTTCTGTTGTTCACAGAACGCGTACTCGGAAATAGCTCTAGTTGACCATCTCCGGCACTTGTGGGGAATGTACGAGATGGAGCACTCCGAGTACCTGCGACAGAAGGCTCAGTTGGTCGAGCTTCGGGCAGTAGGGGAGCGGTCAGCCACGCTGGAGGAGGTGGTTGAGCTGAAGGCTCAGTTGGCTGAGCAGGCGAACATAGTGTGTGGTCTAAGGAACGAGATTGCCGATCTAAAGGTAGAGAAGGAGCGGCTAAGGAAGGAGGTCACCGAGGAGGCGGTAGATTGGTGCAAGGCCTCGGTGAAGCTCCAACAAGAGATGGATCAGTTTGCCTCAACTTCCTTTGAGGTTGGATTCAACATCTTCCGTAGGAGGGCTCTGTGTCACTGCCCAGAGTTGAGCGAGATTGTGCAGACTTGGGAGGCATACGACTTAGACACTCCACCTACTTCGGACAATCTTGTTGATGAGGAGGTCGATGGGGACAAGGATGGTGAAGATGGTGAGGACGGTGACAAAGCCACTGATCCCCCTACCAAGGATTGAATAGCCGTGGGGTTCTTTGTTTTTCCTGTTCATGTAATGGTTCGGTATGCCAAGCTTTAATCTACTGTACTGATGGCTTAACTTAATGAAACTTTTTGTTCTAAACTTGTGTGTGTGTGTGTATGTGTGTGTGTTTTGCAT